>VBSM01003177.1:485055-502883 GCA_008086735.1 Cheirogaleus medius | reverse complement strand
CACAGAGACACACACACTCACGCTCTCACACCACACGCAGGGGGACACGCAAGCTCACGCTCTCACACCACACGCACAGGGAGATGCAGGCTCACGCTCTCACACCACACGCACAGAGACACACACGCTCACACTCTCACACCACACGCACACCCATGCTGTCACTGAAAGCTCAGACAAGCCATTTGAGGAGGAAGGACAGAGTCTGCTTTGCCAGCAAAGGAGGAACTATGGCAGACCTTCTCCTCTCAAAATCCCAAATTTCCTAAACAGAAGTAGAAATGCAGAGCTTCTCTAGGGAGGGTTCTTGGCTTCAGGCGATTACTGTGGTTCACTGTTCTCATCATCCCATCTCTGCCAAAGACAAAGCCTGTGAACTCCACCCACCTTGGGGGCTGGCGCCACCTGTGATTTTTAACAAAAGATTTAACTGTTAGGTCCGGAGCCGAGAGAGACACACGAGGTCTCGTGTGCAGCAAGATGCTGCTTATTTTGGACATCTGGGTGCAGATGGGTGGAGGCCAAAGAGCGTCCACCCAGAGGGAGGTATCACCTTGGGTTATAGAGGGTTCTCCCGGGGCAGTGAGTACCTGGGCCGGAACAGCCACTGCAATGAAAGTATTTCTCAAACAACCAATTTCTGAGAGCCCTGCAAGAGTCTCATCCCATAGAGACAAGAGAGGAGGGTGGTTCTGTCCTTACTGTTAGATTTTACAACCTCTGGGAACTCTCTGGACTCCTGGGGCTGTTGTTTCACAATCCTCAGTTTTCTATTAACCGCATTCAGTCCCATACACACTTGTCAGGTTCCCACCTGGAACAAACCTGTCTCAGGCACTGAGGCCAGGCTGCAGTTCCCAAAAGCCTGGGGGAGTTTTCCAGCCCATTCCCTCTGTTACTTGTTTCCAGCTCTCCACAGTTCCCTTCTGCGTCTTCGGGGGGAGGGGCCACCACCCTGTCACAGCACGCGCACACCCACGCACGCACACACACACATGATCACATCCATGCTCACGCACGCGCACACCCACGCATGTGCATTCCCACGCTCACACCCACACATGTGCACACCCACACACACGCACGCGCACACTGCAAAGGTGAAGGGTGGATTGCACATGGGTGTCTGGGCCAACAGACCTTATGAAATAGGAAAACTTCATGAAATATGAGGAAACCATGAAAAATGAGATGTGAAATTTTTACAGAGATGTCAAAATGAGATGTTAAAAAATCATATAGGAAAGAGAGCAAGACAGAGTGTGGGAGTAGCGGGCAAGAGGGGCATGCGGGCAGCTGCCCGTCTGCAAGGCAGCCAAGAGAAAGAAGGTCCGTGACTGAAAAGATGGTGCTATTTCCACCAAAGCCAAGAATTGCCCACTGCACAAAGAGGCCCAATCAAGTCATGTGTCAACAGTCCCCGAAGCCATCAAGTTGATCTTCAGTCCTGAGGTTGCTGTAGCCAGGGACATGTTACAGGTGATCATGTCCTGGCTGCCGCTGTGCCGCTCCTCGGGAGGATGCCCAGCACGTGTGGGGAAGAGACACAGACTCGCACCGGACTCTGGAATGTCTGGTCTGCACAGTCACATGACTTCTCTCAACCAAACCTGCAGCCCCAGAGTGCTGGCCACCTTGGACAAGAAAGAGAAGCGGAAGTAGGGCTGAAACGTGCACGTGTGACTTCAAGGTGGTCAGTTCCACAGCAAATGATTTCAGCGGGAGCTACAGATTTTTAGAACGCCTGTTCCATTTGGTGCCTCACATTCAGTACTACATCCTAGATTTCACTCAGGCAGCCAAGGAGCATCTAGCATTTCTCAGGAAATGTCAAGATTCAATCCCATTATATTAACAGTAACTTCAGCCCTAAATATCCTGCGCTGTTGCATATTTGCACATAGGTGGTGTCCCTCCACCTGTATTAACAGTCTGCAAGGATAGTTGATCTTTATTAAGCACAGCTGTATAGACCCAGCAGCATCCTGGCTGGTGTCGCAGTTAATCTCATACGCCCTCAATAACTCTGTCTACTTCTACCATCTGGCCCATAAACTCCTTGTCCTTCCCATCAGTCCAACAACCACGTCAGTCAAGCCATCAGACCTTTGATGTCTACCTGCCCATCAGCTCACTGTCTAGTCCACAATCGCCGGCGGCTCATCCACCTGGTAGCTCACACTCTATTGTCCATTAGCCAATATAACATTCAGAATATTTCAATGGAACCTCAATAAATAGATAAATAAATAAAGATTGAAATCAAACTTTAACTTTTACAAAGAAATGATTCTTTACAATGTCATTCTTCTGGACTTTGAACCTCCAGCACTTCCTCTTTTGTCAACAGCCAGACTTTAACAGAGACCAGCCTGCTATTTACATAGCTGCCAGTTCCCAAATGAGGCAATGTTCTGTACTCAAAGTTTCTATTTCAGCTAAAGCCACTAAGAAGATGAACAGGCCATGCAGAATCAGCCCACACTCTTCCTCTGCACAGATTCTAGAACACCTTCTGTCTCCAGAAACACATCCAGGCAAGTGATTATGGTCTCTTCCTTTATTCATCAGCACCCTCCCCAGTGCCATGCAATAGGCAACCACTGTGCAACTTCCCCTCAAGAAGTGATTCCCCAACCCAACACAAAACTTTTTTACAAAATTGCAATATTTGGCCAAGCACAGTAGCTCATACCTGTAATTCCAGCACTTTGGGAGGCCAAGGGAGAAGAATTGCTTGAGGCCAGAAGCTCAAGACCAGGCTGGGCAACATAGTGAGACCCTATCTCTACCAAAAGTAATTTTAAAAAATGATCTAGGTGTGGTGGCACACACCTGTAGTCCTAGCTACTCAGGAGGCTGAGGCAGGAGAGCCACTTGAGCCCAGGAGTTCAAGATTGCAGTGAGCTATGTTTGAGCCACTGCACTCAAGTAGGTGACAAAACAAGACCCTATCTCTTTAAAAAAAAAAAAAAAAAGTAGGCACAATTACAGTTTGTGACCTGAAGTTTAACCAATTAGGTGTTCCCAATCTTTGAACTTTCAAATCATCCAAACTTTCCTGATTGTTGCATAGAGACACAACATATCTGGCATCTCAGGGGCCCAATTTTCACATACGTGGATGGACTAGCACAAGCATGGGCACTGAGCGTCACCAGTTGCTATGACTGAGTGCGTCTCCCCAAAATTCATATGTTGGAGAACTAATCTCTAACCCCTCAGAATGTATTTGGAGAGAGGGTCTTTACAGAGGAAATCAAGCCAAAATGAGGCCATTAGTATGGGCCCCAATCCAATATGACTGGTGTCCCTAGAAGAGAAGGAGACTAGTGCCGTGGTCCGTTTGCAGGATGGGGGATGAACACAAAACACAAAGAAACACACAAAGAAAGACACGGACACACACAAAGACAGTACAAGACTGCAGCGCCGAACGCACCAGTCATTTTATTTTTATACCCTAAAATTCAAAGTTACTTCCTTATACGTGACCACCCAGGCATTGCAGCAATGGCCATAAATTCCGGAACACGTAGCCCAATGACACAGATGTCCCATGACTCAGAGTCTTAATGTGGTTGCTTAAGGCGACGGCCATAAGCCAGAGTTTGAGATAAGCACAGATAAACAATGCAGCCACAAAGGGGAACTTTCCATTCTCATCCCTTTCAGCCTGGCCCCCTGCAGCTGTGCCTGTCTTAGGTTGTCCCTCTGTGAGGGATCTTACCCGTCAGTGGCTAACCAGCCATCCCATGAGCTCAGGCAGTACCCATAAGGGCAAGATGTTTATCAAGTGGCCTCCAGGGCTGTGGGCCTGGGAAACATTTGCTTACGTGCAGAAGCTCAAACTCTTTGTTATGCCTTCAAGCAGCAACCCTGTTTGTTAGGTGAACCTAAGCCGGAACATATGACTCTTACGCCACTCTGGGCTGGGCACGTATTCCTTCTCCTAAGATTAATTCTTAAGCTGCACAATTATATGGCAAGTCCTCTACAGACTAGGACACAGACACACACAAAGGGAAGGCCATGCGGAGACATGGATGGAGAAGACAGATGTCTACATACAAGCCAAGAAGAAGGGCTTCAAAAGAAATTAAACCTGCCAACACCTTGATCTAGCACTTCCAGCCTCCTGAACTGTGAGAAAATAAATCTCCATTGTTTATACCATCCAATCTGTGGTGCTTTGTTATGGCAGCCCTATCACACTGATATATTGAGATACCAGAAGAACAGAACAGAACAGCTTCAAAGGAATTTAAGATTTTTTAGAATGCCAAATAAGCTAAAATCTAGAGTCAATAAAATAGAAAATTGCCTAACTCACAGGTGCCTGAAAAGATCAAATTGTGTATCTCAAACATTCCTTAGAAAATAAGGTGATTTCCAGTAAAAAAAAATTAAAATATACAATTCAAATGATTTTTATTATATTCACAGAGTTGCACAAGCATTATCACAATCAATTTGAGAATATTTTTGTTGCCTAAAAAAGAAACCACTCAGCCCTCAGCTATCACCACCCAGTCCCCACCTCCATCAACAGCCCCAGACAAATGCTGCTCTACTTTCTGTCTCCTTAGACTCGCCTGTTCTGACACCTCATGTGATGGAATCACAGCATGTCCTACATGTCTGGCTTCTTTCAGTTAGCACTAGGTTTTCAAGATCCATCTATGTTGTAGCATGTATCAGTACTTCATTTCTTTTTATGGCTGAGTAATATTCTACTTTATGGACATACTTCATTTTATTTATGTATCAGTTGATGGACAATTGGGTTGTTTCTACTCTTTGACAATTATGAATGTTGTTATACTGGTGATTAATGATATTGGGCATCTTTTCATGGGCTTATTGGCCATTTGTATATCTTATTTGGAAATGTAATGGTCTTTTGTTAACTACTTTTTTTCTTTTAGTGGCTAAAAATGATCTAATTGCTTTTTAAGCCTTATCTAAGAAAAGCAGTGCCTTAAAAGAGCACATCAATTTTTAAATGAAACTACATTTCAGATAACTCAGGTTTGCTGATTCTTTTCTTTGCACTCAGGAGTTCTATGAAGTGTTCTGTGAAGATCTGTAGACCTTAAGGAGTGAAATGCAGAAAACATAAGAAGAATTACGTGTTTAGGTCACTTGTATACTCAGTTTTGTGGTGGGTGAGAAAACAGAGGTTTTCATCATTTGGGGACGTTTGAAACAAAACATATTTGTGCAACCGATAGAGTTAAGCATGCTTCATCAGCCCAGTGTCCTGAAGAACTTTCACAAGAGATTATGAGGAAATGCAATTTCAAAACAGGAATAGCAACAATACCCACAGATTTTTATGAAGAGACTTAAAATGGTTTCCTCTTTGGACAATCGGTTTCTAAAAATGAATTGGCTGCAACATCATATGTATTTTAGAAAGAATGATAGTTATATTTATTTATGGCAGAAGAAAACCTTTTCCAGAAGAAAATCTGGAAAAAGAAAACAAGCAAACTTGAATGCTGAAGCAATCTCAAGCAGTTCTTCATTTTGATAATGTATTTTATAAGAAAATAAATAGTCGAGGATCAGGATTGTATATAATTGAATGAAATTAGGCATAAAAACAATGGAACTGTTTAATGGTTATGGAGTTTCAGTTTGAGATAATGAAAAAGTTCCACAAATGAATAGTAGTGGTGGTTGCATGACATTGAGAAATGCCCCTGAGCACGCTGCCCAGGAGCCCACAGATGGCCTGGCCAGGGCCCACCACCCCCAACACCAGCACCTAGGCGCACAGCCCACCCAGAGTCCAAGGACTGAAAACACTATTCCATGCAAAAAGAAACCGAAAGTATGTAGGAGTAGTTATACTTATTTCAGATAAAACAGACTTTTAGTCAAAGAACATAAAAAGAGGTAAAGAAAGTCATTATATAATGATAAAGGAATCAATACAGCAAGAGAACATAATTGTAAATATATATGTACCCAACATTGGAGCATTCAGATATATAAAGCAAATATTATTAGAGGTAAAGAGTGAGATAGACAATAGTATGGTAGGTAGTATGGATATTACATACAATATACGAATATGATATAATATTGATATCAGTTGGGGATTTCAACACCCCACTTTCAGCATTGAACAGATCATCTCAGAAAAAAAATCAGCAAAGAAACATCAAAATTAAAGTGTACTCTACACCAAATGGACCTAACAGACATTTACAGAACATTCCATACAACAGCTACAGAATACACATTCTTCTCATCAGCACATGGAACATCTTCAAAATAGAATATAAACAAGTCTCAACAAATTTTAAAAATCAAAATCATATCAAGTATCTTCTCATACCACAAAGGAATAAAACTAGAAAACAATAACTAAAATAACTTTGGAAACTGTACAAATACATGGAAATCAAACAACATGCTTCTGACCATGAGGTGAGGGTCAATGAAGAAATGATGAAAGAAGTCAAAAAAGTTTTTGAAACAAAACAAAATAGAAACACAACATACTAAAACCTATGGAATACAGTAAATGTGGTACTAAGAGGGAAGTTCACAGCAATAAATCCTTACATCAAAAAAGTAGAAAGATTTCAAATATACAATCTAATGATTCACTTCAAGGAACTAGAAAGAACAAACCAATCCCAAAATTAGTAGAAGGAAAGAAATAACAAATATCAGAGCTGATGTAAACAAAATAGAGATTAAAAAAATACAAAAGATCAATAAAATGAAAAGTTGGATTTTTAAAAAGATAAACAAAATCAACAAACCATTAGACTAACTAGACTAACAAACCACTAGACTAACAAAAACAAAATGAGAGAAGCAAGTAAATAAAATCAGAATAAAAAAAGAACATATTCCAACTGATACCACAAAAATACAAGAGTTTATTAGAGACTATAATGAACAACTATATGCCAGTAAAATTGGAAAACTTAAAAGAAATGGATAAATTCTTAGACACATACCACCTACCGAGATTGAACCATGAAGAAATAGAAACCTGGAACAGGCCAGCATGGAGTGAAAAATCCACACTCTGAAATCTCTGAAAGAGGTTTATTCTGAGCCAAATTTGAGAACCATGACCCAAAGCCATGCCCAAGAAGTCTTGAGCAAGTGGACTCGCTGTGGCTGGGTTACAGTTTAGTTTAATACATTTCAGGGAGACAGGGGTTACAGGTAAAGTCATAAATCAATACATGGAAGGCACACATTGGTTTGGCCTGAAAAGGTGGGCCATCTTGAAGGCGGGCCTTACAGGTTACAGGTGGGTTTAAAGATTCTTTGGCTGACAATTGGCTGAGAGAGTTAGGCTTTATCTAAAAGACCAGAAAGGAAATGCTTAATTTAAGATAAAGGTGTGAGCACTCTGGGAGGTCCAGACAGGAGGATCTTTCAAGTTAAGATAAGGATTTGCGGGGCCGGGCGCGGTGGCTCACGCCTGTAATCCTAGCTCTCTGGGAGGCTGAGGCGGGCGGATCGCTCGAGTTCAGGAGTTCGAAACCAGCCTGAGCAAGAGCGAGACCCCGTCTCTACTATAAAATAGAAAGCAATTAATTGGCCAACTAAAAATATATAGAAAAAATGAGCCGGGCATGGGGGTGCATGCCTGTAGTCCCAGCTACTCGGGAGGCTGAGGCAGGAGGATTGTTCAAGCCCAGGAGTTTGAGGTTGCTGTGAGCAAGGCTGATGCCACGGCACTCACTCTAGCCCGGGCAACAGAGTGAGACTCTGTCTCAAAAAAAAAAAAAAAAAGATAAGGATTTGCTAGGATGCTTGAGTTAAGATGGGGCTTTCTATCTTTCAGGTGATGCTAATGCTATACTGGAATTAGGTTGGGAAATAAACCACACTGTATTTGGTTAACAAAACCTGCTTAGTGGGATTTTACCATTTGTGAGCATGACTCATCAGGCCCCCTTAGGAAGGACTTTGGGGCAAAAGAAAAGACTGAGTTCAGTCCTTACCAGTAATGAGTAACAAGATCAAAGCAGTACTAAAAAGTCTCCCATCAAAGAAAAGCCCAGGACCAGATGATTTTGCTGCTGAATTTTATTAGACTTTTAAATAACTGACACTATTTTTCTCAAACTATTTCAAAAAATTGGAGAGTATAGAATTCTTCCTAACTCATTCTATGAGGCCAGTGTTACTCCAATGCCAAAATCAGACAAGGAAACAACGAAAAAAGAAAACTACAGGCCAATATCACTGATGATGCAAGTATGATTCAACATATGCAAATCAATAAATGTGATACATGACATCAACAAAATGAAGGACAAAAATCATATGGTCACTTCAACAGACACAAAGAATTTGATAAAATTCAACATCCCATCATGATAAAAACTCTCAACAAATTAGATACAGAAGGAACTTAACTACTCAACACGATAAAGGCAACAGATGATGAACCCTCAGCTAACACTATACTGAATGGGGAAAAGCTAAAAGCTTTACCCCTAAGAATTGGAACAATACAAGGATGCCCACTTCCACCACTCTTATTCAACGTAGTAGCAAAAGTTCTAGCAGAGCAACTTGGCAAGAGAAAGAAATAAAGATCATCCAAACTGGAAAGGTAGAAGTCAAACTGTCCCTCTCTGCAGATGGCATGGCCTTACATAAAGAACTAAAGACCCCAAGAAAAACATCTTAGAACTGATAAATGAATTCAATTAAGTTGCAGGATACAAAATCAACATAACAAAAATTGGTAGCATTTCTACAGCCCAATAATAAACTAGACGAAAAAGGAATCAAGAAAGCAATCCCACTGACCATAACTATAAAAAATACCCAAGAAAACATATAACCAAAGACATGAAGATCTCTACAATTAAAACTATAAAACACAGATAAAAGAAATTGAAGCAGATACAAAAACATGGGAAGACATCCTATGCTCAAGTATTAGAAGAATTAATATTGCTAAATTGAGCATACTACCCAAAACGATCAATAGATTCAATGCAATCTCTATCAAAATACCAATGACATTCTTCTCAGATACAGAAAAAACAATCCTAAAATTTGAATGGAACCACAAAAGCAATACTGAGCAACAAGAACAAGGCTGGAGGAAGCATGACACTACCTGACTTCAAAATATACTGCAAAGCTATAGTAACCAAAACAGCATTGGATTGGTACAAAAACAGACACATAGACCAATGGAATAGAATAGAAAAGCCAGAAATAAATCCATGCATTTACAGCCAACTCATTTTCAAGAAGGGTGCCAAGAAAATACATTGGGAAAAGGACACCCTCTTCAATAAATGGTACAGGGATAACTGGATATCCACATGCAAAAGAATGAAACAAGACCTCTATTTCTCACCGCATACAAAAATAAACTCAAAATGGATTAAAGATTTAAATGTAATACCCAAAACTATAAAACTTCCAGAAGAAAACATATAGAAAATGCATCAAGACATTGGTTTAGGCAACAATTTTATGACTTCAAAGGCACAAGCTACAAAAGGAAAAATAGATAAATGGGACTATATCAAAGTAAAACCTGCACAGCAAAGAAAACAATCAACAGAATGAAGAGATAATCTGCAAAATGGGAGAAAATATTTGCAAACTATTCATTTGAAAAGGGACTAATATCCAGAATATAAAAGAAACTCAAATAATTCAACAGCAAAAAACAAATAATCTGATTTAAAAATGGGCAAAGGATCAGAATAAACATTTCTCAGAAGACATACAAATGGCCAAGTATATGAAAAAATGCTCAACATCACTAATCTTCAGGGAGATGCAAATCAAAAGCACAATGAGATATCATCTCATCCCAGTTAGAATAACTATTATCAAAAAGACAAAAAATAACAAACACTGGTGAAGATGTGGAGGTGGAAAAAAAAACTCTTCTGCACTGTTTTTGGGGAATGTAAATTAGCAGAGTCACTATGGAAAACAGTGTGGAGTTTCCTCAGAAATCTAAAAATAGAAATACCATATGATCCTGCAATATCACTTATGAGTATTTATCCAAGTAAAGGAAATAAGTCTATTAAAGGGATACCTGCACCCCATGTTCACTGCAGCACTACTCACAGTAGCCAAGGTAGGGAATCAACCTAAGTGTCCATCAACAGATGAATGGATAAAGAAAATGTGGTATACATATATACACAATGAAATACTATTCTGCCTAAAAAATAATGAAATTTTATCATTCGTGCCAACATGGACGAGCCTGGAGGACATCACATTGAGTAAAATAAGACAGGCAAGAGAGATAAATTTAACCACTTCGGGACCGCACTCACTGGTCGCAAAACCTTGCCCACAGCCAGCACTCACAGTACGCATGATAGTTTATGCTGTGCATTGACGACAAATCCGTTTTGCTCTTGTGTGATGAGGAAAGCTTTAAAGCACTGAAAGGTTGTTTTACTTTACAGGCAACTTTACTTGAAATGTAAATCAGAATAGGTAACATATACATATATGTTTTCATTATGTTATTTTTAAATGTTCACAATTTTATTTTGATAAATGAAAAATTAGAAAAGTCATATCACAACTGTCGGCTAAAGTCGATGCTCAGCTGTGCACCTTCATATCATGGCTGTCGGCTAAAATCGCTGTGCGCGTTCATCTGTGGCTACGGACTATAGTCGACGCTGGTACCCAAGTGGTTAAGAGAGATAAATACTGCATGTTCACACTCCTGTGAGGGAGCCAAGAAACGCTGAGCTCATGGAAGTAAAGGGTGGAATTGTACCCATGAGAGGCTGGCAGTGGGTGCATAGGAAGAGGCTGGCTCACAGACACAAATCACAGCAGGTGGGAGGGGTAAGTTCCAGCGTTCTACAGCACTGCAGGGTGACTATAGCTAACAATAATTTATTGTATATTTTCCAGTGGCTCAAAGGGAGAATTTTGAATGTTCCCAACACAAAGAAATGATAAATGAGGTGAGAGATATGCTACTTATCCTGACTTGATCATTACACACTGCATACAGGTATCAAAACATCACTCTGTATCACATAATTATGCACAATTTTTCATGTCAACTAAAAAGAAACAATAGAATGTATTTTAAAACACAATGTTAGAATCTAGAATGAGGCTAAAAGAAGAACTGAAAGGTAGCGAAAGACAAGACGGGGCAGAGGGCGCTCTCTGGAAATACCTGCTGTGGACATGAAGCATGAACAAGTTGGTCACAGGCACCTGAGTGTCAGGTCCTTGGCTACAAGGTTTGCACATTGTAAACAGAGAAGACATAGGCCACTCCCAGTCAATTCAACTGTAGATCAAGGCCTTGCATTGGATACATTTGTTTTAATCTGTTCGACAAAGGTCTATTTACTTATTTGTTTGATTTTATACTATGCTAATCATTAACAATGCCATTGGTTTACGGTTTTACAGTTTATAAATATGCTCACACATATTACACATCTTATCATCACCATAATTCTCTGAGGAAAATAAAATTCATGGGGATAAAATTTACATAGAAAAACAGTGAGTGAGCTGCTATTCAAATCTGTTTTCTGAAGCAGAAAACAGAATTTTGACCCCTGCTAACAGCATTTGTGGTGCTCAAGGGGAGGCTTACCCAACCCAGCTCTGCCCAGACTCACTCCCAGACCAGCCCTCACTGAAGTGGAGAATAAGGACACACCTAGAAGTCCCAGGGCCCCACCCACCACATAAGACACAAGAGTGCCTCTCCAGAGGAAAAAAAGCTGGTTACAGGACCCAAAAACGACAGTGTAGCCTGCTCCTCCCAGCAAGTACCACCTACTGACAGGGAGGTCATTCTGCACACCCTTTTATGGCATCTACTGACTCATCATACAGGGTGTGGTCAAATCTCACCCACAGACACCACCTACTGGCTCAGAGACTAAACAGGGCGTGTCATTATACAAATGAAAACCTAAAGGTAAGAAGCAACAACTGATCCATATGGGGAGAAATCAGCGAAGGAACTCTGGAAGTATAAAGACCCAAACGGAAAGCACACCCCCAAAGAGGAACATCAGACCCTTAGAAATGGACTTCAACCAAAATAAGACCAATAAAATGACAGAAGAAGAATGTCGAGCATGGATCATAAGAAAATTCAATGACTTGCAAAAACAACTGGATAACCAACACAAAGAAAATGCAAAAAGATTCCCGGACATGGAACAAAAATTCACTAAAGAAATTGAAATAATAAAGAAAAATAAAACCAAACTCCGGAAATGAAAAATCAATTCAGGGAACTTCAAAACACAGTGGAAAGCCTCAAGAACTGGGTAGATAAAACAAAAGAAAGAATCTCAGAGATTGAAGATAACATCTTCCAATAAAATAAATCAGTTACAGAGACAGAGCAGAGAAACAAGAGAAAAGAGCAAAGCCTACAAGAGATGTGGGATTATGTGAAGAATCCTAATAAGAGGGTTATAAGATTACTAAAAGGTGAAGAAGAAAACACTCAAGGGTTGGATAAGCTATTTGAAGATATAATAGAGGAAAATTTCCCAGGCCTTGCTAAAAATCTCGATATACATGTTCAAGAAGCTCAAAGGACCCCTGGGAGATTCAATGCAAACAGGAAGACATCACGACATGCAGTCATCAGACTGACCAAAATATCAACTAAAGAGGCCCTTCTACAAGCTGTAAGATGAAAGAAGCAAGTAACATACAAAGGAAAGCCAATCTGAATAATGCCAGACTTCTCTACTGAAACTTTATAAGCAAGGAGAAACTGGGGCCCCATTCTCACTCTTCTGAAACAGAATAATGCCCAACATAAAATATTATTCCCTACAAAACAAAGTTTTGTATATGAAGGAGAAATCAAGACATTCTCAGATAAGCAAAGACTGAGGGAATTCACCAAGACAAGACCAGCCCCTCAAGAAATACTCAAAACAGTGTTACCCATGGATCAGCACAATAAACACTCACAAATGTAAATCTACTCAAAAGCTAAAGATCAAAGCCCAGATACCACAATGGCTCAAGAGAGAAAACAAAGCAACAAAGTTCAACCCAACATAATGAACAGAAATCTGCCCCACCTATCAGTTATCTCAATAAATGTGAATGGAGAGAAGAAAAAATGGTGGAGTAGGGGTGTCCTCCTGGCTCTCTGCTCCCAGTGCAGAAAGTGAAGAAAGTGGACAATCACATGCAAGTGATCTACACACCCATAGGACCAGCTTCACAAGCCTGCAGACATTCACCAGGAAATGGAGAGATAAGACAATCTACAGCTGAAATCAAAGGTGATTCAGATATTCTTTCCCATGGAATCAGAAATATACAACAGGGAGGGAGCGAGATGCAGCCTGAGCCACTGCCAGCCAGCAGCGGCACCAGCCCTACCTGGTGCTGATAGTCACCCTCTCCTACACCGAGCTCCACACCCACTAAGCCTGGAAGTGCTTGAACTTGATGGGAAGGGGTAGCACCAGACAAAGCTGTGTGGAGAGGAGACTGGAGCAGGGAACATTATGAACTCTCCTCAGCACGCAGCAGAGGCAGTTTCAGGTGGGGGAGGGTCCGAACCCAGTGATTGCTCCCCTGCTCGGCAGGAACAAGAGCCCACTCCAGCATCACCCTGCAGGTCACTTCCAGGTCCAGGGTGAGGGAAGTATACACAAAAGGAGGCTTTGACCTTGGATATGGTCGAGGTTTTGGCTGGTGCTGTGTAGACACAGAGTGAAAAGCTAGGTTCCTTGATCCCTTGGGACTCCATGAGTTGGAGGAAGTCACTCTGCACCTCCAACACTGCTCCCATCTCCCCATCCCTGCAGTCTGACTTGTACTTGGTGTTTGGAAGGGGGGGAAGGAGTGGCGATAGGCGCCAGTCCGATATTGGATGGTCGGATCCCTCGCTACACAACCCACTTGCTCTCTGCACCCAGGGAGCAGAGCTCACCAGGGCAGGGCCGAGCTGTGAAAGAGCCAGGCTTTTCTAGAGAGAGCCTGGATAGAAACTTTCACCCACGCTCTCCTGCAATTTGGTTCTGGGCTCTCTGCACCAAAGGTCCCAACTCTGCCTTGGGGCGGAGCTGAGAAAAGGTTGGAGTCCATACCTGCCACTTGTCTGCGGTTCTGTTTCTAGGGAAATGGTAGGGGGAAATGGCGGGTGTCCCTGCCCCACCAGCCTGATATTGAACAGTCTCTCACTACACAGCCCCCTTGCGCTCTGCACCCAGAGAGCTGAGCCCGTCTGGAAAAGGCTGAGCTGTGAATGAGCCTGCTTTTGCTAGATAGAGCCGGGAGAGAAATTTTCATCCACACCCTCTTGCAACTTGGGGACAGATGCTTTATGCCAAAGGTACCAACTCTGCATTAGGAGAGAGTGGAGAAAAAGACTGTTCCCATTCCTGCCACTTATCTCCAATTTTGTATTTAAAGAGACAGTAGGTGGAGAGTGGCTGGTAGAGGCTGCCCTACCTGTCTGATCTCAGATGGTCTCTCTCAGCACAAGCCACCCCGTGCTCTGTGTGCAGAGAGAAGAGTCCACCTGGACAAAGTGGAGCTGTGAAGGTGGCGGGTTCTCCAGGTATAACTGGAAGAGACATTATCACTCTCACCCTCCTGTGACTTGAGACCTGGCGCTTTGTGCCAAAGGCTCTGTCTCTGCTTTGGGGCAGAGCTGAGAAAGAGGTTATTCCCACGCCTACCATTTATCACAAATTAGGAGTTTAAAGGGATAGAAGATGGACAGTGGCAGTTTGCGCCACTGAATGGCCAGACTGATCTTGGGTGGTCTCTCGCCGCTCTAACCACCTGCACACTGTGTTCAGAGAGCAGAGCCAGTCTTGGCAAGGTGGATTGGCAAAGGTGACTACTTTTCTAGATATAATCAGGGGCAACACCAACACCCACACTCTCCTACGTCTTGGGTCCAGGTGTTTTGCACTATAGGGTCTAACTCCGCCTCTGGGCAGTGTTGAGAAAGAGGCAGTTCAATCCAAAATCCGGATTCCAAGATTGTCACCTCTGCTTCACTTCCACCTTCCTGCTGGCGCAGGCCACAGAAAGGCAGGTCTAATAGCCAATCAGGACAGACTATAAAACTGAGTCCCCTCTCTACCTCTTTACTGTGGCCTGTTAGCGGATGCCTACAACCATAGGGTAAGCTCCACTCACGGGAAATATAGAAGAGTGAGGAAGCTTGTTGTCTGGGCTGAGAATTGACGGAACTGAAAAATACTCTCAGCAGTGACCAACCCTCCAGGATTCCATGCAGAAGGAACTGACCTCATCCTGGCAGGAGATAAGCCACGTGGCAGGTCTCAGTTTGATTTGTGACTCTCTGAGACCTCAGGAAATGAAAGTCAGCATAATCTGACTAGAACTTATCATAGCGCTTCTATCTTCAACCTAGGAGTTGAGAGCAATCCCATGCCCACAAGAGTTATCTAACCCCTGAATCTCTAAGCAAGGGAACTAAACCTATTAATCTTAATAGACATAAGGTGAAGACATTAGATCAAAGATTATCCAACTGACTCAAACTCCTCTATGACGCTACAGGACCAGACCACATACTCCCAGCTCTGCCACAGATCAATCCTTAGGAATCCCAGAATTTTGCTCAATACCCAGTCCCAACACCTCCAGTCCTTGATAGAACTCCCAGATGAGAAAGAACCAGTGGAAGGTCACAGGAAACATGAAAAGTCACCTCCAAAAGAGAGCAGAGAGAAAAGTCACCTCCAAAAGATAATACTCGACCTCAATCAACCAACACCAACTTACATGATATGATTAAACTGACGGAGGAAGAATTTCAAATATGGATTGTCAGAAAACTCAATGGAATTGAAGAGAAAATAAAATCACAACATAAAGAGAACACAAGAACATTCCAGGAAATGAATGAAAAATTCTCCAAAGAAATTGAAATTATACAGAAGAACCAATCAGAAATTTTGGCAATGAGGGAAACAATCAAGGATCTCCATAATACAGTAGAAAGCATCAAGAACAGGATAGACCATGCAGAGGAAAGAATTTCAGAGCTCAAAGATTACACCTATGCCCTAAACAAATCAGAGGAAGAAAGGGAACACAGAAACAAGAGACAAGACCAAAGCTTACAAGAAGTGTGGGATTATGTAAAAAAGCCGAACCTCAGGATGATCGGGATTCTGGAAGGGGAAGAGGAACAAACTCAAGGGATGGAAAACTTATTTCACAGAATACTCGAGGAAAATATGCCGGGACTGGCCAGAAATCTTCATATCCACATAAAAGAAGCTCACCGAACTCCTGCGAGACTCAACATTAAAAGGCAATCACCTCATCACATGGTCATTAGGTTGACCAAAGTAAACGTGAAAGAAGCAGTACTCCGTTCAGTGAGGCGAAAACAACAATTAACCTATAAAGGAAAACATATGAGACTAACAGCAGACTTCTCATCTGAAAACTTACAAGCCAGGAGGGATTGAGTCCCTATCCTTAACCTGCTAAAACAGAACAAAGCCCAACCCAGAATTCTTTATCCAGCAAAATTAAGTTTCATCATTTGGGAAAAATAAAGTACTTCTCAAACAGGCAATCACTGAAGGAATTTGCAAAGTCCAGACCAGCCCTACAGGAAGTTCTCAGACCTGCATTTATAAGTGAACAGGGCAATAAACACTCCACGAAGTAAAATCATCAAAGATTTAAAGTTTACACCTCAAACTACATGATGGCTCAAGGAGTAAGACAAAGCAACAATATGAATGGTAATCTTCCAATTTATATCCTCTCAATAAATGTAAATGGCTTAAACTGTCCTTTGAAGAAACATAGACTGGCAGAGTGGATAAAAATTCACAAGCCTAGTATCTGCTGTCTACAGGAAACACATCTAACCCACAAAGATGCCTTCCAGCTGAAGGTCAAGGGATAGAAAACTGTCATCCAATCAAATGGAAGTCAAAAGAAAGCTGGGTTAGCTATACTATTTGCAGATAACATAGGCTTTAAAGTAGCAAAAATAAAAAAGGATAAAGATGGCCATTTTATATTGGTGAAAGGGAAGTTCCAACAAGAAGATTTAACAATTCTTAATATCTATGCTCCCAATACAGGAGCACCCAATTACATAAAGCAAACATTATCTAATCTAAACACCATGTTACATTACACTGCCATAGTAGCAGGAGACTTCAACACTCCACTGAATGATCTGGACAGATCCTCCAAACAGAAAATAAGCAAAGATATAATGGAACTGAACAGAGCCCTTGATCAAAAAGGTCTGACAGATCTCTATAGAATATTCCATCCAAATAAAGTTGAATTTACATCCTTTTCAGCAGCCCATACATCCTTCTCCAAAATTGATCACATCCTAGGCCGCAAATCAGATCTTAAAAATTTCAAGAAAATAGAAATTATGCCTTGAATCTTTTCCAACAATAGTGGCATAAAATTACAGTTTAATTCCTATAGTAGCACTCAACACCTCACAAAATCATGGAAACTAAACAATCTATTATTAAAAAATTATTGGGTCCATGAAGAAATTCAGAGGGAAATCAAGACTTTCTTCGAACAAAATGATAACGGAGATACTTGTTACCAAAACCAGTGGGATACACCAAAAGCATAACTGAGAGGAAACCTAATAGTAATCAACGCTCACATCCAAAAAACAGAAAGCTTAGATACTAACAACATAATGAATAGGCTCAAATAATTGGAAAAAGAAGAGTAAACAATTTCCAGTCCCAGTAGAAGAAAAGAAATAATGAAGATTAAAGCAGACCTTAATGAAAGGGAGAACAAGAAAACTATACTAAAGATCAACAAAACCAGAA
>VBSM01003177.1:469719-483617 GCA_008086735.1 Cheirogaleus medius | reverse complement strand
TGAAAAAATGCTCAACATTGCTAATCATCAGGGAAATGCAAATCAAAACTGCAACAATATATCATTTACTTCCAGTAAGAATGGCCTTTATCAAAAAGTTCCCAAACAATAAATGTTGACGTGGATGCGGAGAGATAGGAACACTCCTACACTGCTGGTGGGACTGCAAACTAGTTCAGCCTCTGTGGAAAGCAATATGGAGACACCTTAAAGCAATACCAGTAGGTCTACCATTTGATCCAGCAATTCCACTATTGGGCATCTACCCAAAAGATCAAATGACACTCTGCAAAAAAAAAAACACCTGCACTCGAATGTTTATAACAGCACAATTCACAATTGCAAAGTTGTGGAAACAACCCAAGTGCCCATCAATACATGAGTGGATTAATAAAATGTGGCATATGTATACCATGGAGTACTATTCAGCTTTAAGAAACAATGTAGCACCTCTTGTATTTTCATGGATAGACGTGGAACCCAATCTACTAAGTGAAGTATCCCAAGAATGGAAAAACAAGCACCACATGTACTCACCAGCAAATTGGTATTAACTGATCAACGCCTAAGTGGACACATAGGAATAACATTTATCGGGTGTCGGGCAGGTGGGAGGTGGCAGGAGGGATGGGTATATACACACATGATGAGTGCGATGCCCACCATCTGGGGGATGGTGACGCTTGAAGCTCTGAGTTGAAGGGGGGGCATGGGCAATATATGTAACCTCAACATTTGTACCCCTATAATATGCTGAAATAAAAAAAAGGAATAGCAGGGAAAAAATTGAAATATAAAATAAATAAATAAATAAAATCTTAATGGCCTTTAAACATATGAAAACATGCTCAAACTCCATATGTAGAGAAATGCAAATTAAAACACCAATGAAATACCATTCTCACCTGCCGACTAGCAAACGTTAAAGTGTAGGCCAGCACATTCCTTGGCAGGGCTGTGGGGGACGAGTTGCTGGTGGCGACACAAGCAAGCACAGCTCTGCTGCAGGGGATTTGGCAAACCTGACAGAGCTACCTATGCACTTAAGATTTTGACCCAGCAATCCAAGTTTTAGGAATCTACTCCGAAGACATGCTTTCAGCAATATGAAAGTAGATACACGCAAGGGGATTGATCTAAGCATTGTCTGTGATTGCAAAATATTAGAACAAACCAAATGTCCACACAGCACAGAGAAGTTGAAAAGCCACACCTGGATTTCTGTGCGCCCCTAGAGAACGGCAGACACCATGAACAGTGCAGAGAGATTTCCAGAATATGCCGTGAGGTGGGAAAGCCAAAAGCACAGAAGGGGATCTACAGTAGACTGCCCCAGGCGGGCGGTTCTTCACAAGTTGGTTATCTGCAAAGCCAAGATGACCAGAAGCGGTGATCTGGACGACAGGTCCAGGGAGGCCCCAGTCCCCCAGAGGGCCTTCCGGCGGGGGACTGTGCCCCAACACAGTGCGGACGGCCCCCTCCGGCAGGATGCCCCGCGGTGGTTCTCAGGCAGAGCGCACACCCCTCCGCAGCTCAGCCTGGACCATTTCCCTAGTTCCTTTGGGTGCACAGGCCCCAAAAAGGGTAGGACTGAGGAGAAGAAAACCTTTTTGCCAAGAAAGAATAGAAGCTATTCAGTGTAAGAGATGAAAAAGACAAACTTTAGTTCTATACTGTGGCCAGTTCAGAGAATAAAAAGTGGAAGCAGCTGGGATGGGCTGGCGAACGCAAACGGGCCACCAGACTCCAAGACGAATGGTGAGGTAACAACCTGGGGCAGGATGAAAGACAGCTGGCAGTCCACTCCTACCCAGTGCAGGCCTGAATGTCCCGAGGTGGACAGGGACCCCGAGCCGTCCCTCTGCTCAGGAAGGAGCCAGCCATCCTCAGGCCACGGTCTCACTTGAGAACCCAAGTTCTTCTCAAATGCTGTGTGGTCCCTTCACACCAGCCTGGAAGCCTGCAGAGGATGACACCCAAGCCTAAGTCCCCACTGGGCTAAGCATGAAGAAACCTACCCTGAGAGGAATCCGCGGACCTGAGGCCACCATCTCACAGATCCCGTAAGATGCCAGAGATAGAAGGTCGCAGACTCACCCAGGGCACCCAGCCTTGGCCGCTCATTGGGACCTTTCCCTGGGGTCCCTGGTCGGGGAGAACTTTACCAGAACCTTCCTCACTAGCTGTGTGACCTTGGGCAAGGCACCTGGCCTCTGCGGGGCTCAGTTTGCTCATCCGGACAACAAAGATACCTAATACCTGCCTCTTTGGGCTGTCATGAGAATACAATGTGGCACAAAGCCAGCTACTCAGCAGGAATGCTGACCTCTACTGTCATCACCGCCGTTATCATCACTGCAGTCAATGGTATTGGGTTAGCTCCAAATCACACAGAGCTGGGTGGGGCCTTCGCCTGGGCCTGGGCAGTCTGTCCATGCGTACTGGAGGCCCTCTATCCCCTGATTCAGGCTCCCTACTCCTCACCCACACAGACGCTTCCTGGTTTTCCCACCCAACTTCTAGTTAGCTCCCTCAAGAGCCTCCCCTCTACACCATAACTCTCCCCATAAGGTGTCAGCTGACAGCGATTAGAGTGTGACCTCTACTGGAAACTAGTTCATGCGAAATTGGTGGCTCTTTGAGGACCAAGAGAATGGCTAGAATTTGAGACTCTGTGACAGCCCCTCTGGAAAGTGTGGGAAGCGGGGGTTCCCTGTTTCTCTGTGCTGTCCAAAGCCCACCAGCACTATTACATTGCATGTGTGACTTCTGCCACTAGGGCTAGAGTCAGAGACCCACCTTCTGCATCAGGGTGGATGTGTGAGAATCTGAGAAAAGTCTCAACTCATCCTCCTTTAAAACTTGCTTCTGGAGATGATCCACCATGAGTCACTGGCATGAGAGTTCAAACCAGCCACGACCATCCCTTTTCCTGGAACACTGTACTTCTTTGAGACTTCCTTCTCTCTGTAACTGGATTAGTGGTAGTTCTTCTGGGGACAACAAATCCCCCCGAATTATTCAACCCAAGTAGTTGCTTTCTCCAATCTAAGGGCAAATGTAGCTCAAGTCCATGGCCCATCCTGTCCGGGACCTCCCTTCTCCCTCCACATGCCCATTCTCAGTTCTAAAGCCAGATTTGATGCTTAATGACCCTGCAGAACATCTCCAGATTCACTTGTCTAGTTAAAAATGTACATTGAAGATTTATTTCTGGGTTCTGTCCCATTAGTCTATGTGTCTGTTTTTATGCCAATATCATGTTGTTTTGGTTACTCTAGCTTTATAGTATATTTTGAAGTGAGGTGGTGCAACACCTCCAGCTTTGTTCTTTTTGCTCAGGATTGCTTTGGCTATTTGGAGTCTTTTGTGGTTCCATACAAATTTTATGATTTTTTTTCTAAATTTGTGAAAAATGTCATTGGTATTTTGATAGAGATTGCATTGAATCTGTAGATTGCTTTGGGTAGTGCAGGTGCTTTAACAATATTAATTCTTCCGATCCATGAACGTGGGATATCTTCCATTTTTGTGTGTCTTCTTTAATTTCTTTCATCAGTGTTTTATAGTTTTCATCATAAAGATCTTTCACCTCTTTGGTTAAATTTATTATTAGGTATTTGTATAGCTCTTGTAAATAAGATTGCTTTCTTGATTTTTTTCTCAGATTGTTCACAATCGTTATATAGAAATGCTGCTGATTTTTGTATGCTAACTTTGTATCCTGAAACTTTATTGAGATAATTTATCAGTTCTAATAGTTTTGGGTGGAGTCTTTAGGTTTTTCTAAACATAAGATCCTGTCATCTACAAACAAGGACAATTTGAATTCTTCTTTCCAATTTGGATAGCCTTTATTTATTTGTCTTGTGGAATTGTTCTGGCTAGGACTTCCAGTGCTATGATCAATAAAAGTGGTGAACATGGGCATCCTTGTCTTGTTCCAGATCTTAGAGGGAAGGCTTTCAATTTTTCCCATTAATATGATGTTAACTGTGGATTTGTCATATATGATCTTTATTGTTTTGAGGTCTGTTCCTTCTATACCCAGTTCGTTGAAGGTTTTTATCATGAAGGGCTGTTGAATTTATGTTAAGTGAAATAAACCAGGCACGGAAAGGCAAATACTACATGTTCTCTCATGGAGGTGAAGAGTAGAATGGTGGTTACCAGAGGTTGGGAAGGGTGGGGGAGGGGAATGAAGAGAGGTTGGTTAATGGGTATAAGCATCCAGTTAGATAGCAGGAATAAGTTCTAGTGTTTTATAGCACAGTGGGGTGACTATAGGCACCAGTAATTTATTGTATATTTCAAAATAGCTAAAAGAGAAGATTTGGAATGTTCTCAACACAAAGAATTGATAAATGTCTGAGGTTATGGATATCCCAATTACCTCGATTTAATCATTATGCACCATATGCAAGTATCAAAATATCACATATATCCCTAAATATGTACAATTATTATGTATTAATAAAAAATGTATATTGAAGAAACTTATAGTGGTAAGTGTTTTTATTTGGTTCAATTCATATTTCAGATAAAGAATTATTTGGAGATTTAGTTCAGATCATAATTTGATCTAGCTTTAGCTGAGAAGTGCTAAACCCAGTCCTGGGCACAAAGAAGGAGCCCCGACTCTCCTTCTGTCTTCCTGGCGGAGGCAGTGAGTAGGGGCAGAAGGGCTCAGGGTGTGATGGAAAGGGCCCCCTGTCTTCCCTCCTCCCTGGGGCAGAGTTGTTGCTGGGAAGAGCTGATCCTAGGGACTGCTGCCCACTGCCTGAGCACAGGTGGTGCTGAATGACCACTCAGTTCAACGCACCGTGAGCAGAGCGCTGCCTGTCACTTTCAGGAGGGACAGTGGAGGTGCCTGGAGCCAGAGTGGAGAGGCCTGCACAGGAGCCTAGGGGAACTTTTTTTGTGGGGAAGGATCTATGTCTTGGTGGAGGGTTGTTTACATGGGTAAGTTTGTCAAACCTCATGAGTCTGCACATATACATTTTATTGGGTGTAAATTATATATACAATATGATTGTATGTATAAATTGATTCTAAATAAAATAACATGGGCAAAGAGCTTTACAAACTGTAAAGTTCTGTGGAAAGACAAAGCCAGGATTTGTGATTAGTCCAGCCATGCAGTGTGAGCGTAGACTCCTGTGGAGCTTCCCAGACATAAGGGTTTCTCCTGGAGCCCAGGCTGGGACCAGGGAAGAGTTGGCAGCAAAGGGCTGTAACCTGGGTGGGAAGTCTGGGCTCTGGCTCCGCATCTTGACAGGAGTTCGGAGTTAAGCACAGATAGCCAGGGGGAAAAGGCAGACATGGAACAGGAGTGGCACTTGCTCAATTCCCTGCTCTGGGTGGGGAGGCAGGAGCCAGAAACGTAGCTAGAAGTACATTTCTAGGACACTAGTGTCAGGGTGGCCTTGAATCTCCCCATTTTCTACTACAGCTAAAGATCAATCTTGAGCTCTCCCTACTCTTTGCTATCTCTCTCCCAAACTAGCAGGCACCCTGCTGAGA
The DNA here is from genome assembly GCA_008086735.1 of Cheirogaleus medius. Taxonomy (NCBI): domain Eukaryota; kingdom Metazoa; phylum Chordata; class Mammalia; order Primates; family Cheirogaleidae; genus Cheirogaleus; species Cheirogaleus medius. Next base: position 478,094 of record VBSM01003177.1, on the reverse strand, counting down.
CTCTGTTTTCACAAATGCCTGAAAAAAGCCCAGAAACAAAATGTAAGTCTTTTCCTTTACATTTCCCCAGCTCACAGCTTTTAGAATTTGTTTTACAGCATTAAGGTGTTCCTGAGAAGCTCCAGGACAGACAGCAGGGAGGTAAACTCCAGGCCTTTCTTTCCTGCCCAAAACCAAATCTCAGGGGCAAAAATCACATCCCCTGTATAGGCCTGACTGCATCTCAGAGAAAACCAAGTCTCCAGGAGCAGAAGAAACAAGGAAACAGTCAGAAAGGCAATGACACCTGCTTCCCAATCTTTCTAATTTTTAATTGTTTCCCTTTCCCATACCTTGCCCTTCCTTTTTTATATGTATAAAATAAAAAGGGTGGAGTGTTAGGCTTCAAGGCCTCCCCAAACTTCCATCCTAACTTGCTATAGAACCCACTGCTCTCCTCTTCCTAGGGGTGTGCTAGGCCGTAGCCTTTGCCAGACCCCTGGGAGATGAAGGCATGGAATGTGGGAGGGGACTTACTGTCCTCATCCCTCCTGGTAAGGACTATGCTTACCCCTCCAGGTTGTTTGAAAAGAATTTATTGCAGTGGCTGTTCTGACCTAGTTGCTCACTCTCCACAAAAAAATTCTCTATAAAACCCAAGGCTTCCCCCTCCCTCAGGGTAGACGCTTTTCCGCCTCCGCCCATCTGCACCCAGATGCCCCAAATAAACAGCACTTTGCTACACATGAGGCTTCATGTGTCTCCCTCTCAGCTCCGGACCTAACATGAGTTAGGTCCAGTAAGGAAGGATGACAGGGCCTCCACCCTCAGCAGGTACCCTCCATTTCTGTTTAACTCTCTCCCTGCCCTGTCTTTCTGCTGTCTTGTCACCTGCACCTTGAAGTCTGGGCAAGCCTTCCAGGTAGGAAACCCAACCTACTCCTACTCCTGGGCTCACCCACACATTGACTGCCCATGCCTTCATCTCAAGCCCGTGTCACCTGCAGCATTGTGGAGACCTCCTGGGAACTGATCCAGGCTACAACCTCCACACCCATGTGATTCTTTGCAGTTCCCCAAATGTGTCACTGTTTCCTCACATCAACGCTGGGCACTGGGGCTTCCAGAGGTTCTAAGCGACGGTCAGCTCAGGTATGCAGATGAGGCAGGTGAAGTGCAGAGGAGCCCACACTGTGGTCGAGGGGGGTGCTGTCAGCTGCCACAGGGGGTCCAGGGAAGGGGAGCGAAGGGGATAGGAGATCCTAAGACAGAAACAACAGCAGCTGTAACCTCAATGAGGTCAGTGTGGCCTGAGGGAAGTGAGCCAGGACTGTCTCTTCTACAATGCCATTTCTGGTGGTCTCCACTTTCCCTAGTGTGCAGGGGAACAACTTCCAAACTGCACTCATCTGCTAGCCATTAATGCTCACTCCGTGCCAAGCAAGGAGTACTCCCTGTCTTCACAGGGAGAACTATGTTTACGGATCTCATAACCCCATGTGCAGACATTGTCACTATCCCGCTGCACAGGTGGGGAGACTAAGGCATGGAGAGGTGCAGTCTCTTGCCTGAGGTTCAAGGGCTGGAATCTGAAGCCATGTTCTCTGGATCTAGAGGCCATGGCCCTGCTCACTGAGCCTATTGCCTCTGAGACAGAGCCTGCTGAGAGGCACGAGGATAAACTACTTCCTCCCAGGCTATGGTGTTGAATTCTGACCCATAAGATATGAGCATAGGTGATGGCTGCTACCGCCAGGCCTGGCCCCTAGGGCATCCTGTTGTGAACTAAAGTAAAATCTAAAGCTCCGCCCCCCACCGGCTGGCTCGATGGACCCCCTTGTGGCCAAAGGAATGTCCTAAAACCAAATTGTCTGCCAGGAGGAGGGGCCTCAGACATGCCTTATCATGCCCCCCTCCCTTCTTGAGGACATCCTTTGTAACCCATTAACAGGCCTAAGGGTATGCAAGACAAACCTGCAGGTCCTCAATTTACACAACAAATCTATGTCTGGTGGTTTACCTCTGATAAATAGCTCCTTATGTTGAAACGGTCCAAGCCTTTAGACAAAGCTTCCTGTCTTTAACCAATTACAAGTCAAAGAATCTTTAAACCCACCTATAACCTGTAAGCGCCCCCCTTTGAGATGGCCCACCTTTTGGGGCCAAACCAATGTGTGCCTCCCACGTATTGATTTATGACTTTGCCTGTAACCCCTGTCTCCCTGAAATGTGTAAAACCAAACTGTAACCCAGCCACAGCGAGTCCACTTACTCAAGGCTTCTTGAGAGTGGCTCTGAGTCATGGTCCTCAAATCTGGCTCAGAATAAATCTCTTTAAAATTATTTTACAGAGTTTGGCTTCTTTTCTGTTAATACTGTGCAGACCTCTAGGCCAGGGGTGGGGAATATTCTCGTTGGAAGGCCACATTAATTTAGCTGTAATCAAATAAGGCCACCCACATTCAACAAACTTCAAGTAGATATACTTAAACATGTACATTATTTTATAAAAATCTAACTACTATGTACTTAATAATTTCAAAATATGAAAACTATTTGTTAATTGTAAAGTTAGCTAACCTTTCAATGAGTTTGTTGTGTCTGCTTTTTGTTGGAAAGCATTTGAATACCTGTTTGCAGCATGGAGGTCTGCAGTTGCAGTTGGTCCTCTAGATGGGTATCAGTCTTTTGTGACCTGAAGGGCGCCTTCATTTGGGGCAGGTAGGAGAATGTAGATTTGCAGTAGTAAGTGGTTGAAAAGCAAGAAAGCATTTTTCGGGGAAGGTTGCTGAAGCCATGGGTATTCTGCATTTTTCCATATTTCGACTGGATCTTTCTTAGCATCAAACATGACTTTAAAATGTCATCTACTGAGAGGTCAATCAATTCCATCTGTAGTTCTTTAGATACTTTGGTGATATCAACTAGGTGAGGCTGAAATGTTATTTTGAGTGTGATGTCATGATTCTCAAAGTGAACCTTTCATTGTATTCTCCAATTAATAGGTCTATAACAGCTGTGGATTCTTCAAATGATTTGTATATATCACCCTGCTCAGCAATTGTTGGGTCCAGAGCCATGAGAGAGACACGTAGCCTCATGTGTAGCAAAATGCTGTTTATTTTGAGCATCTGGGTGCAGATGGGTGGAGGTGAAAAAGTGTCCACCCCCAGGTAGAGGAGAGCCTTGGGTTTTATAGAGGGTTTCTCCGGGGGGAGTAAGTAAGCAGGCCAGAACAGCTGCTTGCAATAAAGTCTTTCTCAAACAACCAGTTCCTAGGACCCCTGCCCCAGTCACACCCATCTTTCAGCTCTGCTGTCGTCCTTATCAGGAGAGCTAGTGAGGGATAAGCTTCGTTCCTATGGGGCGGGGAAGGAGTGCGGGCTGCAGCTGGCTGCCAGATCTACAACATCTGGGGCCTCTCCAGACTCCTGCAGCTATTGTTTTACAAGCCTCAATTTTCCATTAACCACATTCTGTCCTAGACATACATTTTGGGTTCCCACCTGGAACAAACCTAGCATCAATGACCTTTGCTAACTGAGGAAAATGTTCATCTGGAATTTCCTTTTGAAGAAGAAATGCTTTGAAAAAAGATAGCTTTTTTCAAAATGCTTGGATTTTTTGCTACGTATCATATATAGATTTAGTTTTACCTCACAAAAAAATATTCAAGTCATTTTGATTTGACATGATATCACACAGAAATGCTGCATTGCCATAGAAATCTTCTTTCAATAATTCACATTTCTGACTCTGTTCTTCATAAAATTTAACTCTCTGTTCTCACAGAGATAAAATTTTAGCTAACATCTGTCCCTGCTATGGCCAACCCACTTTAGAAAGATGTGGCAGATCCACACTGAATACCTCATATTTCAACTTTAGCATATTATGAAACTGATAATGCCATGTTGCATTTGCACGAATATAGTTGTTAATAGCAATACTAATAATTGATTGCAAAGTGTCACTTAAAATAATAGCCTTACCACAGAGATTTTGCTGATGCAAGATACAATGAAAAGAAATGAGAGCACCTGAATCTGTTGATACTGTTTTTAATCTGTGCAATAAACCTTTTGTGTTTTCCTGTCATGGAAGGTGCACCATCTGTACATACACTCACTAAACTTACTAAATTCAGTCCAACTTCATGATATTTATCTTGAAAAATTGCTGAAGATATCTATTCCCTGGGTTCTGTTCACAAGAGTGCCCAAAGTGGGTACTTTTTGTAGCAAAGAATTTTCTGTTATTAACCACATGAGGTATAAAACCTGCGCTAAGTCAGTAGTTTCAGCTGATTAATCCAAAGTGATTGAATAATATATATATTTTCCTTTTGAAGCATCGCATGAAGTTGTTCTGTTAACCTGAAGGCTAATTCATGTTGCCAATCAGTTATGGTTCTCCTTGAAAGAGGCAGTTGCTTGTTCTTTGAAACATTATCATTGTCTAAGCATCGTACAACTTCGACAGTGCATTCTTTCACAATTTCTGTATCACTGAATGGCTTCCTTTTTTCCCCCAGTATATGAGTGACTTAATAAGTCGCTTCAGTGGCATTATTTCCAGGTCTTATTGCTGCTTGAAAGAATTGTTTTTGCTTTTCATCTTTTAATTTCTGCAATACAATCTTTCACGCTTCTCCCACTAATTTAAAATATCTGTCGTCCTTATGAGTGTTACAATGCTGATGAGCGTTGAATTTCTTTAATGTTGATATTGCAGAATCACAAAGCAAGCAAATCATCTCATCTTTAGTGGGAACAAGATAATATTGCAATTCCTAATCCTCATTTAAAAAATCTGTTTTCTTCCTTCAGCGTTCTCTTGTTCTTCTTTGACATGATGGGCTATTAAGCAGACAGAATTAAAAAATACTGTTGAGCTGTGCAACTATTCACAAATTCTGCTTCAAACAGAAATGCAGTGCACCATTGTCAAAAGCTGATAACAGACTGGAGGACTCCCCCATAACTTCCATAAACTCGCACCAACCAGCCTCGTGCAGTAGTGGCGCCAGTCAGACAGGGCTGTTAGAACTAAATCGTGAGCGTACCAGCTGTCCATTTAGCCCTATGGCTTACTCATGTTCTGATTGTGCCAGTCAACCTGGGAGAATTATTTCATTGAAACTTATAATATTCTTTGGTATTTTAAAAATAAGATAAAAATCTTAAAAATAATATAAAAATATAAAAGACAAACAAAATGTATTAATAAAAATAAAAGGATTTGTTCTGTAAAATTTGGATTTAGTCAAAAGGCCACAGTTAAGGACCTGGAGGCCGCACGTGGCCTCAAGGCTGCAGGTCCCCACCCTGCTCCAGGCTCTCTCTCTTTAACTTTGTCAGCTGGCTACACACTTGCCTGTGAGTCCAGGCAGTCACGCGGGGTGGAGGAACCATGGAATAGAAGGAGCCTGGCCCCTTCCTTACTCTCGGAGGAGAGCTTCCCAGGACAGCTGCCCAACCAGGAACACATATATGAACTTTTAATTACGGAGAATTGAACTCTCATTGCATGAGTTTTTAAATTAAGATCTATTTGTTGTAACTGCACAACCTAGCCTATTATTTTTAAAAGTAGCTGGGCACAGTGGCTTACACCTGTAATGCCAGCATTTGGGAAGCTGAGACAAGAGGATCACCTAAGCCCAGGAGTTTGAGGCTGCAGTGGGCTATGATCACACCACTTCACTCCAGCCCGGGCAACAGAGCAAGACCCTGTCTCTAAATGAAAAAAAAGGGAGAGGAAGACTAAAAAGTAATAGTAACAGTAAAGAGGAGAAACCTGGCAGATGCCAACCATGACCAAGTTCAGCATCACCAATAATATGGTGCGTGCACATTGTGTACCACTTGGCACTGAAGAAGGGCGCGTCATTGCTGTCGTATTCTTGCCAGAAATGGATGACCTCAATCTTGTCACAAGAAAAGCTCAAATTGAGAGATATTTTACAAAATAACTGGCCAATATTAATTATCAAGTTCTTGAAAGATAGATTCTAGAACTGTCACAGATTGAAGGAGACTGAGGAGACATGATAATTAGATGTAAAGACTTGGATCCTGGACCAGAAAAAGGACATTAGTAAAAATTGGTGAAAAGCAAATGAGGTCGTTAGTTGATGATATTTTTTCGAGGCTCATTTCCTGGTTTCAGTGACCGTGTTGTGATTGTGCAAGACGTGAGCATGAGGAGGAGCTGGGTGAGGAGGATACTGGAATTCTCTGCACCATTTTTGCAACTTTTCGGCAAGTCTAGAACTACATTTCAAAATAAAAAGCTAAAATGAATTAGTAAGAGGTGAATGTGGCGATGAGATGGCCTTCATGTCGGCTTTGCTCTTGACGCATCATCAGCAATCCTGGACAGTACAGACCCGCCTCAGTTTACACCTTTAAAATTATTATAGCAAACCCCGTTCCTCTAAGTCCAGCTCAAGGCCCACCTTACTGACTAAACTAAACCTAGACCTCTGCGCACATTAGACTGAAGGGCTTTCTTGCTCCCTGGGTATTTGAAATGGAGTCGACAACTCTGTGTTTGACGGGACGTTCTCAGAACGGAGGGACTAGGGTTCCGTAGACACATCCCATTCTGCCCAGCGCTGCGGGGAAGCCTCCTGGGCCTGCTGGCTCGAGCGCGGCCCTGCCTGGGGACGTCTGGCAGTGGGAGGGTGCTGGTCTGCAGCAGCTTCTCCGCACCTTCTTTGGACCCCCGTGGTGACAGGACCCTGAGGTGCTGTTCCTGTTTCTTGGCTCACTGTGAGCCTCTGACCACAACTGGGACCATTGTTGAAGAGCCAGATACCGGCCAAGACTGAAGAAGCTTCTGTGTTGCCACTGGGGTACCCCCGTGTGTGGGGCGGCACGTGGGTCCCCAGAGACGCAGGGCTGAAAGCAGAAGATGCCCAAGGCCAAGAGGTGGGCTTTTCAGAATCAAGATGAGCCGGGAGCGGGGATGTCTTCAGAGCCCAGAGACAAACTGCGCGGATCGCGGCGGCAAGGGCCCCACCCCCAGCGCGGAGGTGGGAGGAGGCGCTGGACAGTGGCGCGGAGGAATCCCAACCCCCAGGCAACAGGACAGCTTGGCCAGCGAGAGAACAAACACTTTAATGATGGAGAGCAGGCAGCCGTGGCGTTGCCTGGAGGCCCTGTGACTCCCGCGCCCTAGACGGCTAAAGCGTCAGGGGCGGGACAGCAGGGGAGCGCGCCCACGCCAGCCTCAGAGCAGCAGGCCCAGCAGGGGGAGGCTGGCCAGCGCTAAGGAGGCGAGGGAGGCTCTGGACCCCGTGTCAGGAGTGGGGGGCGATGTGGGGGGCGATGTGGTGGGCGATGTGGGGGGCGATGTGGGGGGCGATGTGGTGGGCGAGATGGCACACTCAAACTTCCGGAAGATGACGCCTTCGACTGTCTTGTTTCCAGCAGACAAGAACTGGCAGGTGGAGTCACTGATGTCTGAACAGCCTTTCAGCACGAGAAGCTGAGACACCGTGCCTGTGAATACAAAGGGGACAGTGAGGACTCCAAGCAGCCCTTCACCCGCCACCCCTGCCTGCTCCTGGCTCCTCACTGCAGCGCCGCAGCCCTGCGACCCGCAGGAGCCGGTCTGCTCTGAAGGAGCCCAGGGCCAGGAACTCCAAACAGTAATGGTAGCGGCCGTGGAGGCCCAGGGCCCAGGCCACCTCCTCCACCCAACCCCCAAGGAACCCGAGGCCCCAGGAGGTGCATGGCGAGCCCACGCTCGAAAGTGAGGGCCAGCGCGGGACCTCGGGCCGCACCTGCCGTGTTCCCGCGTCCCTGGCCGGGGGAGAAGCCAGGGACAGGCTCAGCAGGCAGCCCCTGCTCCCAGTCCAGGAGGAGGGCGGCTCCTGGACTCGCCCCTCGCCTTCCAGGCTGGGCTTTCAATCCCCGCTCCTCTCTAGCCCCGAGTTCGCCGGCCGGAGTTCTCCTCGCAAGAGGTGAAGCAGCCAGGCAGGCTGTGGGGGACCGTGTGTGTCTCTGCGCTCCACCCTGGTTCTACGGTGTCTTAGCATGTTTTCAGTGGCAGGCTTTCTAGGAAAAGGCCTAGGGCGTTTGCAAAGAAGATGTGGTTGTGCTGGCAGCTACCTTTTGGCCGGGCAGACAGCCCCGGAGGACAGGCAGCTCGCAGAGGACAAGGGACTCAAGGAGGTGAAGTGACTCCTCATGATGCTTGCCCGAGGCAGGGCTATCATTTGAGTTCAAAGCTCACTCTAAACTTGCTCTGGAAAGGAGTGAGAAACCTCCAAATCCCAGAGAAGAAAGCAATTCATTGCTGTTTTATAGCAAGTATTAGTGCTGACACTCGAGTTAGTATAGCAAGTGTTAGCGCTGACACTCGAGTTAGTATACCAAGTGTTAGCG
>VBSM01003177.1:436052-460198 GCA_008086735.1 Cheirogaleus medius | reverse complement strand
TGCTGAAATAAATAAATAAATAAAATTAAAAAAAAAAAGATAACGAAGAGTTCCATTACCCCCTCTAAATCTCCACACGCTCCTGAAAACTGCAGAACTCTCGGAGCATAACAGCTCCACCCAAACCTCCGCACTGGACCAAACTCTAGCCTGGCTGCTAGTAGCATAATGAGGCCGTGTCCCTAGGGTGACCCCAGGCCCCCATTAAAAAAAAAGGTGTCTTCCAGCATCGGCTATGGCCACTGAATCCACTCCAGGAGTTGCTAATGGCAAACGTCGCCTCATCCCCACCTGGTAAAACAGTCACCATGATCATCCCACTCACAGATGAGAAAACCCAGGCACGGAGACTTCCCCGTGGGCACAGCTGGGCAGTCCGAGCTCGGGACTCAGAGTCAGGCCACGCGGGGTCTGTGAGGCTTGGCAAAGACGCTCAGACAGACCCCTGGGACCGTGTCTAAACCTCACTAGGTTTCAGGGTCCTCCAGCCACGGCGAGTGCAGACCCCCTGTGCAGCCACGGTGTGAGAAGAGGGCCCCGCACACCGCGTGGGCCGCAGCAGGGCACTGCCTCCCTCGAGGCAGACTGCTTGGCAAGAGCCCAAGAATGGCCAACTGAGGCCCCTCAGGCTCTTCACGTTGTGCCGCGGGTGCTCCTGGCTTGGAGTGTGGCCTTCAGTTCTCCTCCCTCCTCATCTTTCTCTGTCCCACCACCTCCCAGCAGGGCTGGGAGCAACCAGCCGAGGACGCGGGGGCTGAGGGTACACATCACACTCACACCCACAGCCTGTGTGTCAGCCTTGGAGCCCCCTCTCTTGAAAATACCGTTGGCCATTTGCTACCCCAGCCGTTGGCTCAGCTATCTTCTCCCTAAACTCATGTATTCATTCAACAAACATTCCTGAGCACCCTCCATGTGTTAGGCCTGCTGTAGGGATTTGGGAGGGCCCTGTGAGCAAAAAGACAAAGACCTTGCCCTCCTGGAGTGACTCTAGAGAGGTACGCAGACAACATGGGCAAGTGCGACAGACAAGCAAATTACAGGGAGGTTATTAGAAGGGGTGATTGCCCTGACAAGGAGACACAGGGCGGGCGGGGGCAGCCGTCTTGGGAGGTGCAGGGTTCCCTCCTAAGGGGGTTGGAATCAGTCTCACGGAAAGGGCAAGACATAGTCATTTTTATAAGCAGAAGTTCTGGCCACCTCGGTTTCTCCTCTCCCCTGTCTGCCCTCAGGCTGCTTGCCTCCGAGCTCTCTAGACAAAAGCCCTCCTCCCCTGCAGAATCCCGTTGCTTCGCACCACGCACTGGTCAGTCACCTGGGCTCTAGCTACCCGTCAGGACGCAGCGGGGAGGGGAGCCGGGCACTGGAGGGGGTGCAGTGGGGCCGCCTTTGAGATAGCATCCCCAGGAGCCCAGCCCTGGTGTCAGGCCGAGGACTGAAGCAGGAAAACCAGGCTCATCAATGTTAATTCCTCTCAGAAAGCACCAGATACCCAGGAAAATGGACCAAAGGCGACCAGGAAGGTATGAGTCTGAATCCAGACTTTGTCCCTCACATCACTTAAGTCACTCATTAACTTCACTCGCTGGGCCCAAGCTCCTTGTCTGTAAAATGGGCACATCAGGCCTGAAGAAACGCTGCTGATTGTTTATCCACGCCCAGAATCCCCACAGCACTCCACTGTGCTTTCCCAAAGCCATCTATCAGTATTGTCCTGGGGCGTCTGACCCTGGGGAGTGACTAGGGTGTGTGGCCTCGACAGGGCCACTGTCAGCAGCGACGCTGAAGACAATGGCAGCCCTGCAACGGCCGTGCGTGTCTACAGGGCTGCTCACAGCCGTGGGCCTCCCTCTCGAGGCCCTGGGCAGCGTGCAGATGCGTGTCACTGTCTCCCTTGACAGCTGAGGAAACCGGGGCCCAGAGAAGCCTTCCCTCTAGGCTTCCAGACACCTGCCATCAGGATGGGCCGGGGTCAGTCACAAGGTGTTAGTGCACATTAGGAGGACACCTCCGCAGCAGGCCCACCTGACCAGCAGGCCGCCCAGATGCCCAGTAGACGCCAAGTCTCTGCAGGCAGCCCGACTGTCACGCTCAAGCTAAGGAGCACCCAGACACCTCCTGCACCCTGGTTCCATTGTCCTTTCACATAACGACAGGTTCCTTATCCTTACAACCTGCTTGGTCAGGAGAGCCTGGAGCTCAGCTGAGCCCCAGAAAGCCACCTGGGGTATAAACCTGGTCCCACTGAGGGAAATGGGCTTTTCCCAGGGGTTCCTCTACCACCAGCAGAGCTTGGAGGTGAGTTTCCGGAGAGTCCCTCTCTTGTGGCGTAAACACTTAGAGGTGTGTCTGGTCAGGGCAGAGAAGACGCAGGGCCATGCCACCTCCAGCAGGGCCCATGCCAAGAGCTCAGCAAAGGGTCTGGCTGGGCGCGTCCACCTTGCCACACCTGTTCTCTGCCTGTGTTAGCTCCTGGGAACTTTCACTGACTTCCACCTTGGAAATGTGACAATACGCTAAAATAATGAAATTACTGCCTCCAACGTCCCTGCCCTTCAGTCACAGAGGAAATGTGCGTGCCCTGAATGACAAACTTCACAACAGTCTGTGCCCTGTGTAAGAGGAAGATCCCCTGAGGCTTCAGTTCTCCACCTTTCAAATGGGAAGGACACCACCACCCACTTGCAAGTTGTTCTCAGGAATAAGAGAATCGCACAGGCAGACATTTAGCATGCAGCCACTCTGTCATAAAAAGCCTCAGAAACAGTGGCTACTGCTACTGCTGCCATGGCTCCCTGAGCTACACCGGTGACATCGCAGCCGAGAGGGACACTCGCGACTGTGCAGGCAGTGGTCTAAGGCGAGTCCCTGGCCTCAGAGTGAACTTCTGCCGCCTCCCAACTTGTGAGCTTGGAAGATCACACACGGAGTCTCAGTTTCCTCACCTGGGAGGAAGTGGCAGCTACAATACCTAATTTGTTGTGAAGGTTGAAAGATGCTAGGGTAACGTTCACTTTTTCTGTAAGTTGTACCAAAAAAACCCACATCAACTTATGTTCCTTCATTTTTACCACTCCTTCAAATAAAGTAATTTGACACCAAAAAGATTAAGAGAGAAAGCTTATGATGCTCTTTGCACAGTGCATAGAGTATTATAAATTTGGCTCAAGGAAATTTTGCTATTATTATCATTAACTCAATCCCTGATAGTTTAGCTAGGCTTCCTTCATGGCAGGTAACAGGTGTAGGATGGAATCAGCTAATCATCTCAGGAAATTTTCAATATAACCATTTCCCTTAAAACTCCAGTCTCTAAATATAGGGCATATTTGAAGAATTATTGCATCTAGCATTAGAAAGCCAGTTTGCACAACTATTAATACTGATATGCATCTTCACTCAGGCTAGTGAAGAAAGACAAAAATGAAACGCCAGACAGGCCTGGCTGGACTCCTGTTTACACCAGTTATTAGCTGTGTGACTTTGGCTCTCAGAATCTCTGTCAAAACAAAGGGACAACAATGCCTATTTTTCAGAATGACTGACACATACAGAGTACTCAGAAATGACTGCTCTCTTCCTCCTTGTCCTTTTTCTGACGGCTGAGTCTTAAATTTACTCATTTGTTCAACAAATGTGTGTTTGTGCTTTCATGCCAGGCACTGGCACAAAGTTGAACAAGACAGATGACTTTCTTGCCCTCCCTGTGATTTTAAGCTAATAACAACAACTACAAGCAAACAAGGAAAAAGAATTTTAAAAACAGCAAGTAAACATACAAAGATAATTGCCAGTTTAAGTGTTCTGACGGAAAGAAAACAAAAGCAGAGGGAGGACACAACAGGTGGAGGCGGGGAGGCAGCGCAGCGCCTGTTGAGGGGAGACGCCTCTGAGGGACGAGGGGACCCGGCCAGAGTCGAGGGAGGCAAGACGGCTCCAGGGAGAGAACACGCAGCGTGAGTAAAGAAGGCTCCTTGTGGAGAAGGTGTGTATTGCTGAAGGAACTGAACACAGTTTATTGCAGAATTACCAGCTTACTAAAGAATTACAAGGTCAGTATTCACACCCTTCCTCCTGAGCACATTTCAATATTCTATGCACGTTCTTCTCGCAAGCAGCTTAGATGACGTGCAAAGAGCTCCAGACTTGTTCAGAACCTTGTATTGCCATTTATGAGCTGTGTGTTAACTGTTCTCCATGAGTCACAATTTCCTTGTCTATAAATGGTGTGATTTAGAATTAGTAATACCTATCTGCGGGAAAATGAATGGTGACTCCTCCCCTTTCATCTATGAAATAGAATGGGAAATAATCAATTGGCAAATTGGTTCTACCATTCTCAAAAATGTGTGGTATGTGAGCCAGGCTCAGGAATCAGTCCAATATCCCCGAGTGGCTGTGCCAAGGTCATTTTTTCATGTGGAGTAAAGTCAAAGTCATGCTGAGGGGAAGAAGAGGCTTTCTTGAATTACTGAATTACAATGTTGTGAGAAGACTCTTAATACTCACTTTTGCTTTCTAGGGGATGGCTGATGACATGAGCAGTCTGGACTGGACCCAGCTACCCTCCATCTTCCTTCCACCCTTCGCAACCGGAAACCCTGGGCACAGGACAGTCTCCCTTAGCAGCTGGTCAGGGCCTGAGATGATGGTATTGATGAGGCTCCAAAAGGGAGTGAGGGATGGGGCTCTGTGTCCCTCGGGGTGCAGTGCAGTCTTCCTGGGGAGGGGACACGGGAAAACAGAGACAAGACTGGAGGCCTCAGAGAGGGAGACAGAGGGAGGAGAATGGGGAGCGGGAGGAAGGAGAGGTTGAGAACCAGAAGAAAGAGTGATCATTCAGAACCTTCCTTCCCTCCTCCTGCCCCTCTGTGAGAACCGTGACAGGAGCTGCATCTCCACCAAGTGCTTGTGCTTGGTCCAGAGGCAGGTGCAGAAGCCTGGCCCACTTCAGAGGGGTGTGACAGCCACCTTCCAATCACTCTCATGGTGAAGACAGGTGGTGGTACTGTTTTCATTTGTGTTTTTTCTTTAACAATACTCACTTCTCAAGATAAAATTTGGAAACCCTATGGCAGTTCCAAGTATTTGCTTGGGAACCAATGAAACATACAGTTTATTCTTTTATTTAGTTTGTCATAAAGGCAATGGCTAGAATGCAGAAGTAGGAGGACTGGCAGGACTGAAGGAAGAAAAAGCAAGCATAAGGGCAGCTAACACCAGACACTGTGTGAGGGTATCTCTTGCATCCTGCTTCCAAGGCTGGGCCTATTTGCTCATGGACACAAGGACAGGCCTCTTATATCTTTATGACCCATTCAAATAACATGCTCCTTTAGACTACAGTGTTGTTTCAGGAAATATTAAATAAGTTATCAAACCGTGAGGGCCTATATGCTGTTGGTGGCAATAAGGGCATATGAAATAAAGGGCTGGTTTCTATTTCTGGTTCTTATATGTTATGTGACCTTGACCAAAGTATGTCTCCTTTTTATACCCCAGGAAAGACATACATCCAGAATTCAGTTTAATATCAGAATCAACTCCTTTGAGGCTTCAGTCCTCAGAGTTCAAGTCTCTTTTCAGAGTCCAGATATGGTCATTGAGCTTGGACAACATGGCCTTTGTGTAAACCGTGCATGAAGCCATCACGTAAAACCTTTCAAAACTATCTTGTGTGTTCAAATGTGCTTGAAATATTCATAGGGGAAGAATAAAGACAAAATGCCTGTCAAATGCATTTTATCTCCAAAAAGAATGCATATTTTAAAAAGTGGGCTTTGCTTTTTTGGGATTCTTTTTCCCATGTCCTAAGGTGAAAAGTTATTGATATGTGATCTTTTTTACTTTTTAATATAGACGTTTATAGCTATAGATTTCCCTCTAAGTAATGCTTTAGCTACATTCCATACATTTTAGTATGTCGTGTGTTCATTTTCATTCATCTTGAAGTATTTTCTAGTTTCTCTTTTTATTTCTTCTTTGATCCATTGACTATTAGTGTTACTCAAGTTTCTCCAGAGAAACAGAAGCAACTATCCAATGTCATGACAATTATGACAATTATATATATTATATACATAATGTATATATAGTATATATAAAAATTAATTTGTTCATATATAAAATTCATTTGTTGGATATGACACCAAAAGCACAGGAAACAAAAGTAAAAATAGGTAAATTGGACTACATCAAAATATAAACTTATATGCAGCAAAGGACACAATGAACAGAGTGAAAAGGCAACTTATGGAATGGGAAAAAATATTTACAAATCATATATCTGATAAGGGGTTAATAATTGGAATATATTAAAAATTCCTACAACTCAACAACAAAAGACAAGCCAATTTTAAGGAATGATTAAAGGACTTGAATAGACATTTCTCCAAAGAAGATATGTGAATGGCCAATAAGTACATAAAAAGATGCTCAACATCACTAATCATTAGGGAAATGCAAATCAAAACCACAACAAGATACCACCTCATGCTGTTTAAGATGATTACTATAAAAATAAAAACAGAAAATAACAATATTGGCTAGGATGTAGACAAAACTGTACACTATTGGTGGGAACGCAAAACACAGTATGGTAGTTCCTCAAAAAATTAAATATAGATTTATCCAGCAATTCCATTTCTAAATATACACCCCTAAGAATCAAAAACAGCATCTTTAAGAAATATTTGTACACCCGTGTACACAGCAACATTATCATGATAGCCAAAAGGTGGAAGCAACCCAAGTGTTCGTTGATGGATGAATGAATTTTTAAAATGTGGTATATACATACAATGGAATATTATTCAACCTTAGCAAGGAAGGAAATTCTGACATATGCTACAACGTGGATGAAACTTGAGGATATATGCTAGGTGAAATAGGTAGTACACACAAAAAAACAAATACTGTGTATTTCCAGTTATATGAGGTACCTAGAATAGTCAAATTCATAGAGACTGAAGGTAGAATGTTGGTGGTCAGGGGCTTGGGATGAGGGAGAGTGGAAAGCTCTTATTTAATGAATACAGAGTTTCAGTTTTACAAGATAAAGAGTTCTGGAAATTGGTTGCACATATGAGTGTTTAACACTACCAGACTGTACACTTAAAAATAGTTAAGGTGTAAAATTTATGTTATGTGTATTTTACCACAATGAAAAATCATACAAAACAACAAAATACTTAGGAATAAATTTAACCAAGGAGATGCAAGACTTGTACACTAATATTTGCAAAAAAGAAACAAAAGAAAGCCTAAATAAATAGAAAGAAATCCTGTGTTTATAGATTGGAAGGCTTAATATTGTTAGTAGTAATACTCTTAATTGATCTATAGATTTAATGCAAATTCTATCAAAATGCCAACTCCCTTGTGTGCATAAATGTATAAGATAATCCTAAAATACACATCAAATGCAAGGAACCCCAGAAAGCCAAAACAATATCTAAAAAAAAATGGAAGAATTCACACTTCCTTATTTCAAAACTTACTGCAGTAATCAAAATAGTGTGGTAATGGAATAAAGATAGCTATATAGATCGATCAAATAAAACTGAGTAATAAACCCATATACCTGTAGTCAGTTGATTTTCAACAAGAGTGTCAAAACTATTCCATGGAGAAAGAATAGTCTTTTCAACAAATGGTTGTGGGACTACTGAATAGGTACATTCAAAATGAATTCTGAATGAATTCAGACCCATATCTCACACAATATATAAAAATTAACTCAAAATTAATCGAAGACTTACATATAAGAGCTAAAACTAGAAAAAAAAGGAAACATAAGTATAAATCTTCATGGCCCCAGATTAGGCAAGGGTTTGTTAAATATGACATCAAAAGCACAAGCAACATAGGAAGACATATGTCAGTTAGACTTCATCAAAATTTAAAACTTTGTACATCTAAGGACATCATTAAGAAACTGAAAAGGCAACCCACAGAAGGGGATACAATATTTGCAAATCACATATCTGGTAAGGGTCCAGTATCTCGAATATATAAAGAATGCCTATAACTCAACCATAAGAAGACAAATAACTCAATTTAAAAATTGGCAAAGAACTTGAATAGATATTTCTCCAGAGAAAAAATACAAATAGCCAAGAAGCACATAAAAAGGTACTCAACATTATTAGTCATCAGAAAAAGAAAATTAAAACCACAATGAGATACCACTTCACTCCCACTAAGATGAACAAAATAAAAAATAATAAAGTAGGGAAGATAGCAAGTGTTAGAAAGAATTTGGAGAAATTGGAACCATCATACACTGCTGAGAATGTAAAATGGTGCAGCCACCGTGGAAACAGTTTGGCGGTTCCTCAAAAAGAGTTCCCACATGACCTACATGTATACCCAAGATAATTGAAAACAAATGTTCATGCAAAAACTTTTACATGAATAATCATAGCAGCATTTTTGTAATACCTAAAAGATGAAAACAACCCAAATATCTATCAACTGATGAATGGATAAAGAAAATGTGGTATATATAATGGGATATTCTACAGACATAATAAGGAATGAAGTCCTGAAACACGCTACAACATGGATGAACCTTGAAAATGTTATGCTAAGTGAAATAAGCCAGTCACAAGGAAGCACATAGTGTATGCTTCCATTTATATGCAATGTCCAGAATAAGCAAATCCATAGAGACAGAAAGATTAGTGGTCACCTAGAGTTGAGGATTTGGAGGTTGATGGCTAAGTAATATGGGGTTTCTTTTTGGAATAGCGAAAATGTTCTAAAATTAATTGCAGCAATGGTTGCACAACTCTGCCAATATACTAAAAATGATTGAATTGTACATTATAAATGAGTGAGTTGTATATGCAATTTATTGAATTGCATCTTTATTGAATTGTATGTATCACAATAAAGCTATTAAAAAAGAGTAGGATTTACATCAATAAGTCAACAGAATACTCAATTACATCTTTATGTTCAGGGTACTGGCTCAGGCACCAGAGAGTCTGTATCCAGTGGTGGCTATTAGAATATTTTTGAGTGTCTATCTTTCTCCTTTGTTAGTTGAGAGCCTGGTGTGTCTCTCTCTCTCTCTCTCTCTCTCTCTCTCTCTCACACACATAGTAACCCAGCAGCCAAGGAGAGAGTGGGCTGTAACGTGCGTGGGTGAACAGTGATGGTGTCACTGTGCTAGTCAGTGGGCGCTAGACTCCCTGGAGTGAGCCTGTGCACTGTGCTGCCATTGCACTCAAAATGACTGAGCGAGTAGAGCAACAAATCTGCATTAAATTTTGCATTAAGCTCGAACAATCCTCCGCAGAAACTATTCGGATGATGCAGAAGGCTTTCAGGGATGATGCAATAAGTACAGCACAAATAAAAGTGTGGCACAAACGCTTCAAAGATGGTCAAGAATCTGTTGAAAGTGATCCATATTCTGGAAGGCCGCAACAAGAACACCTGGGAATGCTGAATGTGTGCGGGTTACGGTCAGAGACGCTGGGAGAGCTGTGTGAGGTCCCCAGGTGCCTACTTTGAAGGGGACTGGGGCGTCATTGTCTTATGTCTGATGTTTCTTGTATCTTCTTCAATAAATGTTTCTATTTTTCATATTACATGGCTGGATACTTTCCGGACAGTCCGTGTGTGTGTGCACGCGCACGCGCGTGTGGAGAGAGTGTGTGTATAGACACCCGGTAAATAACTGGCAGCAATCTTCTAAGGAAAGTGTTACTATCATTTCCACTGGCACAAATAAGCAACACGAAGCTCACAAGGTGAAGTAAATTGCTCAAATGTAAATAATATAAAGGTGTGGAGGGGACAATGAACCTGGAGGGAAGAAACCAGTATCCTGGAGGGTAATAAAAAATGTGGAACTTCTCTCCTAAGGCTGGTGAGGACTGCTTAGGAACAGGAGGAGGAGGAAGGGAGTATCATCCCGTCTCTGTTTGTAGTCTATGCACTATGCTGACACACTTCGGGGATATCTTTCTGCCAAGCGTCATTCCAGGAAATTGTAAGAGAGTTCTGAGATATTGAATCTCTGAAGAGAAATCACAAGCTCATTGTAACTGGGTAAAAGGCAGGTCCTCGGTCAGGTAGTGCTAGCCCCGGGCCCACCCTCATCTCAGCCTCCCGTCCCACCTCACGCTCGTAAGATGTGCGCAAAGCGCGCAGAACTCTGTGCCCTCAAAAATGATAGGCAGCTGCTACTGTGGAACGCTGTGCGACCTGCGTCCTGCTGTGTCACTGCTCGTCACCGCCACTGCCACCGGGGGTAAGCCGCAAGCTGGACTGACAGTCACACATCCACATTGGACACGATGCCCTCTGTCAGCGCAGAACTCTCAGATTGTTTTCACCACAACCAGCTGTGACGGGTTTTACAGTGTGAGCCAAGCCATATGCACACGCATAGCTAACATAAACGTTTCACCAAGTAACACTTAACTCTCACTACATGCCACTCAATCTGATATTTCTCTTCTATTCTCTCTTCTGGTCTTTGTTTGTTCCCCCCATAATAGAGACAGGATGCATTGCAGTTAAGACCACAGGTTCCAGGGCCAGCCCTCCTGGGCTCAAACCCCAGCTCTGCCTCGTGGTAGCTTCGTGACTGTGAAGCAGTTGCTCAAAGGCTCTGTGCCTTACTGTCTCCTTCTGTGAACTGGGCTCATGTGAAAACTAAAAGAGGAAATACATGCAAAGCATTAGGACTGAGCTTGCCCTTTTGTCAGAGCCAGTGGTTAAGAAACCCCAGGCTGGACTATAACATATCATTCAGATCAGAGGAGCCCACACAGCCATGGCAGCACGTGAGCACTCTCCCCTCTCTCTGATTCATGGCTCACAAGGACACCTTAGGGCTGTCTGCTCTCTCTTAACACTGGGCCACAAGGGCTGGGCATGGTGGCTCCCACCTGTAATCCCAGCTCTTTGGGAGGCTGCGGTGGGAGGACCACTTGAGGCCGGGAGTTCGAGGCTGCAATGAGCTGTGATAGTGCCACTGCGCTGCAGCCTGGCAACAGAACAAGACCTTATCTCAAAAAAAAAAAAAGAAAGAAAGAAAAAGGAAATCCACTCTGGAATGGAAGCATCCTGTAGGTGAATGAGGAAGGGGATGTGTTGCTGGCCAGGGCTCCTTCTCCTGCTCACCAGGCCAGAGACAGGGGGTTAAACCTGTAGCCAGGAGGAGTGGTCTGCAGAAATGCTCTCACTTCCTGTGTGACTGACTCCATGGACACGTTTCAGTGACCCTATGTGTTTTTTTTAATCCTCTCCTTTAACTAACTACTCGACCTTCCCAGTTGTTTCCCAGAAATGGTGGATTTTCTGCACAAGGAAGGGCCTGGGGCAGACTTCCTGACTGGCTGTCCCCACAGCCTCAGCTGTCTCCTCCTGGGTGCACTGTGGCCCGCCCCAAGGCACGCGGCACCCCGTCAGAGAAAAGCCCAAGGTCTCTAGGAGTCGGGGAGACAGATTTCAGGCAGCTTGTCCTGTTCTCTTGACAAGATGTTTTCTGTATTAAAATTTCCTTTCTTCCTAGGCAATCCTCCTTGTCTCAATAATTGGATCTTTGTGCAACGAGCAACGGGACAGAGGCCGACAGCCCTGTGGTTCTGACAAGCCTTTCCAGGGAGGCGCACGGCGCCCGCTGAGGGAGACCGCGCCGAGGACGGTGCTGCGAGGCCCCTGCTGAGGACTGCCCTGGCCGCCAACGCGCAGGCGGCGGGAGGCCGAGGTGTGCGTGGAAATGCGCACTGTGAGAAACTGAGGCCCAGGGACTGCGGGGCAGGTAAAAATTTCTTCTTTATCTTTTTGGGGTTTCTGGCTGGGACTGACATAACACAGAGATTAACAGGAGAAAAGCATACAGATTGTATTGAGTAGGGGTTTTTTTGGAGACAGGGTCTGGCTATGTTACCCAGGTTGATCTCGAACTCCTGGGCTCAAGCCACCCTCGCACCTCAGCGTCCTGAGTAGCTGAGCGTACAGGCGCATGCCACAGCACCTGGCCACTAATTTTTTTTTAGAACAGTTTCAGATTTATGGAAAAATTGAGAGGAAGGTAATTTTTACACATATATGGGAGGCTTCCCAAACAGTGAAGACCCAAAGAAGTGGCTAGGCCTAAGTACTAGTGAACAAAAGTTGGCAATTTTGGAAAAGTAACTAAAATATATGGGGAAGACGAAAGGATGATAAGAGTTACTTTGACAAGATCTGTTTGTACACATTTCTTTCAGCTCAACTCTTGGTCTCTGGTGATAAGAATATTTCTCTCCTCCTGGTAGAGGGAGGGCATCCCTCAAGTGGGAGTTTATCTGAGTACCCTTCTTGCATCTGTTTTTATGTGCCTTTAGCCAAAAATTATCACTATGCCAAAGTGGCATGTCCGGGGCGGCGTGGAGAAAGCAGGTGGAGACCTGAGACAGCAGAGCAGCCAGTGTGGCCCCAGAGGCAGAGACCGCAGTGACGCAGCCACACCCTGAGGAGCACCAGCCCACCGGGAGCTGGAGGAGGCAAGGGACGGACTCGTCCCTAGAGCCTCCAGAGGGAGTGTGGCCCTGCCAACATCTTGATTTCAGCCAAGAGAAAGAGATTTCAGACTGCTGGCCTCCAGAACTTCAAGGAAATAAACGTATATTGTTTTGAACCGCCAAGTGCATGGTAATTTGTTACAGTAGCCACAGGAAGCTAATATAGAAAGTGTTAACTATAAAATGCATATTTTTTTACTACTACTAGTATCTATTTATAAAGTATAGAACTCTGAAACTCATGGAATTCTAGAAGAAAATGTTGGAAAAATTTTATAGACATTGACCTAGGCAAAGAATTTTTGGAGAAGACCCCAAAGGCAATCACAGCATCAACAAAAATAAATAAATGGGACGTGATCAAATTAACAAGCTTCTGCACAGCCAAGGAAACTAACACGAGAGCAAACAGACAACCTGCAGAATGGGAGAAAATATTTGCATGTTACACATTCGATAAAGGGCTAATAACTAGAATAGACATAGAACTCAGAAAAATCAGCAAGAAAAAATCAAACAACCCTATCAAAGGGCAGGCAAAGGACATGAACAGAAACTTTTCAAAAGAAGATAGACTAATGGCCAACAAACATATGAAAAAATGCTCAACATCTCTAATCATCAGGGAAATGAAAATCAAAACCACAATGAGATATCACTTGTCTCCCGTGAGAATGGCCTTTATCAAAAAGTCCCCAAACTATAAATGTTGGCGTGGATGCGGAGAGATAGGAACACTCCTACACTGCTGGTGGGACTGCAAACTAGTTCAGCCTCTGTGGAAAGCAATATGGAGATACCTCAAAGAGATACAAGTAGATCTACCATTTGATCCAGCAATCCCATTACTGGGCACCTACCCAAAAAAACAAAAGACATTCTATAAAAAGACACCTGCACTCGAATGTTTATAGCAGCACAATTCACAATCGCAAAGTTGTGGAAACAATCCAAGTGCCCATCAATTCATGAGTGGATTAATAAAACGTGGTATATGTATACCATGGAGTTCTACTCAGCCACGAAAAACAATGGTGATATAGCACGTCTTGTATTATCCTGGTTAGAGCTGGAACCCATTCTACTAAGTGAAGTATCCCAAGAATGGAAAAACAAGCACCACATGTACTCACCAACAAACTGGTATTAACTGATCAACACTTAAGTACACATATAGGAATAACATTCATCGGGTGTCGGGCGGGTGGGAGGTGAGTAATTCACACCTAATGGGTGCGGTCACACTGTGTGGGGGATGAACGTGCTTGAAGCTGTGACTCAGGTGGGGCAAAGGCAATATATGTAACCTAAACATTTGTACCCCCATAATATGCTGAAATAAAAAAAATTTAAAGAAAAACAAAAAAAAGAAAAGGCAATTTAAAAATCAATAAATAAAAGATGAATAACAGGCAAAAAAAAAGTACAGAACTCTTTCTGTGTAAGCAAAATGAGGGAGTAATAATAACAGTGGGAACTAACACCCAATGTAGCAGATAGTAGCAGATAAAACGAGAACCTGAGCTAAGAGAAAGACAATGTTCAGGGCTGTGTTTCACAGGGATGAATGAGCCAAGTCCTTAGAAAAGGAGAGCCCATCACCCAGACTCCATGCCTCTGACAAAGATTTCCTCCTGACCACACTGTATCCAGATTCCTCTGAGTTCTGTTCTCAACTAGACCTCAACATTGGCCAGGTGCAGTGGCTCACACCTATAACCCCAGCACTTTGAGAGGCTGAGATGAGAGGATCGCTTGATGCCAGGAGTTTGAGACCAGTCCGGGCAACATAGTGAGACCCTGTCTCTAAACAAATAAATAAATAAAATCTGTCCTTACAACTTTATCTTTGACACCTCCACTTCCTGGGAATTGGATCTTCCAAGGCCCCTGAGGATAATAACAAAATACTGAGGTGAGCTCCAAGGTATTTAACACCACTAACAGGTCAGGTCCTCATAGAATATTGACCATACTTTGGGCTGCATCATGCTGACCTAGTGAGATGCCAAAAAGAACATAATTAGAGAGAGACAATGTGTCATTAAAAAGAAAAACACACTACAAAGAAAGTAAAATCTTATGGAAGTATCTAGCATAGATCACCACAGGACAGGGAGCAATGGGGTAGCTTTGGATCACCTGGGGCCATACACCTACCTCGGAACCCAGCGAGAGCTACCAGCTCAGCCGCCGGGCCGTGATTGCAGCTGGCAGGATGCTGTTGCTACTTTAAAAGTTCTGGTGGGATTACAGAGCCACGAAAAGTGAGGCTCCCAAGACCCAGAGAAGGCAAACCCTAACAAAAAGTAGAACTAAGAGGAAGACAAGAGAAAGGAAACTGCTGTCAATCCCCGGCCTGGAACCTGTAGACGTGGTGCTTGTGTCCACATGCTGGCGCACTCTGCAGCCATGCAAGACCACGCGTGCCGTCTCTGCGCACTAAGAAGGTCAGAGAGTTATATATTTGGCTCGGGATTCTAATGAAATATTTAGAGGTGTTTACATATTTGGTGAAATGTAATTATTAAAGCTGCATGCAGATATTTAGAGGATCATCGATGGCTTACTACGATAGAAAGGTCAGTTGTTTGGTGTCATTAAGAGCAGTGAAATGGCTGTGAAAGAGCTTGTGTGAGGCCTCGGGGCATGACAGAGTTGCACTCTTGGAGGTGTGAGGTGCCATACACAACTGTACTCTTTCCTGAAGGCCAAGAGGAAGGAAGGTTCCAGAGAGCTAAAGGAAGCAGATGAGTGGGGAGGCTTGGCCATGCTTAGTACCACACCACACAATGGCTTTTATGGCTGGGTGGAGAGAGTCCCAGAACCAGAGTCCGTCCTTCCCTGGGCAGGGTGGGAGGGAGGGAACACTGGTTCCCTTTCTCTCTATAGATAGAGCGAGCGGGAGAGGTTTGCGGGTTCCAGGTGCTGTCCCTCCTCCTTGCCACTAGCTTTAAACTCCACATGGCAACTTCTCAAAGATGTGCTCTTCCTGGGGCAGAAGAAGGCAGGGCACAGTGGGAGTTCAAAGGGCAAGCAGTAGGTGGCAGGGAGCTGGGCAGGAGCCGGCCATAGCCTCAGAAAGCGGTCTGGCTCTGGCGTGGCCACAGTGCGCTCAGTCTCTGAGAACGCACTTTTATCATCGCTCTGGGTTTGGCCTTAACACCTAGGTTTGGGTGACTCCTGCCCACCCCCAGCCTTCCACTCAGGGTGACTAGGACAGTCTCCCATCTCCCACACAAAGGGGTGACATAAGGAAGACCTGGCTGTTCTCTACCATGTCAACATCCAGGATCCCACACCCTGGATGTCATTCAGCAGCTGACTGTGGACATGCTCCAGTGATTTTCAAGCACTCTAGAAAACTTGAAAAAAGACATTTCCCCAGACTCAGTCAGACTTTGACTCACTTGTATGGCCTTAGAACCCCCACTGGTCCTCTCTAGGCCTCAGCCTCCTGGTTTATAAAACAAAGTGGTTACCCCAATAATCCCAACAGCCCTCCCAGTGCCAGCTGCCTGGGGAGAGGGCGTACAGGTTCTGAAATTGTGTCCCTCACTCCGAACTCACATAGGGAGCCCCAGGGATCAGAATGAACAGCCCTTAAGGAGCTGAAAATTTAACAGAAGAGTCAGAGATGTGACGTATGATACTATGTTAGAGACGTGTCATTGTGCATTTATTCAAACCGTAGAATGCAAAGCACCAAGAGTGAACCCTAATGAAAACCATGGACTTTTAGTTACACTTGGGTGATAGCAGTATTCAAAGTAGTTTCATCAATTATAAGGAAAATGCCAGGGGATGTTGGCAATGGGGGAGGTTAGGCACACGTAGGGGTAGGGAGTATATGGGAAACCTCTGTACCTGCCTCTCAACTTTTCCACAAAACTAAAACTGTTCTGAAAAAAAAATAAGTGTTTGGTCAGGTGTGGTGGCATGCTCCTATAGGCCCAGCTACTTGGGAGGCTGGGGAAGGAGGATCCCTTGAGCCCAGCACTTTGAGGCCAGCCTGGGCAACGTAGCAAGACCCTGTCTCAATAAAAAATAAATAAATAAGTCGTTAATGTAAAAAAAATTTATCACAATATATGTGGAAGTCCAATTACTTTTAGTTTTGCTAAAACTCTCAAACTTCAGCAGGTGTCTGGGACGGGAGGATTCTGGCAGTCTGGAGATTCGTGGTGGGATTCATGGCTAATCTCCCCGCAGCCTTCCTGGTGTTGTACATGTCAACCAAATCCCTGGGCTCCATCTTTCCAAACTGCCAGCTGTGGGGGTGGTGTCTCCGCAGGCAGAAACCTCGCGTCTCCTGCGCGGGGTCACGGCCACCCAGTCACGAGCTCCCACTCCAGCAGGCCCTTTGGAGACACATGGCCCCAAGCCGACGTATCGGAACGCTCGCCATCGAGAGCCCGTGCACCGACAGATCCGCTACTCACTTCCACGCGTCCCCCGCTCCCAAAGACCCTGTGTTCCTGCAGACGCCCTTCCCCGGAACTTCGCTGCCAGCGCCCAGCAAGGCCTGGCTAGTGGGAGGCGCAGGTGGGATACTGAAGGTGAGATGGAAGAAAAAGCCAAATTCTCTCCCCGTCTCTCCACTTAGAGAGGCGTCTCCTGCTGTGGCTCCATCTCCTTGCCAACGTTTGCCTCACTTGCTAATTCTGATCGTAGAAACAATTTAAAACAAATGCAAACTGTTGTGTCCCCTCATGGGTATTTCCTTGCAGATGCACAAAGGCACAAAGGTGGCCACTCTAAAGAAGAGGAATGACAGCTTCACCAAGTCTGGAAGCTGTGAAGGGGCAGAGCCAGGACTCGGAATCCAGGATTCTGAATCCAAGCACCCCCTTTTCCATGTGGATGTCATCTGCTTACAGCGGATGCCAAGGGCAAGCAGAGGAGCAGGTTGATAATTAATAGCATTTCCCTGTACATTTATAATGGAGTTACTGTGAAAATCGGGGGCCCAGCCCACGGAAAGCCGCCTATAGGAATTCCCAGCAACAGGTTTGCATGACATTGCAGTACCCTCAGTACCCTGGGTGAAATGGGGGCTGTGGCCAGGGTTGGGGACAGGGCTGCCAGTTCTCACAGCTGCTCTTGGGACGGGGCTGCTGCTGGCTGGATTTGACATCTACAACCTGGAAAAAATCACCATCACACAAACCACACACAGGGACACAGCTCAGAAAACCAAGCCTTCTCCCAGGCAGTGCTCTTAACCATAGTGTTTTCTACTGGCATCCAGTAAGCCAGGAGATCTGCCCAAAGCAACCTTTAATAAATAATAACCCAAGAACCAAAGCTGAGGAACCGCCCCCCACACTGAAGGAGACTCGGAGTCACCCCTTCCTCAGGGCTGTGCCTCCACCCTGGCCTCTCTGTCCCGAGCGCCATCCCTGTAACTCCGTCTTCACCAGGATGCTGACAGGTAACGGAAGCTCCGTATGATGCCGCATCAGCTCAACCTCTCCCACTTGTCTCTCACCCCTGTTTGTTTTCCTGCCCTCCCGCTGTGGGTGCAGCGCCGCTCTCCAGCCAGGCCAGAAACCCAGGGTCACCTTACATTCCTCCCTCTTCAAATAATTCTTCTTGCCTCTTGAATGGAGTGAATTTTTTTTAATAGACAAATAAGGAATAAGTTCAGAAGATCTATTGTACAGCATGGTGACCATAGTTAATAACAATGTACTGTATACATGAAAATTGCTAAAAGTAGATTTTAAATCACTATGTAAAATAATTGTATGAGATAATGGATATGTGAATTAACTTGATTTAGTCATTTGGCAATGTATTCCGATATCAAAACATCATATTGTACTCTGAGGGACTCTCTCATGTGACGCTTCACCTGTCACTGTGGACCTCCAGCTTGGAGTTTCCGGGAGGAGGGGCTCCCCTCTTCCACTTTCAGGTGAGTCTGATCCAGGCCAGCACACAGCAGTGCTCTCGTGAGGTGGACACACCTGAGACACACAGGGACAGCCCAGGACCTGAGAGGCGGAGGGTCCCCGTTCTTGGCCCAGCCCCCTGACGATGCCTGGGGCACACACACAGCCCCACGTGGCCAGGTGGTGCACTGTGAGGACAGCAGGACACCCTTTGCTGGAGGCTCGTGCAGAGCAGGTTGGACTCTCTGAGTCCGTCTTGGTGCTTTGTGAACTGTGGAGAGCCATGCAAGCAGAGGAACAGTTTAGCAGGTGCCTCACGATGACGATGACAGGAGAGGCTGATGTGGCATCCCCTCTGGCTTTGGCCATGGGGAGCAGGAGGCGGATATTGTCGAGCAGATGAGAAAGCTTCCTGAAATGCTAAATGCATGCACACCACAATGCTCGTGCTACTTGAGCTCTGCAGAGCGCCCATGGTCTATGCGTCCTCCATGGACTCCCACGCCTTCACAGGCAGGCAGCAGAGTGTAGGAGGCCAAGCAGAAGAAGCAGCATGAAGGAGGCAGGACAGAGGAGGCAGGTAAAAGGGCACACATTGTACTGCTCCAGTGCTGACTGTGTGCTTTCTCTGAGCTTCCATTTCCTCTTCTGTAAGAAGAACATCAGCACCTGCCCAGAAGTGCTACCTTACCTACCTCTGTGCTTAGCAGGCCTCAGGACACACCTGTAAAACAATAAGGGACCTGGTTTTATAGTTCATAACTCACTCCAGCCCAAAGCCTCCCATGCTAACGATGGGTGCAACACCTCATGACTGTCTGGAAATGCAATTCATAGGTAACATCATCCACCTGCAAACATTATAAATTTAAACAGATCAATGCTCTGAGCACTTTTTATGTAACGGACAAATGTTAGGAATGTTTAATAAAATATGGGTGTTTCAGTACAGAAACACTTGGACACTTCTAAAGTAGAAGAAATAGCAAAGAGGAAAGATGACTGGATTTAAGAGATTGATTTAGGAGTAGTATTACACATTGGCATTTTGAAATAAGGACTAAATATTGTATAGCTGTATATATACATAGAGTCCTAGCAAATCTGAGAGCAACAAAGGCTGATTGGGGCAGGTGTGATGATTTCATCCCTCAAATGACCATGAATGGCATTGCTATGGATGATGGCGTTTTCCAAAGTGAATGGCTCTGAGTTAAGTTTGGAGCAAAAAAATTAAATCTTCTCCCTGTATATGTGATAGTTATATTCTTGGAAAATTCAGTCCAAAAGCCATGCCCTAGAATGCTTTGTATTTTATATGTAAAACCGAGTTAGGTTCTAGGTCCCAGTAATTATAATTCTTTCCCCCGTCACACATTGCCACACAGGGTTTTGCTATAATCAAGCTGCAGAGTTCACTGCGGCCACCAGCCCTGCCCAGGCTCTCAGCCCCGAAACTGACAGCAAAGGCTGTTAGCAGTTGCCAGCAGCTTCTCAGGACCTGCCCCTGCGACTCTGAGCCCTTTACCTGGAGGTAAGGGTCTTGGTTGTGGGGAGAAAAAACTACACTGTCCCCCTCCCTTGAGTCTGGCACAGAGAACAGGAGAGCTTCACAGAGAGGAAAGGGGCAAAATGCTAAAAGCTCAGTCTACTCCCCCCCTGCTCTCCTTCCTTGGGAGCCCAGGAAAATCCAGGGCCCCAGGGGCTGGCTAAGTCCCACAGCCCTTGTTGTCCTGTGCAAGAGGGAGTCAGGGATCTGGGGAAGCTTCCAGAACAATGTGAAGAGGGTGGGGCAGGGAGGGACAGGTGGAAAGGACCTGCCCTGGCCCCAGGGAGGGCGCTGGGTGCTGTATGCGGAAGGAGAGGGCAGGACGCCCTTGGGACCAGCTCTGCGGGAATGCACCGGTGTGCAGCGTCAGCCAGACAGGCACTTCCCGGTGCAAAGGCAGGCCGGCGGCCCGGCTGCGAGGCCCCCTGTGTGTGGCTCACAGTCAGGCCCTGGAAGCCAGCCCCTCTCACATTCTCAACACGCAGGCCAGGGGACACTCCCTCTGAGAAGCCTTTCTTCCCTGTGCTCCAGGCATTTCTATAACCAGGGCCCCTTCTGTTACTCCTTGTGACATCTCAGCTTCTCCAGTTCACTCGCCACCTTTTTCTTCTCGTCATCTTTCTTAATTTCTGGAGCTATGGAGTCATTTGGAGGCTGCTTGGTTTCCAGGCATGTTTGCTCCAGGCTTGGGGCTTTGTTGGGTCCCCAAATGACTTGCAGAACTCTACCGTGATCCAGGATGTGGCAATAAAACTCTTGTTGAGATGGCTCAGTGCCATTTGGTCCTCTGCCTTGGACCTAAAGCCAATGAAGCCAAACGTGTAGAACCTGCCCTCTTTGCTGAATTTGGGCTGCAGTCTGTCAGCATGTGCACGGTGGCAGACAGTGCCCTGGAGCACTCCTCCTTCGTCCTGCAGGGGATGTTCTTCCTGGTCAGGCGCAACATGGCGCACGGTTTTCGCTGTTTTGAGTCTGGCACAACTGGGCAGCTTCTTCCACCATCAACCTTCACATTACAGTTCTGGGTGCCACCATCGCTGGAGAGCTGGAACCAATTATATACTTCTCACTGACATGAGTGTCCACCTGGGGATATTTAGAGTCCTGAGGGATTGAGAACTTTTTTGTTGTTCAGGACTGTCCCCAAAGTTGCAAGATGTCTAGCATCCCCATTCCGTGATTATGAAACGGCACAAACCACCACTGCCACTATTAATAATTGTAACAATCCTAAACACAGCCATAAATTGCCTAAATAGTCCCAAAGGGATTATACTTCCCTGTTCAGAATTACTCGCTTATTGCTGAAGAGTTTGGTTAATGGGAAGATCAGTGTTGACTGGAATAAACAGGGAAGCATGCTGGACCCTGCAGCCCAAACCTGCAATCCCAGCCACGCTGGAAATAGAGGTGGGAGGGTCCCCTGTGCCCAGGAGTTCCAGACCAGCCTGGGCAACATAGCAAGACTCTGTTTCTAAATAAATAGATAAATAGATGGATAGATGGAAAGATAAAAAGACAGCAGCCATCAGACCTGATTGGTAAGTAGAGGGGTCTATATTACACAGTCCCAAAAGGATATGTCGATGGTTGTATAAGCATGTCCTGGCGTGTAGTCACATGGGTTAGGTAACAGCAACCACTCCCCAAGTTCCAGTGGCCTAACGCAGCAACATTTATTTCTCCCTCACGCTCCACGTCTGGCGTGCGTTGACAGACGCACTCGCTCATCCTTATGACTCAAGGTCTCTGTCTCTTGCCGACAGGGGCTTTGCCTTCGCCTGTGCGTTCCCATTCACAGCTGCGGCAGGAGGAGAATGCTGTGACCCACTGGCTTCTAAAGCTTCCACTGAAAAGTGACAGACGTCTGTCAAAGTCGTTTTGCTGTACGTGGAGGGTGAGGAAGTCCAATCCAACATATACCCAGGAGGGGAAAGAAACAGAAATATTTAGTGAGTGGCTCTAATGACTACTCATATGGATCCAAACTCAGCCCCTCACTGACTGCACAACATGTGTGTATTACTTAGCCTTTCTGGATCTCAGTTTCATCGTCAGTAACAAAAATTATAGTAGCTGCTACTGCTTATTGATCATGTACTGTGTGCACTAAAAATTTAACATTTCCCTGGATTGGCAGAAAAGCTAGGAGGTAGGTGCTGTCATGCAGAAAATAATATCTTCCTTATGGTCATGTTATGAGAACCAAACGAGATGATGAACACAAACAATAGTCAGTGCTTTAATAATGTGAAAGATATGGTAAGAGGTGGGAAAGACGTAGGGTGGGAGGCTCAGGAAAAGAAGTCAAACACAAGACATAACCTTTGGGAAGATAGGATAAGTGTGCAGAAAACTCTAAGATACGCTCCCTGCTGAGGAAACTGAGGAGGAACAAAAACAGGTTTTGAGGAAGCAGAGAATAAAGAAGAGGACACACCAATCTGTGGAAAGTATAAGCTGGGGCACAGAGACAGGTCAAGATTCTAGGATCTGGGGGCAGGACCCCCAAGTCATATGCTGGTGAGGGCATGGCAGAACTTTCTGGAATTTCTCAGTTATCCGCTGCTATCTTGGCACACATGCTATGAGTCCTTGTACTAATGGATCTGTATTCTCCACTCACTTGTAATCAGCTTCAGCTGTCACTGGCCTTAGCTCTTGTCTAATCCAATCCCCTCTTTTTCAGATGAGGAATTTGAGGCTCAGAGAAGATGCAAAATTTAGTGGAAGCTGAATGAGAGTTGATCTGGGTTTCCCAATTCCCTCCATCGCCCATTGCCCCCTGCCAGCTGCCAACATCCAGAGAGCCAGCGAAGGTCTGGCTCTGCGCTGGCTGCTGTCCCACCTCTCCAGCTCTGAGAGGAATGGCCAAGGGCTTGCTCTTGCATCACAGCAGGGGCTGGGAGGAGGTACTACTGCTACATCCAGAGATTCACTGACCTTCCCTGGGGCAGGTGAGACTCTCCTGCCTCATGACATCAGTCTGGATCGAATGACTGGCTCTGTTCAATGAAACATGAGAAGGGATGTGTGTCTCTTGGCAGCAGCAGCCTTGAGGACTAAGGCTCCTGTGTGGTTTGCCGTGCTCTCTTTTCATTGTACTGTGATAACTAGCGATTCTTCATACAGAGTCTTCTCCATCAGCTGGGTCCTAGGTTAAGACGGTGCAGAGCAGAAATGCAGCTGACTTAGATATCGTAAGCAAGAAATAAATCTTTGATGTTGTAGCTTCTGGCACCTCAGGGTCACTTGTTATATAGCAGCATCACCAAGCCTATTCTGACTGATACACAGGACAACACAGCTGTGGTCTCTCACTTGCTGTCTGCACTGCTGGCAAAAATCCATGAAGGTTCCCTGCCAAAACATCTATTATACCTAGTACAAAAGTAGAAGATGTTCAGCCCACCGTGCATCCATGCAGGACTCCAGGCCTCACACGCTCCAGAACATCCGCAGGCTCACACCTGGCTCTGCTCCAGCCTTAGTCTGTGCGCCGCCATTGCCGCGATGCTGGGTGCTGTTCTCCACCTGCACCAGAGCCACGGCCGCCTGCCGGCCCTCAAGGCCTATGCACCCCACCCAGCCCCAGCCCCAGCCCCACTGCCACTATCTAGACAGTTTGCTGCTGTTGTCATGGGCCGCATGAGACAGTTGAGGACCCTGATGTTCGCTGAGTGACATACCTCAACAAGCCAGATACAGGTGCCTGGGACTTGCGTAAAGGGGTGTGTAAAGGGGTGAACACACTTATCGGCTATGATGTGGTTCCAGAACCCGAACTCACTAATGCTGTTTGCACACATGCAGAGGGCTAAATGATTTTGCAAGTGCAGTTTGAATCCTAGAGGTTGTTAAGGACAAAGGAGGACCTCATAAGGAAATCTACCCCTATGTCATCCAAGAACCTAGACCAACTTTAAGTGGATTGGGGGTCTGCACTCCAGAGGAACTGGGCCTTGACCAAGTGTAAACCCCACGACAGGCTTCCCAAGGACTCATTGGCATTGCTGCTTGACTGTAAACAATCACTTGGGCTGTCCCAGAAAGTCTAGGGACAAAAAAAGTGAGAGAAAAATAAATTTAAAAAACACTCATGTGTTGTGTATACCATGAAGTACTATTCGGCTTTAAGAAACAATGGTGATCTAGCACCTCTTGTATTTTCCT
>VBSM01003177.1:380447-400110 GCA_008086735.1 Cheirogaleus medius | reverse complement strand
CTCGGCCTCCCAGAGTGCTAAGATTACAGGCGTGAGCCACCGCGCCCGGCCGGGAATAACTCTTCTTTCAAGGGAGTTATCCCCAAGTCTAGCACCTTACCATACTGGATTACAACAAATCCCAGGTACAAAAAAAGCATGAAATGTGCATGGTAGAATTGTGGGCAATTTGGGTTTTCTTCTTCTTTTTATTACAGTCTTCCAATGTTAACACACATTACTTGTGTAAAGAAAATGGCTGGGGTCAGGGGGCTGGTGGTTAGCTAAGAAAAGATACAGATAAGAGAGACATGAATCAAAGGGAAGAAAAGAGAAAGAAGAAAAGAGAGAAGACAAAAATGGTAAGATATTAGAGCTGACAAATCTGATACACCCTAAAGCCTGGTTCCTTACACACAGAAGAACACTTAAACATCAGCAGGCATAAACTGGACTTTCTGGAGCACACCCCCAAACTCCCCACCACAAGCCTAGGGCCTATATGGGTAAAGGAACCTTTTCAGCCCACAGAGGTACTTCAGAGCAGCCAGGTCTGGCCTGGTTCTCTGCCCTTAGGTCTGGTATTTTGTCTCCCACTCCATACAGAGACAGAAGAGTCCAAGGTCAGGCTCTGGCGCAGCCTTCCCTGAACACAGGTCAGCCAGCCATACCTCCTTAGCCAGCCGCCGAGCCTCATAGTAGGGCCGGGCCTTCTCGATGCAGCTCCCCAAGTGAGAGCCCTGTGTGTTGAGCTTCCTTGCTGACTCCTGCAGGATCCTCCGATAGGTGGTCCTGGCCTCCTGGCAAAGGGACGGGGCAGAGGAAAGGCACATGTGTGGGTCCCAGCCCCTCTTGTTCCTCAAGCACGCACCTCCCCCTGCCACTGTCTCAATTTGAGAAAGAGACAGACAGAGATACCCCCCGGACCAGCCCAAGGGTGTGAGGAAAAGGGGGATACTCACATCCAGCTGCAGCTCCACCTGGTTGATCTCCTCACTGGCCTGATTCAAGTGCTCCAGCTCCTCCTGCCTCAGAGAGGAGTGGTGAGTTAGTGCAGTGGAAGGAAGGAGCCTCAAGTGAACTGTGCAGGGCGGAAGTGATGCACAGAGAAAGGAAGCCCCACCTGCCCACGGAAAGGAGGTGAGAGGAAGGGAAAGGGAAAGGGAAAGGGAAAGGGAAGGAAAGGAGGAAGAGATTGTTGAATGCCTCCTTGTATATCAGAGACCTAATATACACAATCTCATGTAATCCTTACTTTACTTTGCATTGGGTAGTAAAACTCCAATTTTAAGGATGAGGAAATCGAAGTTCAGAGAATGCAACACTAATACGCACACAGCCAGTGGCGGTGAATCCTCACTTTCCCCATCATATTGCACCACTTTCTCCAGCTGGGTGAGTTTCCTCAGGCCTGATGGCTGCTCTCCCTCAGAAGAGGACAGCTGCTTGGGCCAGGGCAGGGCTACTCACTCAGTACACATTTACTGCATGCTCATCACCTCTCAGTACCCTGAACCCTAGAATTCAGGACACAGAGAGGTGGCAGCTCACAGCTGCTGAGGAAGCCCAGCAAATAAGCAACAGCCCCTGGGCAGTATGTGGAGCCCTGTGAGAGGTGGACGAGGGTTCCCTCCGGTGGGGGGGGCAGGGTCACCCTACCTGGGGAGCAGAAGGTCAGGGCAGGATGACCAGAACACTTGCTCCCCAGCTGGGACTTGAGAGACACAAAAGTGCCAGTGAAGGGGAGGGAACCAGGGGACCAAAGGGGAGCAGATGCCCTGGGCAGGTAAGGAAACGAGTGAGGCTGGGGCACCAGGGGAAGAGACACCAGGCCTTTTCCAGTGGCAAAACGGTCCCTCAGAGCTTGGTGCCACTTAGTCTGTGGTTTAGGAAGGCAGACCTGAGCAAAGTAAGTAAAGCTTGGAGGAGCTGGAGAGATGAAAGAAGAAGCTGTCCGCAGTATTCCAGGTGGGAGAGGGCAGATCCCAAGGAAATGCAGGACACAGAATCACAAGGGCTAGGTGGATGATCAAGGTCAAGATCAGGGAAGACTGCAGGCTCTGAGAAGCCTCTCGGCCTGCTTGGGCAATTGGTGATGCTGACCCAGATCCCCACACAGTAGATCCTATGAGAGGGAGGGAGAGTCTTGGAGAGAAGCCACCAGAGATGCTGGTTTACGTATCTCACTGGCCCCCAGGCTGGAGAAAGAAGCAATGGAACCATCCCAGGGCTTTCCGTGAAGTGGCAGAGAGCTGGGAGGTGTGTTGGCCTCAAGTCATCCTTTCCTGCTGGAGGAAACACACAAGTTCCTGGAGCCCCTGGCAAGATGAGGACGTTCCTGAGCAGCAGTGCAGTTCTGCACCAAGGAAATACCTGGTGCTCAGCTACAGGATCCACCTTCACAAACCCTGCAGTCTCCAGACAGCACTGAGACCTAGCTCAGCATCTGCCTGCTGCCCAGATGTAACTGTCCTTGGCAGCAACACTGCTGTCACTTCCCCATTCATGAAGCTGTGACACCAGCTCCTGCTCATCTGACTTGGCCCTTCCAGCACCCGGGTGGAAAGGTCAGGCTGCCACGCATGATCTCCCTTTTAGTCCTTTTACTTCTATACTCCCCCAACTCCCTGCCTTGATCTTGAAAAGATTTGGGTCAGCAAGCGAGAACACAGGTAACCAGTCAGATGTGTTAATTACAATAAAAGGAAGAGCACAAAGGTAGAAACTTACAATGGAACTAGAAACAAGGATATGGAAATGTGCAAACCTACAACAGTGTAGACCCTGCCTCAGGAAGGCCACAAATTTGGCTCTAAACTTTCTTGAACAGAGCTGCTCAACAGAACTATAACATGAGCCACACATGGAATTTTTAATTTCTAGCAGCCACATTTTTAAAAAGCAATGCCTAAAATTATAATAATATATTTCATTTAACCCAATCTATCCAAAATATTATCACTTCAACATGTAATCAACATAAATAATAATATTAACCAGACTTTTCCTTTTTTAAAAAAACAAAAAACTAAATCTTCAAAATCCACATGTACTTGACCCTTAGGACAAATCTCAACTTAGTAGCATTTGACTCCCATACTGGACAGTGTGGGTCTAGAAGTTGGTGCCTATGCGGAACATTAGTCACACAACCCAGTTTCCATAAAATAACAATAAACCACTCGAGAACTATAGGTAGCCAACACAGCTCAGAGGACCCCAGAGGAGTCCTCTGCCTGGGGGCAGTGCCAACACCACCAATAACACAGAACCAAGTTTCACAGAGCCTTCCTAACAGGGGCATCACTATCAGCTGCTGGGATCACCCTAAAGGGCCCCAAAAACACAATTCCTCACCCTGTAAGGACGAGAGGCCACCTCTCTCCCTATGGGCCAGGCTTCCTGTAGCTGGACTTGGCCCACGGCGGGTTTCAGGCTATCTGGAAGAGGAGGTGACCAGTCCTTTCAGCAGCTCCCGCTGGGGGAATATTTCCTTTGCATTTAACAGATAAGAAACAATGAGGCAGTAGGAATTAGTGACAGAGTAGGGTCTGGATCCAGGATCTGACTTTTGATCTTGCTTTCCCGCCACTATGACCACCCTCCTGGGACTGAGGACATCCCTAGAAGGACACCTCAGAAAAGAAAGGAGTGCTGACCTAGGAAAACCACAGCCCAGGTAGGAAAGGGACGGGACTCAGGAATGCTATAAACATTAATTCCAGGGGAGAAGAGAAGGAACTGGGTAAAGGCTAACCTATGTCATTCACACAGGTAAATGAAGGTCTAAGACTGGATCTCCACTTAGTTCCATGGCCCAGAGTGCTCCTAGTCCCCAACTCCCAGCCCTGACAAGATAATCAAAGGAGTGAATGGCTTAGTGTTAAGTCATCCCCACTGGAAAAAGGATGAGAAGGGTTCTTGCTATTGACAAGTGGTGGGAGCAGGCACTGTCTTTCTATATGGAAACTCACATCCTAATAGCACCTCCAGCAATTAAAATGCCTTCTGTTGCTGAGGCCTGCTCCTTGGAGTCAAAATGCTCTAACAGGACAAGGAGATGCCTGGGGAGCAGAGCAGCCCAGCGGGCAGGGTAAGCACGGGAGGCAGAGGGGATAGCCAGGCTGGGGCACACCCAGGGCAAGGCTGAGTGGGAAGCCACCAAGGACTCAGGGCCCTGTATTGGGCAGTCAGTGACATTCCATTTGGCCTGCTCCAGCAGGGACTCCTGGCACTCAGCTGAAATGGAATTTGGGCAAGACAAAGTCTGAGTCAGCAGGTATCATCCATCAGTGAGCCAGCAGCCAGCGGGGAGGGTGACCTTCCCAGAGCACACCGGGCACATTCCCAAGATGCCAGGACACTGAGTCAAAGGCATAGACACTCAAGCTATAGATGCTCCCACCGCACCTCCTGTGGACTATCCAAAGAGTCGGGCTGATGGTCAGTCAGTCAGTGGGCCAGGATGATGACCATCCTGCAAAAGCTAAACCCACCCTTTCAGATGAGGACACAGAAGTTGCAAAGTCACCCTGAAGAGTATGGAAAGAAGCAGGTAAGTGATTGTGTCCACATATCTGAGGAAAGAATGCACCCATCACAAACAAGGTTAGAAAAAGTCATAGAGGAGTAGACACAGGCCCATCTAGCACAACCCTCCTTTCCTCTTTCCCTCCATCTCTCCATGGAACCCTCTCTCAGAAAGCTGAGGACCAAGCCGGATGTGGCGGCTCATGCCTGGAATCCCAGCACTTTGGGAGGGTGAGGTGGATCGCTTGAGCACAGGAGTTCGAAACCAGCCTGGGCAACATAGTGAGATTCTGTCTCTACAAAAAATAATAAAAAAAATTTAGCTGGGTGTGGTGGCATATGCCTATAGTCCCAGCTACTCGAGAGGCTGAGGCAGGAGGATCGCTTGAGCCCAGGAGTTTGAGGCTGCAGTGAGCTATGATTGTGCCACCGCACTCCAGCCTGGACTACAGAGAGACACCCTGTCTCAAAAAAATTAATTAATTAATTAAAAAAAGAAAAGCAAGCAAGCTGAGGATCAGCCTGGAGATCTGGAGAACTCCACTGAAGTCATGATGTGGAGACACAGCCAGTGGCCTTCTCTGGAGGACAGTACACCCCAGGTTGGTATCAGCTGGCCTCCTTCCAACTTCCAGAAGGATCACACCAGACAAGAGGCATGAGCTGCCTGCCTGCCAAGGAACCCCAGTCCCACATCAGAGACAGCCTTACCCTCAGGGCGGCTGTTTTCGGGGGCTTCAGAAAATACCAAATAGGGCCCCTGGCTCAGGGAATTCAGCCTTAGCTGTGTGTTAGAATCACTTCTCACCCCACTCATGCTGAGAGAATCCACATGTCTGGTGAGGCTCAGGAAAAGGTGTTTTTAAAGCTCCTTAGTAGGGTTTGGCTTTTTTTTTTGAGACAGAGTCTTGCTCTGTCACCCCAGGTAGAGTGTGATGGCATCACTGTAGCTCACTGCAACCTCAAACTCCTGGGCTCAAAGGATCCTACTGCCTTAGCCTCCCGGGTAGCTGGGACTACAGGCATGTGCTACCACACCTGGCTAATTTTTCTATTTTTTGTAGAGATGAGGTCGTGCTCTTTCTCAGGCTGGTCTCAAACTCCTGACCTTAAGCGATCTTTCTGCCTTGGCCTCTAGAGTGCTAGGATTACAGGCGTGAGCCACCACACCCAGCCAGTTTTGAAAGATCTGTGGCGGAGACCCAGTAATGCACTGAGAATCCAGAAAAATGAATACCCATTGAAAGCACTGAAACACATCATCAGAGCAATGTGGTGTGGTACACTGTCAATACTGAAAAGAACCTTAGCTGGGCATGGTGATGCACATTACCAAAAAGGGGGAAAAAAAAAGACACACCCAATCTCCTTCTCATCCAGGAGAGAAACCCAAACACAGAAGGGCAAAATGCCACTGGCCTGCTCCGTGAAAAGTGCCCCTCACACATGGCTGCCCCTCCCACACAGTAAGACGACAGTAACTCCCCGGCAAGGCTGGAGCACTAGCCAGCCACACCACACCTGTGCCATCAAAGGAGGAAGGCCATGACAAACCTTCCCCCTGCTGTGGAATGCAACCCACAGCATTCCACAATGTGCCACACAGTTCAGCAAGAGACCAGGGTTTGGTTTACCCTTCTTGCACCAGTAACACTACAAGTTCACTGGAGGTGAAGTGAATCTTATGCCTCCTCGGTATACTCTGACCCTCACAGAGCTTGTCTGATAGAACTGTCTGTGATGACAGAAATGTTCTATTTCTGGACTGTCAGTACAGCACTTGGAGAACTGCATTTTTAATTTTAATCAATTGTATTTAACTAGACACACGCAGCTAGTGGCTACATTATTAGACAGTGCAGTGCAAGAGTCACTCTTCATACTACTGCCTTTGCCTATGTAGATGCTGGAAAAATACACAGGAGCAGGAAAGGAGCCAAGAAACCACAGTGGATTCTTCTCTGGAGAAACAGCCTCTGAGCAGGGCAAGGAATGCTGCCGGAAGTGTATGAAGTGCACACACTCCTCCTTCCCAAGTAACAGACAGAGCTTTTCCCCAAAGTGCTACCTACAAACTTTCAGCAAGCAATAAGCAACAGTTTGTGAAAGAAAAGAATTGTAGACCTGTGTCAGAGCAGAGTGAGAATGAGTTGTGCAAATAAACCATCTAGACCAACTGCTCTCTTCACAGATGAAGAAACTGAGGCTCCGAGAAGTAACTTCCATAATAAAAAATCACAAATCATGGGGCTGGAAGTTGCTTGAATCTCAGCCCAAGGCTTTTTTGTTTTACAACTTATTTCCTCAGTGGACAATAAATCTGTAGAATTAGCAGAAGAAATTGGCTGTTTCCAATGCAATGCCTGTGAGGCAGAGCAGAAATAAATTACTGACTCATGCCAGAAATGAACAGCTCACCACTGCTCCATTATAAGCATGGACACAGTTGAAGAGGAGCCCCCCCACACACACACATCCTGGGAACTCTCACAAAGAGGGATGGAAGGATGCTTGGATTGGCTTTGATTTCCTCCCAACTCACTGGGGTAATCCAATAAAAATTTGACAGAAAAACCTAGGAATTTGAGCCCTGGGATGCACTTGCTCACCTACAGAGGCATGGTGAGTCACATCCACATCAGTCTTGGAGATGTGACCCGAGCAAAAGGCAGACACAGGCCCCAAACACACGGTAGCATCCTGGTTGTCACCTACCCAAGCAGCTTCCCCAGGAAGCCCTTCTTGGCCAATGCCCTGAAACACTGCAACCCAGCTTTGACTGGCCAAGTAGTCTTCCACATGGTGATGGTCTTCTTCACTCACTACCCCAAGGTCTCCTAAACAAAGATCTGCCTGTCCTATTAACCAGGCTGTAAACACTCCAAGGCAATAAATCACTCATCCATTTTCTTTGGCAGACCCACCATCCTGAGAGCAGTGTATTATTAAGAACTGACCA
This sequence comes from Cheirogaleus medius, assembly GCA_008086735.1. NCBI lineage: Eukaryota > Metazoa > Chordata > Mammalia > Primates > Cheirogaleidae > Cheirogaleus > Cheirogaleus medius. The sequence continues at coordinate 392,642 of VBSM01003177.1, read as the reverse complement.
CAACTAATACAAATCCTTGAACATATGGGATTTCTTTATAGGCCTAAAGTTGATGCCACATTTTTAACACTTGAAAGTCCCACTGCTAACAGGAGTAAACAACTGTGGGAGGAACTGCTAAAAAGGTGAGAAAGGAGAAAAGATTCCCTTACTCAGACTCAAAACTGTCTCCCAATCTCAAAGTCACCTCCTCTGACCTCCTACTCACAAAGCTAGCAGCCCCTCTGCTTATTTGGAAAGCAGCACATTTCTACCCTCCACTGACCTAAAGTGTGCCTCCTGCACCTACTGCCAATTTGGTGCTTCACTTCTTCGGGAAAGCTTTCAGCAGCATGTCCCAGGTACTCAGGTCAGGTCTTTCTCTGCATTCCACGGGCACTTTAAACACACAACTCTCTTGGCACTCATCACACTATCCTGCAATGATTTGTTGACAAACTTGTTTTCCTTTCCTGCCCCAGTACACGAGGAAGAAAGCAAGCTGGAATCTGGGTTCCTCTTCTCCACCCCCACTCAGTCTTCTCACCTGTATTCTAGGATCCAGTTCTTCCTCCTCTCTTGGAGACAATTTGGCCTCACTGTTGCTGCTTCCACCTCCTCCAGGCTCCTCTGCGACTGGGCTCCTTGGGACTTCATCCTCTACAACCTCAGGCCGCAGCTCACCCTGTGGGGTCTCCCGGCCCCCTGGAACCTGTCTGAGCTCAGCCATGTTGACTGGAAGTGGGCAGAGCCCTATGCACAAGAGAGGACTGACATGCTGGGACCAGGGCCCCAGCTTGGGGGCTTCCTGAGCTCTGGATGGCAAGGAGAACGGTTTCTCTTCTCAAAAGGCAGAAAAAGAGGGCACAGGGAGAACCTCACACTCAGAGGCTGAGATTCAAGTTGTCAGTGGGGTTCCTAGAGCTAAAACCTTGTCTGTACAAAAGTTTTTCCCTGACAGCCACGGGAAATCCACCAAGTGAGGCCCAGAGCAAGGGCTCCGAGGCAGAGGACAAAAGCAGTCTAGACCCTGGGCCGAGGCCTGCAAAGAGGAGCACCATTCGGGAGGGTGGAAGCAGGAGCCTCCAGGCTGTGGTGGCAGCTGTAGAGAGCAGGCTGGGCCCAAGCAGAGGCTGCGGAGCAAGTGTCTCTGGAGAGCTGCGGAGGAAACAAAGTATATGGTCATGTCAGCATCAGAACCTCAGACACCAGCCCTTTGCAACCCTTCAGCCTCCCAAGGACTGCACTCTCATCCTCCACCCCTGTATTCTGACTAATCCCCACCTCAACTTTTCTCAGCGCTCAAGGACTTTGGATTCCACCCTTCCCCCAGTTCCAGCTCCTCTCGCCCCAGCCCCTCCCAACCCGCGCTCCTGGCCTTCCCTCCATCCTCCTTTCTCTCCGGCCCGTCCTACTCCACTCCCGCCCGGCTTTGCAATTCACCTTGTAACCCCCAGCCCCGCCCCACCTCCTCTCTCGCCAACCCTATGGACTGTCTAAGCCCCGCGTTCCCAACCCCACACTTTTCTGCAACCCCAAGGACTCTGCCCCCAGCCACCCTACACCTCCAGATGCAAAAGACCCTTCACAGCCTTACCTCAGTTTACCTCACCATACGCGGAGCCACCTAGATTGCAAACAATCCTCCCCCTCCCTCCCCGCAACAAGCTGGTCCAACCAAAAGCTACTCTGCCCAGCGGAAGCGGAATTACCTCACGAGATAGCAACACTTCCCTCTCCCGCGCTCTCGCCCGCAGGGCCGCGCCGGGATTCCGCGCCCCGCCCGGCCTTCAGTGTCCGTACGGAATGGTGCCCCACAGTGCTCAGGCTCGCCTTCCGTCGGCGCCAGCCATCCTCCACCAAGGCTGAGTGAAAGCGAAACTCGAGCATATGCTGCTGAGAAAAGCTAGGGAGGGTGATGGCGCTCTAGCGTTCCTAGTGAGCAGAGAAGCGCTAGGAATGAAATGAGAGCGGATAACCGCCTCAGAGAGAGCACTGCCATCCTGCTGTACGGAGCCGCTCCGCCGGCTGCTGGAAAGGCACTTCCGGCCTTGCCCGCGGAGGCGGCACGACACCGGAAGCGAGCGGCGGCCCGTCGGCCCGGCGCTCTGGGCCGCTGGAGGTGGGGGCGTGGTGCTTTCCGCCTTTGAGACGCAAGGTAGAGTCCCAGAAGCGACTCTTCTCACTTCAGTGAAGCCAGCTGGACCCCGAGAACAGCATGTAAGCGGACAGCTTCGATGGGTGGATCCCTCTCCTTGAAGGCTGTGGCCGCGGCGCTGCCGCTCCTAAGCCAGGACCTGTCGCCCTGAACATGGTTTCAGACAGGTCACCGTTTACACTGTGAATACTAATCAGGAACTTAGCTGTAACTCAGTACACTCGTGCACTCAGTGCTCGAACACCCTCGAGGAGGAGTGTTCATCATCACCTAACTCTATGAGCGAGCTACTGGGCTGTCACCTCCAGGCGTCGCCCGGCAAGGCGGGGACCTAGGCCTAAGGGGAGGGGCTGGGATGTTTTGTTTTTACAAAAGGCCAAACTTAGGGCCGACTCAGGGTTTGCACTGGGGCTGGAGAAGGCAAAAGGACTGAATTCTCCCTCCTCTCTTTGGATCCCGTGAAAGATAAGCACAGCGGGACTTCAATTAAAACGGTAAAAACGGATTTCATACAGTAATCACAGTCAAGGAAAGAGCTGAGCTCCATTCCATTTGTTTAGAGGTGAATGGGCATTTTGAAGGAAGAATGAGGGTGAGAAGGTGAACGGGGCTCGGTAGAGTCAGAAGTGAAAACTTACATAGGATTGGTTAGGGTAAATGAGATTAGGCCAGAAATGTCTGCTAGCTGGCAGTTATCTAAGATAATGTGCTATTCTGCCACTGAGTCTGGGAGATAGAGGCCCATGTACATCTTAAAGGGATGAAGGAAGAATTCATAATTATAAGCATTTAGTAAATGCTCTTAAGAAAGAGAGGTCAGGAGCCTATCATCAGGTGTTGGCTGGAACAAACTAAGTTCTGGCAGCGTTGAACTTTCTCAGGCAGGCATTTTAATGTGTATGTGGGGTGCCGGTGGGAATAATAGGGACATGACCTTTTCCTGGTAGAAGGCATGCTACAGTTTGGTTGTCTCTTAGTGCAGAGGTTTGGATGGAGTTGTCATGTGCCAAGAGTTTGGCAGTTCTCAGTCCCCTGCCAAACCCTCATCCAATGAATAACCACATTAAAAAAAAAAAAAGGCCGGGTGTGGTTGCTCAAGCCTGTAATACTAGCACTCTGGGAGGCTGAGGCGGGAGGATCGCTCAAGGTCAGAGGTTTGAAACCAGCCTGAGCAAGAGCAAGACCCCATCTCTACTAAAATAGAAAGAAATTAATTGGCCAACTAAAAATATATAGAAAAAATTAGCCAGGCTTGGTGGCGCATGCCTGTAGTCCCAGCTACTTGGGAGGCTGAGGCAGGAGGATTGCTTGAGCCCAGGACTAGGCTGACGCCACAGCCCTCTAGCCCAGGCAAGAGAGCAAAACTCTGTCTGAAAAAAAATGAAGTCTGTAAGGTGGCCCATGCCTATAATCTCAGCACTTTGGGAGGCCAGTGCAGGAGGATTGCTTGAGGCCAGGAGTTCAAGACCAGCCCCGGCAACATAGTGACACCCTGTCTCTATAAAAAATAAAAAACTTATCCGAGTGTGGTGTTGCACACCTGCAATCCCAGCTACTTGGGAGGTTGGGGCAGGAGGATCCCCTGAGCCCATTCAAGGGCAACCTGGGCAACATAATGAGACCCAATCTCTACAAAAACTTTTAAAAATTAGCCAGGCATGGTGGCACACATCTGTTGTCCTAGCTACTCAAGAAGCTGAGGTGGAAATATCACTTGAGCCTATGAGTTTGATGTTGCAGTGTGCTATGATCATACCACTGCACTCCAGCCTGAGTGACAGAGTGAGACCCTGTCCCTAAAAAAAAAACCCAAAAAATTGAGTAGAGCCAAATATAGTCATTAAAAGAAGTGATTTAAAAGACAGATTTTTTTCCATATAATTGGAAGTCTTATTTTTAAAATTCCGAAAGTGACTTTTCTCATTTAAGTTAGAGGGACCCTAAGTGACATTGTCTAATTGGACAGCTCTGATGGATGATAATGCCTCAGTCTTCAACCACGTTCTTTTTTGTTATTAAAGTGCCATACACAAACCATGAAAATTAAATAAATATAGAAGTCTTAAACATTATTTGTTCTCTACCAGTCACTTTTATTTTTTTCTCTTACCGAATCTGCCTTAATCTTGGATAATCGCTTTAATTTTGTAGAACCAGAATTTCACTGTAATAACCCCATTTTACCCAATGTCTTCTCTCTACCCTAACCTGAATTCTCCAACGCCAGCTTTGCGCTGTAGCAGTATTGTAGCAAATGAAGTTTATCTGAGGCGCGATTATTGCTAATTGAAAACTTTTCCCAATACCCTGCCATGATGACTTGAAATATAGTTGGCATTGGTAATTTTTGAGTCTCTATGGAGACTGAAATAAAAAAAAAATAAAATGAAATAAAGAATTCTCCAACCTTCCCTATTCAGCACTACTCCAATACCTATCATTACCCTGTAACCCATCCTGCAGATCCTTCTCTGTGTGCGATCCTTCACAGTCACAAACTGCTTCTACTTGACACAGACCTTTGTTGAATTTGGTGGGAAAACATCATGAGTACATATAGTGGCCAGATCCCTAGATCACATCCTGAGGTTCAGCATCCCTTTTAAGTCTCCACTGGGCTCTCCCAAGATTAACTCTAACCCACTGAGTCCCAATGTGATTCTATCGTGTGTAGACTGTAATACAATCCCCCAAGAATTTTTCTTCTGGGTTTGGATAATGTTTCAGGTAGAATGAGGTTGAGGGATACTGTGCATTGATTTAACTTAGGCTTGTTTTCGTGAAGCCAGCATAAACATGATGAACTAAAACTTTTTTCTAGAGTACGACTGTGCAATAGACCTTTCTGCAATGAAGGAAATGTTTTGTATCAGCTCTGTGCAGTATGGTATAGTCTCTAGCCACATGTGGCCATTGAGCTAGTGTGATGAAGCAACTATATTTAATTTTAGTTTTAAAAGCTATATGTGGCTAGTGGTTCCATTGTTGGCACATTTAAACAGCCTGTCTTTCCTATGTAATGTCTTCTGGGTACATGTTGAACTTTCACATCTTCAAAACAAAACAAACAAATGCCTATCAGTCTCCATTGTCATTTGCCTTATATCCACTTCCTCACCTACCATTTACCTCTGCAGTCTGTCTTCTGCTGCTGCCACTCCATAGAAATTGCAGAGATAAGGTCATCTGTGCTGTCAGTATTGCAAAATCATTGACGACTGACCACTGGGTCATTTCTCTTTTCTTTCTTATCCTGTAGCTTCTGTGTCACCCTCGTCCTGGGTTTCCTCTTATTTCTCTGGCCTGTTGATGTATTCCTGTATGCAGTATGATTTTACTGGGTGTCTTTTATGTGCCAGAATTTCAAGGATTATGAGAAAAAGAACACTATCCCAGTTCCCACGTAGCTTGTAGTCTATGATGCTCATTTTATAAACTGGTGACATTTAAACTTGTAACACAACCCAGATATATATTGCAACCTAATATACATATGTGTGTAAATATATTCATTAAAAAATTTCAGGAAAAGATCTTTACCCAAATTGTATGCAAAGCATATTCATATTTTTATGCTATTTTTTAATGCTGGTGGAGACCTCTTTTGTTGATTTCACAGCCCACCCACAGTTTGAAAACCATCTGCTAAATGTCAGTGTGCCCCAGGGCCTGATGTTAGCTTCTGACTATTTCATGCTGCCTACTTTCCCAGAGTGGCCTTACCCAAGTGCATGGCTCCAGCCTCTATCCATGGGCACTGCTCCTTCCTTGGAGCTCTGTCTCCACAGACTCCCAGCAGATCACACTGTAAGATCCAGCAGCCTCCCAGACACAACTGGCCTCAGTGTTTCCTCTCATGGGTCCAAATCTGATCTCATCCCCTTTTCCCAAATCCTGCTCCTTTGACATTTACTATGTTGGTAAATGGTTCTACGATCCACCCACTTACCCTAGGGAGAAACCTAGATGTAAATGCATTCCCCCCTCCCCAACCTCTTTTCATCACAGTAAGTATCTTAGAGATCCCTCCCATCCATCTCATTGCCACTGCTTCCGTTTAGACCCTCTCACTTGCATCAGAGACAGCATACCTCAGGAGTCTTCTAAATCAGGTCAGTTCAATAGCACCTTCAGCAAGGATGGAAATTTCTATATGTGCCCTGTCCGAAATGGTAGCCACTAGCCATGTACAGCTCTTGAGCACTTAAAATATGGGTAGTGTGATTGAGGAACTAAATCTTTAAGTTTAAAATAGCCATATATGGGTAATGACTAATGTATTGGACTGTACAGGTCTAAATGATCCTGCCACAACTGTACCCCCTCCTAGAACCTGGCACAAATAGGAAACCAACCAACCCCTATTGACTAAATGAATGAAATATAAAAATATGAAAGCCATAAAAAGATGTTAATACCATTAATTACTGTGTAATGTCACAAGTCAACTCCATTCCTCAGTTAAATAATTTTTCATAAATTTTTACATGTAACTTTTAATTTCCTCATGTAAGTACCTAAATTGCCTTCATCATTAAAAACTACTTTTTTGGTTTATTTTTTTCTAATAACAGAAACTGCCTTTTTGTATTCTTTAACTTTTTTCCTACCATCAGTCACACCACCATCAATTGCTGATTAAACATTAGTTGACTGATATATAGTGACACAAAGCAGATGAGTGGTTGCCTGGGGGAGAGGTGGAAGGGATTACAAAATGGCATGAAGAAACTTGTGTGTAGTGGATATGTTCTCTATCTTGATTGTAGTGAGGATTTCCTGGGTGTATATATACATGTCAAAACTTTTCAAATTGTACATTTCAATATGCAATTTTGTATGCCAATTATACTGCCATAAAATTATTTTTTTAAAAATCCAGTTAGGCCAGACACGGTGGCTCACGCCTGTAATCATAGCACTTTGGGAGCCTGAGGAGGGATGATTGCTTGAGGCCAGGAGTTCAAAACCAGCCTGGGCAACACACAAGACCCCATCTCTACAAAAAATAAGGAAAATTAGTCTGGCATTGTGGCACGTGCCTGTAGTCTCAGCTACTCAGGAGGCTGAGGCAGGAGGATCCCTTGATTCAAGGTTGCAGTGAGCTGCGATCATGTACTCCAGCCTGGATGACAGAGCAAGACCCCATCTCTAATAATAATAATAATGATAATAACAACAACAACAACAACAGCAAACACTTGTTCAGCATATGCCTTGTGCCAGGCACTGTTCTGAGTGGTTTATATCTATTCATTTGATCCTTATAACAATCGACTTAGGTAAATTGTATCTCCATTGTACTGTTGAGTAATTTGTCCAAAGTCATATTGCTGGTAAGTGGCAGAACCAATCTTTGGACTCAGATTATGCAGGCCCTTAGAGACAACAGTGTACTGCCTCAGTTAAGCTTTATAAATAAAAGTAAGATTATTGAAAGTCTTTATTAGAACACATGTTCAGTTTAAATGTATCTATGTATAAATGCCCTAATTTGTGAAAACAACCAAAACCAAAATATTTTCTAAAGATGCTACATGCTTCCATGTGATACCATTATTATTTATACTACTGCTCTTAACCTTTAAAGTGGTTTCAATGATAAAAACTGACTTCTTAGCTAGGAGTGGTGGCACACACCTATAGTCCCACTTATTCAGGAGGCTGAGGCAGGAAGATCCCTTGAGCCCAGGAGTTCAAGCAGACAGTGAGCTATGTTTGTACCACTGCATTCCAGCCTGGGTGACAATGAGACCTCATCTATAAATCTAAAAAAAGAAAAAAAAATTAAAAATTAAATAAAAACTGATTTTATTCTACCTTGTATTTCACTTTGAAACTATTTTTTACCGTGAAAGTTCTGCTTCATGATTTTAAGCTCATTTAGTGGTTACTATGTGAACCGTTAAGCCTAGATATGAATTTTGAACATAATTTTTATCTAACATAAATTTTTTTTAAAAAATTTCATCATCAAGACTAGGACATGAGGGACTAGAATAAAGTTGGTATTTTTAAAACTGTTGATCTTTAAATATCCTCTCAACAAATATTCTATTTTTGTGCTATACCATGTTTATCTAGTTTACTATAGCTCTTCAAAGTTACTTGTGTAAATGTTAAAATAAGTAACAGTCTCAACATGGGCGTCCACCATCTTGTCTTGTCTCACAGCTGCCCAGGACATGGGTTCTGTTTGTTTGTAAGTCCTTATTAAATGTTTCTTTCTGAGAGAAAAAAAAAAAATGGCTGGACGCTGAGGCTCACGCCTGTAATCCTAGCATTGTGGGAGGCTGAGGCAGGAGGAAGGAGTCTGAGGTTGAGTGAGCTAGGCTGACGCCACTGCACTCCACCCGGATGAATGAGACTGTTTAAAAAAAAAGTAGCAGTCTTTGATGGCTTCAGTGCCTGAGACCTTGAAGTTAACCAGACTGTAAGCAGTGATGTGGCCCCTTTGCAGGACGGGGGATGGACATATAACACAAAGAGACACACAAAGAAAGACACTGACACACATAAAGACGGTACAAGACTGCAGCGCCGAATGCCCCAGTCACTTTATTCTTATAGTCAAAAAATCAAAGTTACTTCCTTATACGTGACCACCCAGGCATTGCAACAATGGCCATAGATTCCGGAACACGTAGCCTAAGGACACAGATGTCCCATGACTCGGGGTCTTAATGGGTTGCTTAAGCCTACGGCCATAAGCCAGAGTTTGAGATAAGCACAGATAAGCAATGCAGCCACAAAGGGGAACTTTGTTCCCATTCCTTTGGGCCTGGCCCCCTGCGGCTGTGCCTGTCTTAGGTTGTCCCCCCGCATGAAGGACCTTACCCGTCATGGGCTAAACAGCCATCCCATGAGCTCAGGCGGTACCCATAAGGGCAAGGTGTTTACCAAGTGGCCTCCAGAACCCCAGGGCTGTGGGGCTGGGCAACATTCACTTACGTGCAGAAGATCAAACTCTTTGTTATGCCTTCAAGCAGCAACCCTGTTTGTTAGGTAAACCTAAGCTGGAATGTATGACTCTTATGCCGCTCTGGGCTGGGCACGTATTCCTTCTCCTAAGATTAATTCTTAAGCTGCACAATTATATGGCAAGTCTGCTACAAAGCAGCACAAATTCCAATCATTTTTTATTAAAATTACTGTTTAAATAAATTTAGAAGACATTAAATCCTCTGTGTCAAGCTATTAAAATTAATGTATGTTATTGGTGCAATTTGTAAGTTTTCACTTGTTTTCCTCTTTCCTGAAATCCATTTTGATCTGGCTTTATGATTTGTTTGCAACTTGAAATTAATAAAAACCCTCATACCTTAAAAAAGAAAATCTGCAATTCGGGATTTAGGCAACACAGCCTTTCCTATTCTCATTATTCTAAACTGTTAGATTCACTTTTCTGTACTTGGTTCTTTCTACTATTGGAAAACTATGTCAGTTGACATCAGTGGAGTTATTTGGGGAAGCAGTAGAAGGTACTATGCTCTAGAGCTGTGGTCCCCAACCCCTGGACTGAGGACTAGTACCAGTTGGAGGCCTAATAGGTACTGGGCCGCACAGCAGGAGGTGAGTGAGCAGAGCTTCATCTGTATTTACAGCCACTCCCCATCACTTGCATCACCGCCTGATCCTGTCAGATCAGCTGCAGCATTAGATTCTCACAGGAGCATGAACCCTACTGTAAACTGCACATGTGAGGGATCTAGGTTGTGAGCTCCATCAACAGAAAAAATTCCAAACTGTGTAATATAATTTTAAAGAGATTTATTCTGAGCCAAATTTGAGGACCATGACCCAGAGCCATGTCCAAGAAGCCTGGAGCAAGTGGACTGCCTGTGGCTGGGTTACAGTTTGGTTTTATACATTTCAGGGAGACAGGGGTTACAGGTGAAGTCATAAATCAATACGTGGGAGGCATACATTGGTTTGGCCGAAAAGGTGGGCCATCTTGAAGCAGGGGGCTTATAGGTTATAGGTTGGTTTAAAAATTCTTTGACTTGTAATTAGTTAAAAACATGAAGCTTTGTCTAAAAGCTTAGAATGTTTTAAGATAAGAAGCTGTTAATCAGAGACAAGCCACTGGACATATATCTGTTGTGTAAATTGAGGACCTGCAGGTTTGTCTTGCATACCCTTAGGCCTGTTAATGGGTTACAAAGGATGACCCCAAGAAAGGAGGGGGGCATGATGAGGCATGTGTGACCTCCCTCATGTCAGGCAATTTAGTTTTAGGATATTCCCTTGGCCAAGAGGGGGTTCATTCAGTCAGCCAGTTGGGGGGTGAGCCTCCGGATTTTATTTTAGTTCACAGGGGGTATGAGAATCTAATGCCTGATGATCTGAGGTGTAGCTGAGGCGGTGATGCTAGTGCTGGGGAGCAGCTGCAAATACAGATTATCACTAGCAGAGAGGTCTGACTGCACAGAGACTATGGTAAATCAGTTGCTTGAAAACTCATATCAAAACTCTGTCAGTGAGTGGCAAGTGACAATTAAGCTTCATCTGGTGACAGGCTTTATAGTGGCAAGTGAGCATCTTCAATTGTACAGCTACATCTGGTGGCAGGCTTTAAATCAGAATCTGACACTTATTTTAGTCTGTGTGTAGCCCACCCATTATTTTATTTACCACTCTGTCCATGCCTCTTTCTTGCACTGTGCACTTGTCTCAGTCACAGTTTTGTAAGCCTACAAGCTAACCCTAGCAAAATTAGTGAAAAAACAAACATCGCTGGAGAGCTTCTTTGAAAAGGGGGAAAGACCCAATGATGAGACAGCAGAAGACTCTAAGACTGCCAACAAAATGAAAGCTGCATTTAAAGAAAATACCAAGAGTCCAACTTAAATTACAGGTTTAATTTGCAACAGGTGATTCACATTCTCCACACCCACTTTGTATAATATGTGGCGACCAGCTATCCAATGAAGCCATGGCACCTTCAAAACTGCTTTGCTACATGGAGACCAAGCACACTGCATTAAAAGACAAACCTTTGGAGTTTTTCAAAAGAAAAAAAAAAGACATGAACATGAAGAACAGAAGCAGTTATTGAAGGCCACCACTTCATCAAGTGTGTCTGCACTGAGAACATCTGCACTGTGTCATCCATAGAGAAATGCTGGCTAGCTAAAAAATGTCACCTGAACTAAACAACGTTTTGCAGGATGTGATTAAAGTTATCAACCACGTTAAAGTACACACCCTTAACTCCTGTCTGTTCGCACAGCTCAGTAAGGAGATGGACACAGAGCACACACGTCTTCTCTTATACACAGAAGTGAGATGGTTTCTAAAGGTGGATCACTGGCCATTTCTGAGTTATAAGAGCTGCTCTAGAGATTTCTTTTACAAAAACAGTTACCTCTGGCAGCACAATTCAGTGACACACAATGGGTCGCAAAACCTGCTCAACAAAATCTGTCACTTCAGGGGAGAATGACAATTATGTTAAAGTCACCAGACAAAGTGGCTGCATTCAAAGCCAAACTGGAATTATGGGAGCGACGACTGAACATTGGGATTTTTGACATGTTTCAAACATTAGCTGAGATTTGGGAAGAGACAGAGCCAGGGCCTTCTTTCTCCCAGCTGGTGCATGATCACCTATCTCAGCTTTCAAAAAAGTTTGAGCACTACTTCTCAACCACAAAAGACTCCCAAACTGGGAAGGAATGGATCCATGACCCATTTGTGAATAAGCTAGTTGAATTGACTATGTCTGTGTTAGGATCAGCTGCTTAAGATCTCAAATGATGGTGAGATGTATGTTTGAGACAACTTCAAATCTTCATATGTTCTGGATTAAAGTCAAGGCAGAATATCCTGAGATTGCTACAAAAGCACTGACAAGCCTGCTTCCATTTCCAATGTCCTATCTTTGTGAAGCAGGGTTTTCTGCAGCGATAGCAACCAAAATAAGATTACAGATGGACTGGACATAAGCACACACTTGCGGTGTCACTATCTCCCATCACCCTGACATGGGACTGTCTAGTTGTAGGAAAACAAGCTCAGGGCTCCCACTGATTCTACATTATGGTGAGTTGTATAAT
>VBSM01003177.1:354362-380347 GCA_008086735.1 Cheirogaleus medius | reverse complement strand
TTTTTTTTAATGACAGGGTCTCACTCTGTGGCCCAGGTTGATCTGCCTCAGCCTCCCAAAGTGCTGGGATTACAGGTGTGAGCCACCTCACCCAGCCTGATTTTCAACATTTTGAAAATAACCAGTGGGCTCACATTTCAAACAAAGAATTTGAAATAGTGGTCTATACTCTTAACCCTAATACTTGCCTTTCACTTGTCCCTCAACTGCAATGTAAAGCATGTGCCTGTTCTGCATACCTTCAACTTTTACCTCCCCTCCTTTCTGTCTCTGTCTCTCTTCATAAACTGATAGTGCTCAGTGGCCAAACCCAACGGCCTTGATACTATTTGACTTACTCTAGCAGGGACACTGCCTGCCGGTTCCTCACATGGGATTCAAAACCTTGACCCTGTTGTGACTTTTCTCCTCCCCAAAGCTTTATTAGTTGCCCTTTCTGTAGCTGCCTGCTTTTGGAGACTAGTGATCTAGGGTCCTCCCCTCAGCCCCATCTCATCTACCTACAGCCTCTTGGAAATGTCTCAAGCTTCACTTATTCACCTCTAAGTTCAGTCTTTACAAACCCTGATGCAACATGGCTCCTCCCCTACCCACCGAGGGAAGCCCACACTCCTGGATGTGGGATAGATGCTCTACTCTACTGTAAAGGCACGTGATGCACATGTGATGCTCTATTCATCTCTGTGTTCCCATTACCCAGCCAGGTGCAGACTCAGACCTTAATCAAAGCTTGTGGAAAGGATGGATTCCTAACTTTAGTCCAAAACTTTTTTGAGGAACCTCTTTCAACACCTCTACCCCCTCCACTTCCTAGAACTCTTGCCCTACCCTACTCCACATCCTCCACAGGATTCTGAGCCTCCTTTATTTATTCTATCTTCAGTCTGGACTGAGAGCATGCCCACTCCTTTCCTGTTCATCTAATCCCTCTGCCCAACCCAATCTTGTCCCCTATATTGGCAGAAAGCTCCCCAGGGGATGGGCGTGTGTGTGTGGAAATAATTGCTACTTCTATCCACAGACCCTGATACAAAATCTTGGCTATTTGATGTTGAGTCAATGAAGTTTGCTGATGACCCATGCCAAATTATCCTATTCTTCCCCTTCTATCTTTATACCACTTTATACTTTGCACATGATGAGATTGCCAGGGTCTATTGGAGTCTGCCCTCCCTCAGCATGTCCTCAAAGAACTCAGTCTCCATTTTGTCTCCAACACTCAGCCCATTTTCTTATACATAGCAAGTATTCAGAAATGTGCACTCAGACACTGACCCTGCCCTCAAGCTTACAATTTAGAAGGGGAAATAAATATACATATTATTCTACAGTACATGGTAAAGGATGTAAATACAGATAAAGTGTCTTGTGCATCTTGTGGCCTGTAAACAACATGTTTTCTATAAATACTTATGGAATTTCTGGATGAACAATTCTAGTGGTCTACAGAAAGATATAATTTTCACTTTGAGTATGGGTTGGCTTTTGAACAGAGCTCTGAAGCATATGTAGGACTTTGGCAGAAAAGGAGAGATGGAGGAATAAAAGGAATGTATTCTAGGTTGAGAGAAATTCCCCACTTGTTTGGGGAATTGGAGAGAACAGACTGGAAAGGAAGGTTGCAAAAGGTGGAAGAAGGTCTTGGATATTACACCAGGAGAGTAAACTTCATTTGTCAGTAAATACAAATTTTTGAGTTTTTGAGCAGGAATATGACAATCAGAGCTTTACTTTAGGGAGATTCATCTGGAAGTCCATAGCTGTATTCCTGACACTCCCTGGTATATAGTAGACCTTCATAAATATTTTGAATATTTAGAACCACATTAGGAGTTGTCATTTATTGATGTAGATTTGTATGGAAATAAAACCATTTGGATCTGGATCTGAGATATATATATTTAAAATTTTTTATTTCTATTTATTTATTTTGAGGCAGGGTCTTGCTCTGTTGCCTGGTCATTAGGGCAGTGGCGTCATAGCTCACTGCACTCTCAAATGCCTGGGCTCACGCAGTCATCCTACCTCAGCCCCCCAAAGTACTTAGTATTACAGGCGTGAGCTCGGCCCAGGAGCTGGTATTTTCTAGTTGACAAATATGCACATAACTTCATACTTCACCTTCTCTCATACGCTCAGTATTCCTGTTCCACTTATTATCACCCCCCCCACTGTGATAACTCCTATAACATAGGAAACAAAAATCCACCTTCCTGTATTTTCCCCATTATTTGAATGCTTCCCTAGAATAGAAAGTCATCTAATCTAGCCCTCTTTCACATAACAATTTGTCAAAATTTGTGTACAGTCACTATGTACACAAAAAAAGGTTTCTCTTTTCTAGGATAAATGTCCCCAGCCCCTTCAATTATGTGATCTATCACCATCCTAGTCATGTCTCTGGAATTAGCCAAGTGTAGCAGTGTCCCTTAAAAACATGACATCAATACTGAGCAATGAGTCCAGAAATGTCTGGAAGTAATCTATTTCTCTGTCATCTACTCTGTCCTTATCTACTCAACTAATCATCTGCTACATAACACTACCTTATCTATGTATGGTACTTTATAATTTTTTAAAAAATATACTTCAGGCACCTTTTCTTTTTCCACATCTCTCACTTCTATCCCTTCCTAGTTCAGTCCCTCATCACCCCAGGCCTGAATCCTGTGTCTTCTTTTTTAGTTTCTTTGCCTCCTGATGCCAGACCTTGTCCTCCTTGTGCCATGTTGTCATATGCAAATTAGCAAACACTCACTGAGCATCTGGTGTGCATGCCCCGTGATCATGCTTCAGAGGATGTTCCTGAATAGGACACGGCCTGACCCATAAACTATGGGGGAACAGTGTTCATCCAACTATAACACCACAACAATGTGTAGGGGTGGCATTGCATCATGGATGTATCTTCAGGACTGAGGATGGAGAAGGGCATTCTAGAATAGGTTTATGGAGATGGCATTTGACTAAGCTTTTACAAATTGGTGGAATTAGAACAGGAGTTTTCCAGGCCAAGCATGACAGGCCTAAGTGTACACTGATTTAGAGGACCCCTGAACAGAGCTCTAGATGTGTAACAGGATGAATGGTACTAAATGACCTTAAAAAGAAGATTAGAGCAAGTAAAATGAAGGACCTTGAGGGCCATGCTTGGGTGTCTGTTCTCATGATAGAGGGCTACTTCATTTGGTCAAGCTCCCAAAGGCATTTCCAGAAAACACCACTAGTAGCAGTCCCAGTGGAAGACGACATAAAAGTCGGCATTTGGACAAGGAGTTCAACCAACAAGCTCTTGGAGAGGCAGCTGGCAAGCAGACCAGGAGTCCCCCCATCCCTGGCAGTGCAACCTTGGGTGGGTCATTAACTTGTGAGCTCCTCGTCTGAAATGTGGAAAAAATGTCCCCTGGCAGGGTTCTGGTGAGGATTAAAGTAGATAATAGGTATAAGTCTGGCCTCGCTGTAAGAAGTCACTAGCTTACAACTGGGCCGAGTAGAGGCCGGCCCCCGCGGCCCGCTGCGCGCCGGGCACCGGCGACCGCGCAGGCAGCGCTCGAGCGTGCGCGAGCAGCGCGGATCAGGCCTTAAACCGCCCTCCGCAGATCCCGGGGCTGGCGGCCGGGTGGCTGGGGGCGGGCAGCGGACGAAGGGGCAGTCAGGGATTGGTTAAACTCGGGAGGAGGGTGGGGCCCTGGCTCGGGCAAGAGGCGGGACTGCAGGACCCTTGGCCCTCGCTGCTGGCCTCGCCCCCTTTCTGGAATTCCAGCCGCAGCCTGAGGGCCGGGTCGCTAGCGTGCTCCCGCGCCGCCCAGCCTGCCCGCAGCGCGCGGGGCGAGCGGCACGGGAGCGGGACCCGCCGCCCGAGGAGCCGCGCGCGCCGCCAGCCCTTTCCTCCTTCCCCGCCGCGGTCCCGCGGCCCGGAAGCGGGGTCAGCGGGCCGCTGAGCGGCTACCGCGCGGTATCAAGGACCCAGTCGGCGACCGGTGAGGGGACCGACGAGCCGGGAGGGCCAGGGTGGCGCAGGACAGCGGTCCTGAACTGGGGCCAGGCTGTCCCCGCGCCGCTGGCTACCGTCTGCCGCGGTCGGGAGCGCAGCCCGGGCAGCGCGTGACGCGAAGACGCGGCGGAGCGAGCCATTGGCCGGGACACGGCCTGGCCGCGCGGCCCGCTCCTCCCAGCCCTTGCCCTCCGCCTGTCCTCGCTGGTCCTCCCCGGGTGACCTTCGGGGCTGGCGGCTCCAAGACGCTGGACCGGATGCAAGGGCAGCGCCAGGCACCGGGCTCAGCGTTCCATGTCCCCCACTTCCCACCACGGTTTTAGTGTCCTGTTTGGCCGCTTGGTGGGCTGGCGCCGCGGGCGAGGGACGGCGTGGGCCCCGCGCGAGAAGGGGTCGCCCACGGGAGTCTGCCCAGAAGCTCCTCCCGCGCGCTGACCGAGGCGCTCCAGGATTGGCTGCGCTGTGGGGGAAGCGGGCCTGGAGGTCGACCTGCTCAGGTGCGATAGTACTCATCCGCGAGGAGTAGGGTTCAGCTCCTATTAAGTACCACGCACCAAGTATTAAAATGAGTACTCGGCTTCCCCTTACTCTTACAGCTCACAGTCGCGAAAGCGGGGCTGCGGAAGGCCCGTGCAGCGTAAGGAGGGAGAAGGGCTTGCAGGCAGTGTAGTATGCTGGGAGTTGGGGACAGGAGTGAGGCCCCTTATTCAGAGTCGCTCTAAAGGATTGTCCTGAGGAGAGTAAATCTTAAGCACTGGGCAACCGCAGTTCTCAAACTTACCAATATTTTGACCTCTCTTTTCATATGAAACATTATATAACAGCTTCCTTTACTAGAGTTTTCCCAGGCAAGAGGACACCCTCAGTCTCCTGTCCAAGGTCAGACACCTAGTGATGGGAAGAACCAGAGTTTGGACGCTTGCCTCTCTGGTTCCTCTAAACAGATGGCAGTTTGACTCCGTAAAGCAAAGCAGAGTATTTGCAGTTCACGCGGTAGGTAGAGCTATGGAAGATAAGGTGACTATAGAGAGAGGCCTCCTCTTCCAGGAACCTCACCTTTGGGAGAACTGGATTCCGGACTAATATGCCATTTTAGAAATGCATTGTGTATGACTGATGAATGAGTGGTCAGTTAGGGAAAAAAAGCATTGAGTACCTATGTGTGTCCAACTTCCTGCTAGGCTCAAGGAGGGTGCAAAAGACCCTAACGTCCTTTTTATCCCTGATCTGGAATGCTCTAGCCACTGAGTTTTACCCATGTGTCAAAGGGACAGAGGATAAACTCCATGTATGTTCTCTCCCGACCTACATCCATACTTCACAGGAAAATATTTGTGAAACCAAAACTTCCAAAAGAATGTATTTAGATCATGATCAGAGTTGAGCCCATGGGGTGGGAGCGAGCTGTCCTATTTCTACCAGCTCCTTAAACGTGTCAGACTGGATCTGAAGCTGGAAGAAGCAACTTCTTTTGAAGTACTGGACCTTGTTTCTGCTATGGGGGAGAAGCAAGGAGTGTTTATTCTGGTGCTTTGAATTCCATTCCCCATCCTCACCTCCTAGAATAGGGCTTAAATCTTTCCAGAGTATATGGGAATCAGTGTTTCCTGTTACTTTTTTTTTTTTTTTAGATTCTGTCTTAGAATCTCGCTCTGTTGCCTGGGCTGGAATGCAGTGGTGCCATCACAGCTCACTGCAACATCAAACTCTGGGCTCAAGCGATCTCCTGCCTCAGCCTCCTGAGTAGCTGGGACTATTAGTGCGCACCACTGTGCATAGCTAATTTTTTCTATTTTTCACAGAGAAGGGGTCTCACTCTTGCTCAGGCTGGTCTTGAATTCTTGAGATCCTCCCACTTTAGCCTCCCAGAGTGCTAGGATTACAGGGGTGAGTCACCGCATCTGGCCTATTTCCTGTTACTTTCACTGATTGATTCAGAATAAAGCTGAGTAATGGGGTGAGAGGGGGACATGGAAGGTGGTAGGGAGAGCCTTTTAGAGACAGCATCATTTGAGAAGAGTCCTGAGTGAAGGGGGAAAAGAGCTTTCTCGGTGGAAGGACTTGGAGTAGAAAGGCCCCAGAGCAGGCTCCTCAGGGCCAGGGAAACTTTTCTACTCCATACCCCTCCCAAGTGGGGAGTAGATGATTTGTTTCTATCTGGTCTGGATTTCAGGGTGTCTTGGGGTGACACAATTCTGGAGACAAGAGCATCACTCAGCTCTCAAGGGATAAAGATTCAAGGAAAAGGGAGCAGAAGAATCACCTGTCCCGATACAGCTACCCCCAGTTCCTGCCTACTCTTCTAATGGAGATAGTTCCATTTCCTAGGCCAGGGACCCAAGATTGACACAGCGCACACAGACTAATCCCCAGGGCCCCAAACAGTGGTCCCTGGGGCCAGCATTCCTCCCCCTTGGAGGAATACTTCCCACTGAGCCACACAGCCAGGCCTGGCCCTGTTGCTCAGTGAGCTGAGCCTCACTGGGGCCTCTGGGAAGGGCGGGGACTGCCCGGGGAGAGTGAGAGGCCACCAGGCTTGCTGCCTCCTCCTGTCCTCAGACCCACCTGTGCACTTGTGCTGGATGACTCTGGACAACCTGCATGGGAAACTCAGGTCACATGGGGGTAAATGATAACACCCACCTTAAAGGACCAGTGGGAGGATGAAAGGGGGATGTATACACAAACATGTGAGAATTGTCACATATTGATGCTAGTAACAACTGGGATGGTTCCACCCACAGAGTAGCAGTGAGAGAAGGTGTTGCATAAGTCCCAACCCCAAGTCTCAACCAGGTGTAGATGGGCAGTACAGACATCCACTTCCCAAAAGAGCAGGTAGACTCCTCTGGAGGGGGTGGCTAGGGGCTGGGGTCTTGGGAAATGAAAAGAAGGGTCTCCTGCATGTTTACTAGGGCTCAGAGGGTCAGGGAGAGTGATCCACCTTTTCCCAACCAAAGCCCTCCAGGGGCTGTCAGGTGGGCCAGCCTCCCTTTATATATTGTTCCAGAATTTGGAAAGGCTATTTGGACAAGCACTATCCAATAGAAATAAAATATGAACCACATTTGTAATCTTAAATTTTCTTAAAAAATGGGTAATATTTAATATTTGTTAACCTAATATATCCAAAATATTGCCATTTCAACATATAATCAACATTAAATATTAATTAGATATTTTACATTCTTTTTTAATACTAAGTCTTTGAAATGAGGAGTGTACTAACCCTTACAACACATCTTAATTTGGACTAGCCACGTTTCAAGTGTTCAGTTGCCACTTGTGAGTCTTGGCTACTACAGTAGACAGCACAGTTCTGAACAGTTCCCTGTAGCACCATTCCCTGCTGCCCAGACTGGTTGTTTTACCCAGCTCTGGCTTCAAGATGGAGGAATTCTAAGATGATTGCTTGCTTCTTGTGAATCACAACTTTCTGGGGTCTCTCATCCCACCCCACAAATGCTGGCATGGCAGAATAGATAACCAGGGAAGAAAAATCTTTATTCTGACTCAAGAATGCAACTCAGAAGAAAAATCTCTCATAGTAGATTGTTAATAAATGTTCTAAATCCTGATCAATTCTAACACTCCTGATTTATAATTTGTGACCAATTAGATATGGTATGAAATACCTACAATATCTATTAAGAAACAAAAAATAGGCCGGGTAAGGTGGCTCACGCCTGTAATCCTAGCACTCTGGGAGGCCAAGGCGGGCAGATCGCTCAAGGTCAGGAGTTCAAAACCAGTCTGAGCAAGAGCGAGACCCCATCTCTACTAAAAATAGAAAGAAATTAATTGGCCAACTAAAAATATATAGAAAAAATTAGCTGGGCATGGTGGTGCATGCCTGTAGTCCCAGCTACTTGGGAGGCTGAGGCAGAAGGATCGCTTGAGCCCAGGAGTTTGAGGTTGCTGTGAGCTAGGCTGATGCCAGGGCACTCTAGCCCGGGCAACAGAGTGAGACTCTGTCTCAAAAAAAAAAAAAAAAAAAAAAAAAAAAGAAACAAAAAATAAAGTTATATATGAAACTCAGAAGTTTATCTTGAATCTATTTTAAATGTTAATTTTTCAATTAGCTTACCTTACTTGGTACTTGTTTTTATTAGTTATATGTACAGTTATTTGTAAGCATTAAATGTGTGAAAGGTACTTCAACGGTTAGGATTTTCACTAATTCACATAATTGTTGCCTTCATTCTTTCCAAGCTTTCCTATACTTATTTTTTTCCAAAGTAAAATAAAGTTGGTGGTATAACAACTTCAAAACTCACATTAAATCAGGAGAGTGATTAGGACAGCCTAGATATCATTGTTTACTGGCCCATAATTACTTTTTCTTTCAGGTTTCCACCTCAATCACAGAACCTTTTTGCCTCCAGGGCAAGCTCCAGCATGAGGTGAGGGAGAGGAGAGAGACTTGAAGGGCCCAGCCTGACATTCAAGCACCATACCTGCATCCTAGTCAGTCTCTCTTACTCCCGCCCATAATGGGAGGAAATGGTATCTTTGTTTAGGTGCCATTTATGTGTGTATGTTGGTGTTTGTGCATTTGTCTTACCTTCCATGGGCATATGCCCTGGGACACAGTGGCCTGTGGGAGGGTGAGCGCCCAGAAACATGGTCTCCAGACACCCCCAGAGGAGGTGGAACACTCACTGGGGAATAAGTATTACTTTCTCTGGCAGTTGGGATCAGCCACTGAGTCTCCAGGAAAGGTTTTATTCTCATAGGGACAAACATTCCTGTCAACTGATATCCAACTGAAATGAGCAGCCCGAGTGTCTGGGCTGAAGGTTCCATCTGGAGGAACCAAGGGACTCCTTCTAAAATCTACTCTTGAGTCTGCAGAAGGGCTCCTGCCCCTGCTTACAGATTTTGTTTAAAAATCATCCTCTTTGAATAAGATGGGATTTAAAATACTCTAGACAAAAATAATGGAGTGGTATCACAGATGAAACAAGAATGGCAAAATAGTGAGTGAGTGATTTATGATACTATTCTCCCTAGTTTAGTCTTTTATATTTGAAAATGTCCCTGAAAAAACACCCTCCTCAGCCGGGCGTGGTGGCTCATGCCTGTAATCCTAGCACCCTGGGAGGCCGAGGCGGGAGGAGGATTGCTCGAGGTCAGGAGTTCGAGACCAGCCTGAGCAAGAGCGAGACCCCGTCTCTACTAAAAATAGAAAGAAATTAACTGACCAACTAAAAATATATACAGAAAAAATTAGCCGGGCATGGTGGTGCATGCCTGTAGTCCCAGCTACTCAGGAGGCTAAGGCAGGAGGATCGCTTGAGCCCAGGAGTTTGACGTTGCTGTGAGCTAGGCTGACGCCACGGCACTCTAGCCTCGGCAACAGAGCGAGATGCTGTCTTAAAAAAAAACAACAAAAAAACTAGATACCCTCCTCCAGGAAATACTCCTCTCTCTCTCCCTATTTCTGTCCTACTCAGCTGAAATTCACATTTTCTGGCTGGGCAGAGTGGCTCACACCTGTAATCTCAGCACTTTAGAAAGCTGATGCAGCAGCTCAGGATTTTGAAGCTGCAGTGAGCTATGATCACACTATTGCACTCCAGCCTGGGCAAGAAAGTGAGACTTTGTCTCTAGAAAAAAATAAAATAAAGAAATTCACAGTTTCCCTCTTATTCATCCTACAGGACACAGCACATCCTGTTACAGAGGCACAAGAGGAAGGCATCCTGTGCAGGCCGTGCTTGCCCAGCGCGGAGGACAGCAGACGCTCCAGAGCTGGCTCCTGCAGGTTTGCCGTTTTCAAGGCTTTTCCCAGTCGTCCCTATTTGCATCCAAAAGATGAGGATACTGACTATGGGGGTATTTTATAACTAAATTTTTGAGTATTTATGATGCGTATTCATCTGCTAATACGAAAATGACTGCTGACCATTTTGCTTCCTTTCCCCCATCTGTTAGGTGACAGGGGCTCTATTGAACTAACAACTATATCTGATCTCCACTGTCCCACTCACTGAATTGGGCTGGGGACAGATCCATGGGCCTTGAGGGAAGTAGTCACTGGTGAGGCCAGACAGATGAGGAGGGCAGCGACATTTTTACTCTTAACTAGAGGGCATTCGAGGTTCTATGCACTTACTACAAAGGCTGACCCTGCTCCCAGTCAGCTGCCTGGAGTAACTTGTCAGAAGGATTCAAGGATACTACTTGAGATAAACAAGATAGCAGAGAAGATCTGGTCTTCATAAAGGAGTTTCTCTGCTAGTCCAGATACCCAGATCCTCGGGGCTGGAGCAGTGAAGAAAGTCTGCAGAATGTTCGCAAACAATTTGGATACCCTGAGCATTAGAAAGGATGCCCCTTCCTTATCCCCAGCCCTTCCCAAAAATGTGAAAAGCAATTCTTGGATATTGCTAGCAACTTCAGATAATATTTTTTTGTGAATTATGTAAAGTTGAATGGCTTTCGATAATTCACCAAATGGGTCTTGGGTTGCTTTCTCAACTTTGGGGCTGTGTACTGGTATGGGGTAGTTGTTTATCAGGTGTTGTCCAAAGCCAAGGAACAGTATTTTGGGGTTTTTCTAACATCTTAGTTTTCCCAGGCCCCAGCCCTTCAGTAACACCATAGTCTGAGCCTTTTGCCCAGACTGCTGCTCCCTCAGCCCCCTTCACCGCATTGCCCTTTTTATCCTCTAGTCCAAGCCTGGCTGGGTTCGCAATGACGACTCAGGAAACTTGGGAGTTAGAAGGTGGCATATGTCTAAGCCCAAGGGCGTCTTCTCATTGGCCTATCCCTCCTTGGTCATTTCCTAATGCATTCCCAGGTGGGGAATCCCCAGTCCACGGCCAGAAAACAGGCTGGGCACTCCCATCCCTCCCAAGCAATGTTGGTGTTTCCCACGCTGAATGTAAGCTCCCCTCTGGATCCATTCCTGCCTGTTCTCCAGGACACCTGCAGTCTGTGCTCCTGCCCTTCCAGGTAGTAAGTACAAGGACACCCCCTATCTATTACTGGGACTCCTATGGCTTTGCTTCGTCTTGGAGAAGGGAATCCAGAGATGGTCTACTTGAGTAAGTTACAGGGAATAGGGAGTTCACTTCCCTCCTTCCTTCCCTAAGACAAAGCTGCTGCCGCTGTTGGTGAGGCTCACAGAGACCTTCTCCCCACAGGCTCACGGGGCAGGGTGAACCTGGCCACAGCCCGCCTCTGGAGCAGCTGTAACGTCTGCCTATGAGAGAAGAAATCCTGGAAACCAGACCAGTTTTCAGGGCTTCTCCCTTTTCTCTGTTACCTTTCCCTTTACAGGCTTTAAGAAAAGTAAAAATTAGCCGCAGTGGGAGGAGGTGGACCCCAAAGTGTGAGTGGCACACTTCCCTGTGAGCCCGGCCTCACCATGTGCTCCGCACCGGGGGCGGTTACATCAGGAAGGCCCTACGCATGCAGCGAGTGCGGCAAGAGTTTCCGCTACAGCTCGGTGCTGCTGCGGCACGAGCGTGCCCACGTCGGCGACGGCAGCGTCCACTGCTTGGAGTGTGGGGAGCGCTGCGCGCGGGCTGCCGACCTCCGGGCGCACAGGCGCACGCATGCGGGCCAGACCCTCTACATCTGCGGCGAGTGCGGCCAGAGCTTCCGCCACAGCGGCCGCCTGGACCTACACATGGGCGTTCATCGGTGTCGGCGCAGCCGCGCCTGCCGCTGCCGCATATGTGGCCGCCACCTCCCGCACCTCCCGGCGCTACTAGTGCACCGGCGCCACCGACACCCGCCTGAACGGCCCCGCCGCTGCCCGCTGTGCGCCCGCGCCTTCCGACAGAGCGCGCTGGCATTCCACCAGGCGAGGGCGCACGCCCCGGGGACAACCTCCGCCCCTGCCAACCCGCCCCACCGCTGCACGCAGTGCCCACGGGCCTTCCACAGCAGCGCAGGGCTGCGGTGTCACGCGCGTGTCCACGTGGTCCAGAGCCCCACTCCCCGGATACCCCGTGCGCCAGACACGCACCAGTGTGGTGTGTGCGGCAAGAGCTTCGGCAAGAGCTCTACGCTAACGCGACACCTGCAGACGCACTCGGGAGAGAAACCCTTCAAGTGTCCAGCGTGCGGCAAGGGCTTCTTGGAGAGTGCCACGCTGGTGCGCCACCAGCGCACGCACACGGGAGAGAAGCCGTATGCATGCGGCGACTGCGGGCGCTGCTTCAGCGAGAGTTCCACATTATTGCGCCACCGGCGCAGCCACCAGGGCGAGCGGCCACATGCGTGCGCCACTTGTGGCAAGGGCTTCGGGCAGCGCTCCGACCTGGTGGTGCACCAGCGCATCCACACTGGTGAGAAGCCCTTCCCGTGCCCCGAGTGCGGCCGTCGCTTCAGCGACCGCTCGGACCTCACCAAGCACCGGCGCACGCACACGGGCGAGAAGCCCTACCGCTGTGAACTGTGCGGCAAGCGGTTCACGTGCGTGTCCAACCTCAACGTGCATCGGCGCAACCATGCTGGCCACAAGCCACACGAATGCCCCGAGTGTGGCAAGGCCTTCAGCGTCGCCTCCAAGCTTGCACTACATCGCAAGACGCACCTGGGCGAGCGGCCAGCGAAGTGTGCCGAGTGTGGCAAATGCTTCAGCCACAGCCGCTCGCTGTCGCAGCATCAGCGGGCCCATACACGTGCCCGCACCACTGCTGCCGCCACCCAGGCCGCAGCGGGGGCTGCCCTCGTCTTCGCTGGGCCAACTGAACAGGAAAAGCCAGGGCTCTTTATGTCCCAGTTGAGAGAGACTTGCTGAGGGGCTTCTCTGAAGGAGGTTAGGCAAACACCCACATCATGTCGCAGAGATGGGGAGGCGGGGTGGGGCAACTCGCAGATGGAAGTTTGGGAAAGGACAGTGTTGTGACCTGCTGCTTTTCCAGTTTCTGTTGGTGGCCCTTCACCTGCCCTGCCTCTACACCTTCCCTGTCAGCTCTTGTCCCAGCCTCAGTCCTTGCATTGTCCAGCCTGGCTTCTCTCCCTTCTGAGTGTAGATGCAGGTACTTAGGGGGACTTCTCAGACTCCCTGTGTGCAAGAGAGCCCAGGTATTGATATGTCCCATTACTGCTACCATGATCTCTGGTGTTTTCTTTGCTGTTTCTCTGCCTGTGTTCTGTCTTCTCTTGTCCCATCTCTTTATCCCAGCCTGCACCTCTCCTGTGCTTCTTCCCCAATACTTTCACTGTCCTGTCCCCTAAGATAATGATCACTGATTTGGCCAGTCACATGTCGCTGGCCTTGTGGTCATCTTGCCTCTTGGTTCCACCCATTAACCTTTCTGCTGCTTTCTCCCTCTGCTTCTGAGAGATGTAGGTGTGGAGGTGGGAGGTTATCAGGCAGGGAGGATGTATGCATGCCTGTCGGGAGCTGCCTGCTACCTGGCAGAGGGGGCCTACCCATGTGAAGGTGGACAGGTCCCTCAGCACGGCCATTCATCTGTCCCCAGGGCAGATCAAGGTGCCTCTCAGGACAGTGTTCTCCAGCCAGGTTGGGGACATTTGCCCTGAGACCCAGGCCAAAACCACATGTCTACAGAGCTAGGCACTACCAAATGGAGCATCAGTATGTTTCCAAATCTAGCTTGGAGCCCTTGGGAAACAAATTCCACACAGGGGAGTGGGCAGGATTGAAAATCCCCCTGGAATTGGCCAACAACCGTTTTGCTTAAGGCTGGTGAAATAAAGAGTTGTTTGGGTTCTGGATGCTAAGAACTCCCTTTGTCAAGCCTAAGGCTGCTGTCTTGACAGACTTTGGGAGTGATTCAAGAGCCAGGTCCTGTTACAGTTCCAAGGTCTCTTGTCCCTTCCCAAGGTAGCTCAGTGATCTTGCATGTAGGACCTTGAGATTCTATACTACAAGGCAAGACTTCAGTGCCGACAGGTTTGGTTTCCTCAATTAATGGCCAAGTACAAGATGGCCTAGGGTCAGCATTCCTGCTCCAGCCTGTCTGCCTGGGTGATCCAGGACTCTCCAGACTGTCATAGCCTGCTCTACTTGAATGTGAGGGTGGGTGTCCTACTCCACAGGAAAGGGCTGCAAAGTGCCAACGTGAGCCTGGAAAGAAAATTGGGCCCTCAGGGTCAGAGCAGGTAAGGGCCTCCAGAGAGAGGAACAGGGCCTGCACCTATGCTGCCTTCTAGCACATTCTAGCTGAGCCTGCTTTCAAAGAGATCCAAGATTCCTGCACTTCAGATGCCAAAATACTTGCTCTGCCCACACATGCCCACATAAAATACTGTTTATTCTGTCCTTTGGGAAGACTAAGGTAGTCCAGCTCCCCTAGATCCCAGTTTTGCCCCCAGCCTGTACTCCCCATCACCCTAGTTCCAGGGGACCACACATCTGGGCTCTCTCCTTGCTCCTTTTCTGTCCCTGGGCTCTGGCTCCCCAAAGCCAAAGCCATAGAAGAGTTTATTGCTGAGGGAGCAGGGTTGCAGCCTGAGGAGATAGAGAGGGCCTGGACCCCTTGGGCTCTGGGGCACAGATGCTGGGACAAGGCTCCAAAGGACCACTGGGTGACTCTTGTGGGGCTGGGAGCAGGGCCGGGTGACTTTTGCTACGGTGGGCTGCAACACTGTCTGGCTTCTCAAAGCGCTTGCCGCAGAACTCACAGGGGAAGCGCAAGGCAGCCACTGTCTCTGCATGCTTGCGCCGGTGCCAGTTCAGGGAGGCCTTCTGGCGGCAGGTGAACCCGCATATTTCACACCTGGAGCCAGGGACAGAGGGAAGGAAGAGGCCTCGGCCCATCTTGACTTCCCCAGGAGTTCCTTCTGCTTCCCACTGCCTGGGTGTCCTGCCTGCCTGGCTGCCAGGCCCCACTTCCTCCCCTCTGGCCTCTGGTCTCTGGTCTCTGGCCCTCAGACCCCTTCTCCCGCACTCACTGCAGGGGTTTTTCTCCAGTGTGGATGCGCCTGTGGATGACAAGGTTGCTGCTAGTGCGGAAAGACCGGGCGCAGAACTCACAGATGTAGTCCCGGGTGTCTGCAGGCACATGAAGGACACTCCAGTACCCATCCCCAGCCTGTGGCCCCTCCTCAGCCCACCCACCCACTATCCCCCACAGGAGTACACCAGTACTAGGAGTCAGGAGGCCTGGGTTCTAATTAGTTGTCCAAATCACAGAGCCTTTCTGGACTTCCTTCACCTGACAGGGTCATGACAATTGAGATATGAACACAGAGAACGTGATACCCAGCCAAAAGACTCATTACTGTCACCCCACCCCTGCCCAAACCATTGAACTCCCAGTGGACATGCGCCTCCCCGCATCTGAGTCTCTAAGCTGGTTCTCTGCCCTAGGAGACACAAAGAATGGAGAGCTAGGTCCTTATGTGTGGACTGAAGGTACCAGGCACAGCCAACCAGAAGCCTGGAGTCAGGGACAGGAATTAAGAATGAAGTCCAAGGCCTAAGGACAGTCCCTAGCACCTGGAATCATCCACCCATTCTGTCCTGCCTATTCCACTGTCCCAGCCCCTATCAGTGGCCTGTGGAATTCTCTGTCTATAGGGTAGCCAATCCCCTCTCCTTTTTCCCTGAACCTGCCCTCCCTACTAGTTCCAACAGCAACAGCCTACTGCCTGTGGTCACTGCAGCACTAGAGCTCTTATAAGCTGCTGTGGTTTTTCTCCTATACCACCAAACCTCAGGGCCTACAGTAGAGAAGTTGTCTTTCCTTCTCATGGTGCCCTTTATACCTCCGCCACCACCACCTCTCTGAAGACCCTGCCATCCGACACCCCCACACATACTCTCACATCTGTAGCCTCTCATCCCTTGGTCCCTATTACTCCCCTTCGATCTACACAGCTCTGGCTCCAGGCCCTCAACTCCTGTCTGCCACTACTCCTGCTGTTGCTCAGCCCCCAGCCGCTGTTCCCTGACTTCACTGACCTCATTCCCCACCACCCTCAGCCACCACTCCCAGGTCACACCCAAGCACAGCACCACCTTGGAAACTGCACTTTCAAGCATTCTTGTTCCAGCCAGGGCATCCTATCTTGTCCTGCTATAATAATCCCAGGGCCAGTCCACTGGCCCCACTGCTTTCCCTGACCCCTGTCCCCACTCAGGTCCATTTCCAAAGCTGTCTCTGTGGCTTTCCTTCACTCACACTACCAATTTGCCTGCCCCTCTCTCTCCCTCAGCTGTACCTGCTTGGTTAAAGCCCAATGCAGGATAAACACAACCCTTGGTCTTGCTCCAGGCCTGCCCGTTTGTGCCGAAGGGGTATAAACTCCCCCTTGGCCTCTCCTTTCATCTACAACAGTTTCAAGGGCTTCCTCTGCACCTACATTTTCATGGTCAGTTCATTCTTCTACTTTCTAGAATCCAGAAGACATTTCACACCACCTTCTCTTTTCACTGGCCTCCAACATCCCCAGCCCACCATCCTCACTCAGCAATGCTCTCATTTTTAAGTCACCAAGAAGACAGAACAAACCGAAGAGAACACCCACATCCTCTGCCCACCAAATCCATTAGGCAACTTGCATCTGTGCCTACACACGTAAATACTCAAACTGCTCTCCTGGGGCTGCTCTCCATCATGGCCCTTAAGACCCACCCCATTTCATCTGAGGTCCCCATCCCACCCTGGCATCAGCAAGCCTTCCCTCTGTATGGAATCATTCTCACCTCTATGCCCCAAACCCATAGGCTTCCAGCCAAGACCCCATTTCTCTGCTCATCTTCACAGCAAAACCCCACAAAGAATTGTGCAGACTTACTGTCTCCACTTACTTCCTCAGCTCCACTCCGTCATGAACCCACTCCATTTCTGGCTGTCACCCCCCATGGTTTGACTGCACCTCGTTTGTGCCATCCTGTCATCTGGTCATAGATGGCTTCCCCACTGCCACATCTGGTGGCCTATTCTCATTCTCACCTTAATTGGCCTATGGTACTGGCACTGGTTCCTCCCTCCCCCTGGAGTACCTTCCGCCATCTGTTCCTCAGATACACTCTTTGCCTTCCTCACTGCCCACCTGGGCTGCCCTGCAATGGTGGGTGTGCTGCACTCTTTTCTACCTACCCTCACTCCCTCTGTGTAGGGACACTCCAGCTCCATGGCTCCAAGTAACACCCGTATGCTCACGACACACACATTTACATTTTTGCCTGACATTTCCCCTGCCCTAATTCCAGATTCAAATCTCCTGGGATTTCTAATTAGCATATCTCAAATCAAATTTCCCTCTCACCAAGCCTGCTTCCCCCTTATTTTCAGGAAATCACATCATCTTCTGCCCAGTTGCTCAGGCTAGAATCCTCCGAGTCAGCCCTGACTCCTCCTTGTCAGCCACACCATGAGTGGCCAGATTCCATCCTCCTGGATCCATCTGCACACATGTAAGCATCCAGCCACTTCTCACTGACTCGACTGCTACCAGCAAATCCAGGCTGCCATCACTGCCTGCATGCACATCTCTGTAGTCTCCTCGCAGCTGAGCCCCTGGTTCTGTCCATCTGCAGTCCCCCTATTCTTTACACAGCAGCCACAGTCATTTTTTCAAGTCAGCCATGTCCCTCTGCTGCTCAAGACCCTGTGATGATGCCCATCTCCCTCAGAGCAGGAGCCAAGCCATCCTGGCAGTGGTCTCAGAGGTCCCCACCACCTATGTGACCTCTCTTCCTTCCTTTCTCACCACCTGGCCTCCTCCCTGTTCCTGGAACATGCTATGCAGACGCCACCTCAGGGCTTTCCCACATGTGCTGCCCGAAAACTGTAGGGTATAGGTCTCCATTCCTCACTTCACTTAGGTCTTTGCTCAAACCATCTTCTCTTCCCACAACAGCAACTCCTCCCGCATGCTCTCTTCCTTTCCCGATTCCACATCTCTTCCTAGCCCTATATCACTAGAGTGGACGTCTCACAAGGGTTAGGCTGCCTGCTTTGTTCACTGCTGCAACGAGCATCTAGAACAGTCTCAAGCAAGCAGGTGCTCAAAACACAGGGAATATAGGATGAGTGAGTGAGAGTCATCCCTCAGAGGGAGGTGAAGGGCCCCACAGACTGAGGTAATGGAACCCACAGAGGGGGAGGTAGCAGGACCCACACAGGGGAGAGTGGACCCCAGAGAGGTAAATGTGAAATCCATGGAGGAGGAGGTGTGCCCACGGAGGAAGGTGGAATTCTACCACTCACCACTGTGCAGCTTCATGTGTTCCTTCAAGTGTTTCTTAAAGTTGAAAGATTTCCCGCAGCCCAGCTCTGGGCAAGAGAAGGACTTCTGGTGGATGTGCTGGTACTTCTTGTGGTGCTAGGGGAGGAAATGGGTGGCAGGGAGAGAAGAGACAAAAGGATAGCTGCCTTCCCCAGGGAGACCGACTAAGCTGACCCGGCAGGCAGGCTCCTCTGCCCGTCCTCTCCCCTGGGCCCCAGCAGTTCTCCCTGTCATGGCCCGCTCATGTCATCCTGGCCCAGGTCCTCACCTACACCAGGAACACCACATCTATCCCGTCCTGACCAATGAACTCTGCCCTCACCCTTTTCTGCTCTGGACTGCCATTATCTCACCTCCCTGTCACACCCTCACCCTGCAATGTCCTACAGTGTTTTCTGTACAAAGTGCCACTCTGGGTGACACTCCTGGTTCACGTACCCATGGATTAACTGTCTGCCAGAGAGGGGAACGTAGTTTGGGTGACTGTGATCATCCTCTTTGGTGTCAGTATCAATATACAACACTATCGCCCAGACTATCTACTTTTTACTAATAACTCACTATAGGTATACATTTATATATATATACACACATATACACACACATACATACATATATATATAAATATATATATGATTTTCTTTTAAATCTGCTTTAGAAAAACACACACACAGGCTCTCAACTTAAAATACTTTTTTTAAAGGTAACAGGTTCTTCAATCTTAATTCTCTAATGCAGAAAAAAGTATTTCTTTTTATTTAACCTAATTTGCTATCCTGGCTCACTAAATTGCATGGGCTGTCCCCTTTTTCATAATTTCATTTTTCCATAGTTAAATCTCTGGGGGCTGCCTCAGTCTCCTCCAGCGTGTTCGACGTGCCCCTGCCGAATGCTCTTCTCAGCCCGAGCTTCACTGCCTGTCACTCCAGGACTCGATTCCTTTCTGTCGTTTTCTGCAGGCGGCACTGCCCCTGTGCTGTCCGCTCATACCTCCCCATCCCTCTGGTCCGTGGCCCTCCCCAGCCTCAGGACTTGCCCTGCCAAGGGCTCTGGCTGACTAAGAGGCTTGAGCCCTTCCCGCTCTATGCCTCAAATGTGTCATGCAATGAGGCTGGGGACATCTCCCAGGCCTTCCTGCTCTTGGACTACCCACTCAAGCTGGCATGGTGAGGCGGCCTGAGCGTGGACTCTGGAGCCAGGCCACCAGGTTCAGAACCCTAGCACTGCCACACACCAGCTGAGGAGCCTTGGGCAACGCTTAACCTTTCTGTGTGCCTAAGTTTCCCTACCTGCAAAGTGGGAATAATATCAGCACCTACTCCATAGGGATGCTGTGAGGATCAAGAGACTGAATACATGTCAAGTGCCTAGAATTGCCTTTAGCACCCCATGGGAGCCTGATGAACGCCACTATCATCTCTGTGTGGTCCTTGGAGGGTCCATGCAACAAGCAGTAGCAGGCAGTGGCTCTGTGCGCCTGAGGCTTGGTTCTCTGCCTCAACTACCAGTCGTCTGGTTTAATATTTATTATAGGAAAGCTCTGCATGTCCACCCTAACCCTCCTCTGCCTGGCTCTGAGCCCCCGGCATCACTAGGCTCCTTTTCCTCAGCTTCTCCTTCAGCCCTTCTCCCCTATCCTAGCAGCTACTCAGGCCCCACCCTGTGCCCCTCACATTCAAATACTGCCGGTTGGAAAAGATCCTTCCACAGCCAGGGAAGTCACAAGGCATCAGCTCTCTTTTGGCAGCTTTCCTGGGGAGGAGAATGGAGAGGAGCAGAATGACTCTGGTCTACTCTCCTCTGCCTCTCTCCTCTTGCCCCGCCCCCCGGAGTCCCATGTCCCCAAGTCCTACCTAATTCTCTTGGAGCCAATCTGTGCAGTGTCCTCATCCCAGGCTGGAGTTGGGGCAGACTGGGCCTGACTCCCAGTGCTACAGGCGGCAAAGAGGGAGCAGAGGGCCTTGAGGGAGGGCCACATCCCAGGGAACTCCAGCCCTCTCTGTCTCAGCCATCAAGTTACCTGGCCAAGAGCTCAGTCTGCTGAGCTGCTTGAGAGGTCCCAGTGAGCTCCAGCTGTCCCTCAACTTCCACAGGCAGAAGAGCCCTGGAACCTAATGAGGATGCTGACAAGGACGGCACAGCAAGAGGAGTGGAGAGAGCTGCAGGGGCTGGTGGTGTCTCCCCCTCCTTAGGTATGTGGGTGACAGGGGAAGGGGGTGGTCTGGGGGCATCTGGTTCACTGCTGAAAGGAAAACAAAGAGGAGGGCATTATCTCTCTGGGCACCCAGCCAGCCCCCAGCTCAACCCTAGCTGCTAACCTGAAAAGATCCCAAACTTGGAACCACCCTACCCCCACCCATGCTCTGCACTCATACCTGCTTTCAGCCTTCAGCCTCCCCCAGCCTGACCTCACCCCTGCCACTACCTCAGTTCAAAGCCTGCAGTTCTTTCCACCTTCCCCCAAACCAACCCTGCTTTCCCCACCAACAAACCCATCCCTCCAGTCTGCAAAGCTCTGAACTGCCAGGCCAGCCACCTCCTCCCTCTCTGGCTCTGCTCAGCACCCTCCTTCAACCCCAACTTGCTCATCTGGAGAGGAGCTGTAGGTCCATAAGCTGGCATCACTGAGCATCTCCTCTTCATCCTCATCATCCTCTTCTTCCTCACCCTCTTCCTCTCCTGGGGATGGGAAGGTCTCTGGTGGGGGTCCCACCCCCCTGCAGGCCCAAAGAAGGCAAGCCTGAGGTCCTACTCCCTCACCCCCACTATCCATGCAGGTCCACCCTGTCCCTCCTACCTGTATCCTCACCTGGGCAACCTGGCCTCTTGAGTCCTCTCATCACGCTCAGATTCCAAACCTGTTGGCACAGGCAGGGTCAAAGGGGAAGGAACTCTGGGCTCAAGGGATGAGGACAGGTAGAGTTCTAAGGTCTGAAGTGATGGGAGACTCTTAAAAAGGAGGGGAGGAGGGGGGCAAAGGCTACTGGAATGGAAGAGAGTGTTTTATTTCAGAGATGATACAGTCACATGGTTCAAAAAAAATAAAAGTATAAAAAGTATACAGTGAAAAGTCTCCTTTCTAATACTGTCCCCCTATCACCGAGTTCTTACCACAGGCAAAGTGGTTTCCTATGTGCTCTTTCAGAGATCTTTTAGATACATTCACAAGTACATACAAATAAATATTCTTTTCCCTCTTATTTTTATTTTCCACCAATGATAACATACCATACACCCTATTCTGTGTTTTGTTTTTATACCTAACAATATATTTAAGGATATATTTTCTTGTCAGCATAGAGTTTTTCCATTGAGAAAGGATCATTTTTAGAGAGCATGGCTCTGAGCTACAGAAAATAGGAAATCTTTTTCTCCCTTTTTTCCACAACCCTTCTTTTCCCCAGCCTACCTGCAGGCTCCTGCCCACTCCTGGCCTCTGGGCACCAACTTCTCCTGGCAGTATGTGGAAGGGGGGCTGGCCTGGGTGCCTCTGTAGGTGTAGGGCTCAAAGAGGGTCCCCAGGAGAAGGTGTGGCCTGCTGAGCACTCCCACACAAGCCCCCCATCTTGGCCCCCAGGCCCCCGAAGCCCAGGCACCAGGCTGCACTCTCGGCTGTGGGCATGAGACAAAAGCACCAGATACTGCAGACTGTTGGGAGGCAAAGGCTCAGGACCTGGAAGGGTGGGGGAAGCAGTCAGGCTGAGCTGGAAGACCTCCTCCTCTCACCCTGAAAAGCCATACCCAACAGCCCTGACCCTGCAAACTCCTGAGCAATCTCAGCCCTAGTCCTTTATTATTCTTCAAAGCCCAGACCCCCCAAGGTCCTGATATACTGCTTCCTTCCCCAGAGGCTGCCCTCATCAAACTACTCTGGGCTCCCCACCTCACCCCTCCATTCCCAAACTCACTCAGGGCTCCCCTTGATCCAACCCACTCGGAGAGTGTTTCTGGGTCTCCCTGTTGCCCCTCTTCCCTCTGGCTCCTATCCTCAGCCATCCCCTGCCTACCTGCACAGAGGATGCAGCCTGAAGAAGTGTATCTGCCAGCAGAAGAAGAGGCAGGTCAGCTCAGGGCCCAGGTGGCCACCACCCTCTGCCCTGGGCACTCACACATGTGAGGGGCCATCCCTAATGGCGCCCTATTCGCTTGGACCACCAAGAGGGGAATAGGACCCTGGAAGGCCACAAACCACATAGGCCCTCCTGCTGAAGTGAAAAAGGAGCTGTGGCAGCACTTGGCCCTGGAGAGGGGGCTAAGGGCTGCTGCCTTGGTCCCCTCCCCAGAACCCCTTCCCGGGCCCCTAACCGTTCCAACAGGAACTTGGCCAGCTGCGAGTGCAGGGAGAAGCCCAGCCGCTCCTTGAGAAGGCACCACTGCTCCATATGGCCGCCCAGGCGGATGCGGCATTTGCTGCGGCGCGCATCCAGCTGCCGCCGCTTCTCCCTCCGCCTATGAGACAAGTCCGCTGCCAGGGAGGAAGCCATGTGCACCAGGGCCTGGAGGGGTGGGAGAGACATGTATGTCATCAGGGCCCCCCAGAACTGTGGGGTCCGAGACCTGGGCTCCACCCACCTCTAGGGCCTCAGTCTTCTCATCAGTGAATTGGGGCAGGACTAAACAATTTTAATAGCAGCAGCAGGTATGGGGCCAAACCACCCCTCCTCATATTACAAGGTGTGTAAGCTGAGCGCCTACACAGGTCGTCAGGTGGGAGGTAGGTGGACAGAATCAAGTCAGAACAAAGGCCTGGGCCCTCCAGCCCAAGAAAGGGATGTGAGACTTTCGTGGGGAAATTTCAACTGGGCTGGGGACACAGACACTTCATCTTGCAGAGGGCATCGGCCTTCACCGGTTTATAGAGGAAGGAGGGAGCGTGTCCCGGCGAGCAACTGGGGGTGCTCTTCATAGTTGGGTCCAGCGGGGGTGGGGTCGGGGCAGAGGTCTGAGGGTGCCCACCACCCCATCTTGGGCCGACCCACGTAACACTCACAATGCACAGAACCGACCAATCCCCAAGGCAGCTCCCAAGCCTTCCAGACGCCCGGCCGCGACGCAGCCCCACCCCGGGCCAACACCACCCCGGCCTTACCTGCGCGCCCCGCCCTCACCCTCACTGCGCCTGCGCCTTCCCGGGCTCGCGCGCAGGCCCGGAGAGCAGCAGGAGGACCCACCTCGCGCGCGCCGCCGCCGTTTCTCCTTTAAGAAGAAACCGTCCCCTTCTGCGTCGGTGGCTCCAGACCGGAACTGGGGCCCGGGACGAGGGGAGGGGCAGTGGGCGCCCAAGGCTCGCGCTTGCGCAGTGTCCGTCCGCGCAACGCCTGCCGGGAAGCCCGGTTCCTCCGCGCGAGCTGTTCTCGGTGTCGCAGCGCCGTGGGGCGTTGTGGTTGGATTGGTTTTGAAACCGGAGGCCTGGAGGGAAGGTAGGGTCAAGCCCTCCTGTGCGCCCACACCAGCCCCTCCAGCCTGTCCAGGGACGTTGCCTCCTCAGTTCCCAGTTTGCACTCACCTTTGCCTCCCCTCGCTTGCAAGCAGACGTAACCGCAGCGCCAGCCCCCTCAAACGCCGGCTAGCGCCTTCGCTGTGCCGCAGAGGCCCCACCTGCCGTGGTCCTTAGTCTCTGTGGGCATCAGAATTCCTCCGAAAAGTTGCCTAGGTTCTCTGGGCTCCTTCTGACTTCTCGTTCTCTTCTCTTCAAATGGCTGCGATGGAGCTTTCCTCTTCCCAGGCCGCTGCAGTGGCGCTTCTCAAGAGCGCTTGCGACCGCGATGTTGCTAAATGCAGTGGTTGGTTCTCTCTGCTTCTCTTCTGTAAACAGGTTGTGAGTATGTAGATCTCTTCCTCCTCATCCTTATGGCCCGCCACACTTTTTCCCCCCAGTCTGACTTCTGTGACTTCACTAGCTCCTGGTTTTACTCCCTCCTCGCTGGCTTCTTTCATTTTTTTAATCCTCCCGTTCTGTCCCACCAAAGGATGAAATGTACTCTGGCTCAAGATCTGGACCAAGTATTCTCTCCTGGATATGTTCTCTTCTTGGGTGGTCTAATCAAGTTCCATGGCTTTAAAAGTACACCGAGGGCTCCCAGCTTTATATTTCCAGCCTAGCCCTCTTTCAGCTCCAGATACACACACACACATATATAAAACCGCTCGACTATATTTTCATGGTTAACTGAGTTAATACACTTAATACATGTACAGAACTGAGGATAGTGCCTGGCATGTAGACAACACTGACACATGCTAGGTGATATTTTTTCAAACATGACTGTGGCAAACATGTAACACTTAATAATGCCTGTCCCCTCTCCCATCTCAGAAAACAATGTCATCATCCACCCACTTGCTGAGACCAAAAACCTGGGAATCAGTCTTAACTGTTTTTCTTTTGTGACACCCAAACCACATATATCAGTCAGTGCTGTTGGTCGTATCTCCAAAAATATATCTTGACTCCATTCACTTTTGACCCTTCCACTGCTAAAACCCTACTCAAAGCCACCTGTATTTATTTTCTGTGGTTGGTGTAACAAATCACCACAAACTTGGTGGCTGAAAACAAGAAAAATGTATTCTCTCACAGTTCCAGAAGCCAGAAGTCCAGTGTCAAGGTGTGGGCAGGGCCACACGCCCTGTAAGCGTTCTAGGGAAGAATCCTTTTCTTGTTTCTTCTAGCTGCTTCTAGTGGTTGCTGGCAGTCCCTGCCTTGTGGCCACATCACTTCAATCTTTGTCTCTGTGGTCACGTAGCCTCCTTCTTTCCTGTGTCAAATCTCCCTTTGCTTCTCTTACAAGGATGCTTATGAAAGCATTTAAGAGTCCACTCAAATAATCTAAATAATTTCCTCATCTCAATATCCTAAAACAATTACATCTGCAAAGTGTTTGCCATATAAGGTAATCTTCACAGGTTCCAGGGATTAGGCCATGGATTCTTTTCCAGGACCTTGTTGTAGCCTGGCGTTCCATCATTTCTCACCTGGTCCATGGCCACATCTTCCTAAAAGATCTGCCTCCTACTTTACCTTCTACTCTCACAATGCAGGGAAAGTGAACCCAAAGAACAAATTTCTTGCTTAATGCCTTTTGGTGGTCTCTAGTGCAATTCAAAACCCTTACCACGGCCTCAAGGCCCTGTGTGATCTGTCTCTTGGCTGCTTCTCTGGCATCTTCCCCCACCTTTTCCTCCTTTGTCTACTCTATGATAGCCCTTCCTACCTTTTTGCTATTTCCTCAGTGGGTCAAGCATGCTGGAGGGAGTTCCTTTCTCTCTGGAGCACTCACATCCCCCCCTCCAGCTTTTCCCTTGGTTGCTTCCTTCTCATCATGTAAACCTCAGCTCTAAGATCACCCACGCAGAAAGGTCCCTTTCCTCAGTCATTTTCTACCCACTGTGCCCTATTCTGTTTTCTTCATAGCACTCATTCCCTGAAATCATTTTAGGGAGCTATTTGTGTGTTGTTGGTATATGATAAGTGTTGACTTGCCCAGCCTTCTCCTCTGCAGCCTAAACATCCCAAATGAAATGGTGTCCAAACATGAACCACCATTAGGATGAGTCCAGCATGTCCTGTCCATGTTCCTCTTGATTTGTGGTACCAGTGACTCAATGTACTTGTATGACTAGTGTAAGGTAGGAAGGAAGATCCCCCACCTTGTTCCACATACTTACTCATTAATGAAGGTGTAGGGGACTGATTCTGGCAATTGCCTGCCTTATACTAATCATTCACTATAGCCTGTAATGTACGTGTGCTGCATGATGCAGTGATAATCGGTATTCTCTTCAGATCCAGTTACTGTCTTGGGACATAACAAGAGGCTTGAGT
>VBSM01003177.1:341498-354262 GCA_008086735.1 Cheirogaleus medius | reverse complement strand
GTCTGTGTCATTCTTTATGTTCTGTGTTCCTCCCCCATCCTGTAATCGGGCCACTACATGAAGGTATAACTGTTACATCAAAAGAACAGAATTCAAGGTTACTCAGCCCTTGGGTTAGCTTTGGGGGCAACCAACAAGTCTCTGGGGTTCTCAGGGAGGACCTGGAATTGTAGCCGCAGTGGCTCTCTGACAGGGGTGCAATGGTAGCCATATGGGACCTGACCATTACGCTGGGGGAGGCTGAGGCGACTGGGGATGGTAAGAGTTGAGGTCATGGCAAAGGTAGCTAGCTGGTGCTTTAGGACCAAGGAAACCTAGTAAGGCAGGAGCTATTTGGCCTATCTTAAAAGTTTTTTGATGGTGTTGTAGTTATTACATTTTTCAGTTGTAAGATTCCATTTGGTCCTTCTTTATATCTGCTATTTTTGCTGAGACTTTATATTACTTATCTTACTTTGCTGCAGCTATTGTTTGTTTAAGTATGGTAGTAATTGCTCATTGAAGCATTTGATCTTGGTTGCTTTAAAGTCTGCTTTAAAGTCTTGGTTGCTTTAAAGTCTGTAATGCTAACATCTCTATTATCTTGGTTTTGGCACCTATCCATTGTCTTTTTTCATTCTGTTTGAAGTCTTCCACAATCTTTGTGTGACAAGTGATTTTCTATTTAAACCTGCATATTTTTTATACTGTTAGGAATGTCTGGATCTTATTTACATGTTCTGTTTGAACTGGCTTCTTTGATACCACTCTACCAGGGTGAAAATCTTCATACTAGACATCCACTGACACCACTAAACAGGGATGGGAGGGATAGTTCATTACTTCCAGGTGGGGGTGGAAGTCAGGTCTTCCCCCCATGGTTTCCACTGATACTGTAGGAATGGTTGGGGATAGGTGACTTATCACCAGCCAGCACAGATGAAAAGCTCATGAATATAAAGGTTATTAAGTATGAAATGTCCGATTTCCTTAAGTACTAAATTTGACGGTCGATATCTGACATTTCACTTTGACGCTTCTTGTTTTATTTTTATTGTGAAGGTACATCCTCAGTCTTTCAAATGTGTGTTTTGGCTTGCGATTTTCTTCCACATTTTTTAGAGCAATTTTTGTGAAACATGGATAAGTTAAAAAATTCATATTATTTTTGAATATGAGTTCTGTCATAGAACCAGTGCTGCACAGACAGCTGGAAATATCAACGGAGTGTTTGGGAAGGATGTGGCTAGTGAACACAACAGTACCACAGTGGTTTGAGAAATTCTGTTCTGGTGATTTTAATCTTGAAAATGAGCCGCGTGGGCTAACTGAGACCAAAGTGGATAATGATGAGCTGAAAGCTGTAGTGGAAGCGAATCCATCTCAACCTAGCAGGAAGGTTTGATTACTATTACAACAACAGTGGACCATACTTGGCCTTCTCTGACTCTACTGAGACAGAGTAGGGACAGGACTTGGCCCCAGCTCCACTGACATATTTTCACATCTGCTAACCACAAGACCTTGCACCACCCAGCTCAGCTATTTGAAGAAGCTAAGATATGCAACTTTTCATCGTAAATCTTACCTGAGGCAGTCAACCATACCATCCACATGCACACAAGACCAGGAAAACAACTGATTATGACCACTTGCTTCATTATACTACTAAACTCCCTGCCCCAGGACAGGCTTATCTGCCTTTTTTTGATCATGGGATGTATGTGCTAACATGATTTCTTACTGGGCTACCCCGCACTTGTAATGATGCTCTTTTAACTCCTGCATGGTCTCCTTTGTGCTATAGCATAAGCCCCAATAAAACCTTGTCGGGGAAAATTCTTGGCTTCATGTAGATTTCTGTTGATTGTGAGCTTAAGAACCCCAGTAAGTAACACTACCACAGCAGAAGTTCTGAGACACCTCATTAAAGACTTATGAGGGTACAAGTCTAAGATTTCCACTTAGCCTCTGCTTGTGTGAGTGGATGAGACCATAGTTTTGCTTGCTCTTCCTGTTATATTTGACTATAGTAGAGTATTTGTTGTCTAAAAGTTTTCTGTGTTGTTAGGTTGACACTTTCCTCGTCATTTATATAGAGAGTTGGCTGTTATTTTTTTGATTATTTATTTACTGTCTGTGCTCATTGGAATTTCTCATTTGCTGGCTTCTTGAGCTCCAAATCTGGGATATATGAGGCAAAAAGAAAACACATGGGACTAACCTAACCACCATATTGTTCCTTGGGTCATTGGCCAGTCTACCTTCTCTCCACCTTTCACAGCCTTCTCATGTTTTTTTTTTAAAACATATATGCCTAGGGTTTTTAGTTGTACTTCAGAGAAGAGTAGAGCAAAATATGTCTATTTCATCTTTCTAGAAGTGGAAGTTTTGCAGTGTAATTTATTTGCTTATTTATATTTATAATTATTTTTAAACCATCTCTTGAATGAGTTCATCTAGGGAGTAAGTATAGATAGAAAAGAGGTTAGTGAATCGAACTATGGGACATTTATGTTGTTTAAATATAATGAATGCAGCAAAAGCTGAGAACCAATATTATCCCACCCTCAGTTTGTAGGCTGGAGTAAATACAGTACAGATTTTGCAAGAAGATAAGAATAATTTGAAATCCCAGTGATTTTCCAAGCAACTGTGAACTTGTCCCTATTTTCTTTTCTTTTTAAAAAATTATCTTGAAATAGTTTCGAATGTAAAGAAAAGAGCAGGTATCATTATGATTTGGTGGTAACTTCTCTTTGAGAGGTATTAGTAGTGTTAGGCAGCATATAAAGCAGGATTTGTTGTTAATTTGTTGGGAGAGTTCTCTCTCTTCGTATACCAAATAATCTCATCACAAGAACTTAGTACTTCTTTTCCCTGTTCCTTTGGACAGTGTATCTGCCTATATTGAGACTCGGGTTTTCTTAATTTTTCATCTTCTTGTATAATTGGCTAACATTATCAAGACATCATTTTTTTTAATGCGGCAATCACAAGGAATTTCCCAATTAAGCTTGCAGTGAATGATGGAGGGACTCTGCTCCCGATGACTTGGAATAAAGCTGCCTGTGGGTCAGGAAGCCAGCTGTACTTTGAACTACCATCGATTACTGCCTTCCTTTATCCCAAACACTAGCCAGTGGCAGATCCTGCAGCAGCCTGCACCTATTTCCTCAGTTGGACCTGAAGGGGAGCCCAACCAGGGAGATCAGATTATCTAAAGAGCAGAGGAGTATGAGCACAGCAGGGAATAAATGGGGCCAGTACCCAGAGAGGACTCCTTCAGATTCAAGGTAATTATAACATTCTGTAATGTTGGTATTGGCAGGGAGAGCAGACTCCAGCTCCTCCAGCCCTTTCATTTTAGAGATGCAGAAACTGAATCTCTGAGATGAACAAGGAATTAATCAGGGTATTGGACTGTGTTCTCTACAGAGCATTCAGAGTGATTTTTAAAAATCAATTCAGCTCATGTTGCTCCCCTGCTCAAAGTTTTCCAATTGCTTCCTAACTCTGCCAGAAGAACTCTACAAGGTCCAGTGTGACGTGTCTTGTACCTGCCTATCCTGCCTCACCTTCGTCCACTCAAGCCATAGGGGCCTATCTGTTCTAAGTGTAGGCAAGCTTGGTTCTGTCACAAGCCTGTGGACTTGCTGCTGCCTCTGGCTGGAAGAGAAAGTTTGTCCAGACTTTCTCTCAATTGGCTTATTTGTCAATTAGGATTCAGTTTAAGCATCACCTTTTGAGATGCTTTTTTTGAACCCCAGTTGACTAATAGCCTCCTATGACATCTCCATCTTCTTACCATGTTTTTCTTTGTTATTCCTGTCATTTTGTTTTTATGTTTTTCTGTGGTGTGTTTGTTTTTTTCTTTGCTTCTACAACTGGAATGAAAGCATATAACAATAGGGATGTTAAAGCCGGCCTCAGTGGCTCATGCCTGTAATTCTAGCACTTAGAGAGGCCCAGGCAGGAGGATCACTTGAGCCCAGGAGTTTGAAGTTGCTGTGAGCTAGGCTGACCCCACAGCACTCTAGCCAGAGCCATACTCTGTCTCAAAAAAAAAAAGGGATGTTGCCTTTCCATTCATTGCTGTTAGTTGCACGATATGTGTACCATAAATATAGATTGAATAAATACAGTGAAGGCATAGAGAACCAAAAGCTGAGAAACAATATTGTCCCATCCCCAGTTAGTGGGCTAGAGTGAATACAGTACAGATTTTGCAAGAAGATAAGAATAACTTGGAATCCCAGTGATTTTCCAAGCAACTATAGACATGTTCCTATTTTCTTTTTTAAAATTATTTTAAGGCCAGGCATGGTGGCTCACTCCCGTAATCCTAGAACTTTGGGAGGCTGAGGCAGGAGGATCACTTGAGCTCAGGAGTTTGAGACCATCCTGAGCAAAAGTGAGATCCCATCTCTACAAAAAATAGAAAAATTAGCCTAGTGGTGGTGTGCACCTGTAGTCCCAACTACTCCAGAGGCTGAGGCAGGAGGATCATTTTAGCCCAGAGTTTGAGGTTGCAGTGAGCTATGATGATGCTACTGCACTCTAGTAGCCTGGGCAACAGAATGAGACGCTGTCTCAAGAAAAATAAATAGAATTATTTTGAAATAGTTTCATAGTTAAAGAAAAGTTAGGATAGTACAAATATACGTGAATAACCTTCAGCCACATTACCTAAATGTTAACAGTTTATTCCATTTGCCTTATCGTTTTCCCTCTCTAATACTTATACTCTATATATGTATCGTTTTTCCGAGTCACTTGCAAGTAAATTGCAGAAATGA
Source organism: Cheirogaleus medius (assembly GCA_008086735.1). Lineage (NCBI taxonomy): Eukaryota > Metazoa > Chordata > Mammalia > Primates > Cheirogaleidae > Cheirogaleus > Cheirogaleus medius. Next base: position 349,484 of record VBSM01003177.1, on the reverse strand, counting down.
TGCTTCATTACACCTAAATATCTCAATGTCTATTTTCATTTAAAAAAATGCTCTTGGCTGAACGTGATGGATCATGCTTGCAATCTCAGCACTTTGGGAGGGCAAGGTGGGAGGATAACTTGGGGCCAATTTGAGACCAGCTTGGGCAGCACAGCAAGACCCCATGTCTATATATATATATATAAAAAAAAAAAAAACCTAGCTGGGCATACTGGTCTGCACCTGTAGTCCTATCTAGCTACTCAGGAGGCTGAGGTGGGAGGATCATTTGAGCCCAGGAGTTCAAGCCTGCAGTGAGTGCACTATAATGAGCCACTGCACTCCAGCCTGGGTGAGAGAGCTAGACCCTGTCTCAAAAAACAGACACCAAACAAACAAAACAAAACATTCTCTTACATAGTCACACTGCAACCATCAAAAGAAAAAAATTAACATTGATACTCTGTGTAATCAATAGACCCCATTAAAACTTTTGTCTAAAGCACCACCAATGTGTTTCATAGCCAACACCAACACTAAACAAACCAAAAAGAAGCAGGATTGTTAGGGTCTGGGCCACAGCGCTCCACTACCACCCCCACCTCCACCCCCACCATCCATGGAAAAATTGTCTTCCATGAAACCAGTCCCTGGTGCTAAAAACACTGGGGACCGCTGGAAAATCCTAGTTCCTCTGTCCCATCGTTCTTGATTACTCTTAGATAACAAAAAGACCTTTACTCACTTTGAGAGCAGAGAACATTATTGGTTCTTTAAGTTTGGTCCTGTTCAAAATAATAAAATTAAACTACTTCCAATGCCCAGCTCTTCAATGACGCTTTTCAAAAAAATACTCTTAGGCCACATGCGGTGGTTCACGCCTGTAATCCTAGCACTCTGGGAGGCCGAGGCGGGAGGATCGCTCAAGGTCAGGAGTTTGAAACCAGCCTGAGTAAGAGCGATACCCGGTCTCTACTATAAATAGAAAGAAATTAATTGGCCAACTAAAAATATATAGAAAAAATCAGCCGGGCATGGTGGTGCATGCCTGTAGTCCAGCTACTTGGGAGGCTGAGGCAGAAGGATTGCTTTAGCCCAGGAGTTTGAGGTTGCTGTGAGCTAGGCTGACGCCATGACACTCTAGCCTGGGCAACAGAGTGAGACTCTGTCTCAAAAAAAAAAAATCCTCTTTTTCTCTCTTCAGTTTCTTCCATTATTGCAGGAATGAGCCAACTCTGAAAAACAGTCACCAGCCCCCTTCTTTGTAAGTCCTGCAGAGGAGTGCTAACTTTTTTTGGCATGTGAGGGGTTCTCCATAAATACTTTGTTCTCTTACCTTAGTGACCTCAGTGCAATCTGAGACCTTAAATTCCATTTTAGCATCCCCTTACAAAGGCTGAGATTAAATTTGAGCTGTCTGTAGCTCAAGCGCAATCTGGTGCCTTTGGCACTGTTAAACTAAGCAGTCTGCAGCCTACCGAAATTGCTATTTCTTTTCGCACATCAAGTTCCCAAATCTCCCTATCATGAACTCGAATAACTAGGCGTAGGGGTCCGTGTGGAGGACATTATATTTACCTCCATATTTTTTCCTGGACTATACATGGTACCCTAAATCTCCTGCCGAATCTACGTTGGCATGGCCAAATTTAATCACAGCCTTTGAGCTCTTAATATCGACTCTCCAAAGAGAAAACCCACCTGCACTCCGCTGGCAAAAGGAGGGAGGAGGCAAATTGCTAGAGTTTGAACCAGCCACTGATCCCAGACCCTGAGATGTATTTCCGGCGGGAGAAGGGGCAGCGCCCCCAGCAGTTTGTGCCCAAAGTTCCCAGACCCCTCCCCCACCAGACACCTTCAGTCTAGGCCCCAAGTATTGGCATGAGTCCACCCCGTTTAGCGGCCACGCGGGCGGGCAGGTGGGGCTGCGGGGCGCGCTCTTTCCCGCGGTTGGCTTCGCCGCCCGTGCTCGGTCTGCAGGCTGAGAAGGAGGGAACCGGCAGCCGAGGGACTTGCAGTCGAAAGTGTCGCGGTCGCGGCAGCTGTCCAGCGAGCGAGGCGTGACCGTGCTGCGAGAGCTGGAGCAGGACCTTTTCCACCTGATTACTCGCGGGGTAACCAGCCAGGCGCGTGAGCGTGGGTCAGCTGGACCAACGCGGGCGGTGGGCTGGTTCGGGTCGCTACGGGCCCGCGCGTACCCAGGCCTGGGTCTTGGCCCGCGCTGGTCGGAAGGAGCAGGCCCTGCGTGGGGATCCCCCGTGACTGGCCGCGCTGCCGAATGCTGTGGAAAATCGCAGATTTGCAGGTACAGCTCGCTTATTGTCCGGGCTGTAGCAGATGTCCATGCACCTGTGCCTTGGATGTGTTGCAGGAGAAATGAAGGTGCTTGCAATGCAAATGCCCAGGGAAGGAAAAAAACATTTGGAAAGCAGGCAGGGAAGTTGCAGGTATAGGAAAAGGTCCATGCAGATGTGGGAGGTTAGAATCCAGGCTCTTGGACCGCCCCTGCTACCTCAGCCCTTGGTGAAGACAGAAATGAAGGAGAATCTGGTTTGCTCTCAGTAGGACCTGGTTTCTTGTGTGCTGTTTTGTGGGGTGGAGGGCTGCACTTAATGTGTTTGATGAATAAGAACTCAGACCATGGGATTCCTCTGAGAGAGGAAGCACCTACCCCTTCCCCCTCACCCCCTCTTCCCCAGTTCAGTGTCTCTCCCCTTAACCACCTTAATACCCGTGTCAGCCCTTTGCACTCCTGTGCCTGTGGGCATTCAGATGAAGAAATGAGAGGTAAAGAAGCCAGAAGGGCAAGTAGAGGGCGATGACAGAACACTAGAGGGTCACCTAAACCAGACTTGCCAGGATAAGAAAAAGTCCTCCCCCTACACATACCTAATTCTGCTCTGCTTTCTGTGTTTATTCTTTGCTCTCATCTCTGTTCTTATTTCTTATTCTCTCCACTTACTGTTTATTCTCTGTTTTATTTCTGTCTTCCCTTCTCTGTGGTTCTCATTGCATATTCTTGCCCCCCTTTTCTCTCCATTTTTCATCTTCTCTTTCCCTTGCCTCATCTCTTCTCCTCTCCTCTGTACCCAGAAAGATTTACATGTGGGCCCAAAATGGATCCAGCTGTTCCTCTTCTGCCATCTTCTATCACCAAGCTTCTAATACAACAGAATTTGTGAGCTGCCAACATTCTAAAGACCTTTTCCTTTATTTTGTTGTTGCATTCCCCTTCTGGTCTGTTTAGTCGATTTGCCAGATTACATTTGGGTTCTCAAGTTCTCTCCTTGCTTTTACCTACCAGGACCTGCTAGATCTTGCCCTCCCCAGACTGCTCATTCAGCTGGTGAGAACTGAAGCTCCTTCCACCAGGGAAACTTGGTTGGAACTAGAAAATTCTCCTCCTCCTCTTCCCCCATTGTCTGTCTTCAGTTCACTGTCTCCAGGAGCACCTAAAACAGCTTGTGGCTAAACAGTCCATCTGGAGCCCTGAGCAGAGATTCAGTCTGCTAGATTAGGGTCTGGGGCTTCAAGCCTCATCAGCATGGCAGCCCTGGGGCTTACAATTCGGCTTCCTGGGAACGCATGCAGAGGCTCACCAGCCATCCCTTTTCTCCCAGGCCAAATACTAAGGAAAGATACTCTACCTTGAGAGCTAAATGGATAGAATTTTGATCACTCTAAGAACCTTGGAACTTGCTATCGCTGTGTGTAAAAGTGGTCCCTATCAGTCTCTCTCTCTCATGGCCCTATTTATCTAGAAGGCCTGGGACAGAAGGAAAGGAGTAGCCTTATAACAGCACCTGCAGCAAAATAAGGTGATGATTGCTGAAGACGTGAGTTGGGTAGAACTTTTGTTGTACGGCCTGCCTGTGGTTATGCCAACCTTCTCCGGGGGCTATGAAAACACTCAACGTGATGCCAGCACGTGCCTGCCCCTCGGCCCTCTCCATGAGAAAACCCAAGTCTGCTACTACACCTGTTGAGGTGAAGATGAGCTCTCAGAATTAAGTTGACTACAACACCCAGCGTTTCAAGCTTATTAACTGATGTCTTGATATTCTGAAGACAGTGATTTCAGACTAGAAAACAGAAAACTGCTTTCTAGGTAGACAGTGGGAAAAGGAAGATCTGAAAGCTGCTTAGTGGCAAGAGAGGAATGGATTGGTTTAAGTGAGGGGCATATGATAAATTTGTTGGAGAGAAGTGAAGTGGTTCACATTTTCATTGAGACTTTTATAAAGCTATATTACCTTGGAGGGCTTTAAGGGGATGACAACAGAATGAACAATGCAATGGGGGTGGTCATGGGGAGTGGCTTAGAGGAGCGGTCTCCAGCCTTTTTAACAGAAGGGACCGGTTTCATAGAAGACAGTTTTTCCAGGAGCGGGGACCAGGGGCCCCTCGCCACCTCAGCTCCATCTCGGATCATCAGGGGTTGGATTCTCATGGGGAGCCGCATCTTGGATCCCTCCCATGCGCAGTTTGCAGTGGGGTTCGCGCTCCTGTGAGGGTGTGATGCCCGCGGATCTGGTGTGGGGTGGGGCTCAGGCGGTGATAGGAGCAATGCAGAGCGGCTGTGGGTGCAGGTGGGCTTCACGGGCTCGCCTGCAGCTTGCCTCCTGCTGTGCTGCCCAGGTTTAGTGCTGGTTGGTCGTCTGCCGTCGTCTGCAGTCAGGGTGTTGGGGACTGAAGGCTTAGAGGAAATGTCACTTACCCTGCCACGTGCACCACTGCAATTCAAGATGAAGAGAGAAGGAGGAATGGCAGAGCACTGTGGGAGGCTTTTTAGACTTTTCTCTTTCTCTAACCAGAGCATCTACACCTCCTGAGTCCTCCCCAGCCAGCATCATATTATATATTGGGGCCTAGGAGATGGCAAATGTGATGCTTTGTGGGTCCCCCAGGCTCTCCAAGGCTGCCACTAGCTGGGGGTCTGGGCCTTGCTGACCTATCAAAGCTCTGTAAGTTTATCTTGGGGGTTTCTCACTGTCTTGGGGAGAGTATATTTCTGGAGGGCAGGAGAGGAGAAAGGCAAAGCAGAGTGGAGAAACAACTAGGAGGCTTAAGGGAAGGGCCCTGTGGCACTGACGAGACATGGGGCAAAAGGTCCAAGAGCAATAAGAAAATACCCCTCTATTTTCCAGCATGTCACCTTGTCACTGATCTACGCCATCTCTGTCCTCCCTCCCCTCTTGCCCAGCTTCCAATCCAAGCTCTATTGTTGTAATCACCCCTTAGCACACACCCTCATTCTTCTTGCTCCCTCCAAAACGCTCTTGCTGCTGTCCTTGTGGACGAACTGTCTTCCATCTAAGGCCAACTCTTTGCTGGACACAACTGTCCCCTGCCCCACCCCAGCCACATCCATGTTCTCTATCATCAATATTCTGTGGTCTTCAGGGGTTCTTAATCCAGGGTCCCAGTGGATAGAATTCAGGGACCCATGAATTTGGTTGAGAAATAATTTGTCTTTTTCTTCACTAATCTCTAGCTGAAATTGAGTATTTCCTTCCATTGAGGCAGTAAACCATAGTAGCATTAGCAGGAGCAACCTACAGTCATGAATAAAAATCACAGATATTTTCTTATCACATTACAGTTGTTGCAGATATTTCAGAATGTCATTTGTATTCATTGCTAATTCAAATGAAGGTTATTAGAAGTGCTTCTGTATCTTATTTAATATGTTAATAAATAAGTACACATACTACTAGATCACCTATTCTTTTAATATTCTGATAATTTTCAACATAGTTTCCTTTGTAATCCTGTGTATTTTCTCTTGTATATTTAGAACATTATGAGTGAACTTTCCTCAATATGATAAAGGGCATTAATGAAAAGCCTACAGCTAACATCATACTCAATGGGGAAATAGTGAAAGCTTTCCCTTGAAGATGAGGAACAAGACAAGGCTGCCTACTTTCAGTATGTCTATCCAACATTTTACTGGAAATGCTAGCCAAAACAAATAAGATAGGCAAAAAAAAAAAAAAAAAAAAAAAAAAAAAAAAAAAAAAGAAAGAAAGAAAAGAAAAGAAAAAGATATAAAAGTCATTCACCTGGAAAGGAAGAATTGAAACTCTATTCACAGATGACATAATCCTGTATATAGAAAAATCCCAAAGATTGCACACACATGCAAACTACTAAAGCTAATAAATGAGTTTAGCAAAATTGTAGGGTACAAGATCTACACACAAAATTCAGTTGTTTCTATATACCAGCAATGAAAAATCCAAAAAAGAAATTAAGGAAACAGTTCCATTTACAATAGTATCCCAAAGAATAAAATACCTGGGCATAAACTTAACCAAGAAACCGAAAGGCTTATACATTGAAAACTATAAAACATTTCTGAAAGAAATTAAGGATGTATTTTCATGTTCATGGACTGGAAGGCTTAATATTGTTTAGAGTCAATCACTACTACCCAAAGTGATTTACATATTCAATGTAATCTTTATCAAAATTCCAATATGCCCCCACTTTTTTTTGCAGAAATGGAAAAGTCAGTCCTCAAATTAATCAAATTCATAAGCGCCCCTGAATAGCTGGAACAATCCTGAAGACAAAGAACAAAGTTGGAGGGCTTACACTTCCTGATTTCAAAACTTACAACGAAGCTACAACAAAATTCATCAGAACAGTGTGGTACTGGCATAAAGATAGACGTGTGATTGGGTCAGCCCAGCAGAACCAATCAATAGCTCCACTCCAATGGATCTAGTCTCCAGACCAGCCCACCTGCTCACCCAGGTATCAGGCCAGCCAGCCCAAGAACTCCAGCAACAAGCCCACCCATGGACCATACTTTAATTCCTGGATGGGCTTACTGGTGAAGGGCATTTCCAGACAAAGCCAGTCTGCAAAGACTGGACTAAGTACCTGCTCCTTCCAATGTGCAGTTGCCATGTATTAGAGTAAGAGTGTAAATTTTTTTTGTTTTTGTGATCAAAGTTAAGTTGTTATCAGCTTAAAATGGCATGTTATAAGATGTTTTTGTAAGCTTCATGGTAACCACAAAGCAAAACCTACAATAGATATACAAAAAATTAAAAGTAAAAAAATCATAGCATATCACTAATCACAAATGAAGAAAGAAACAGAAGAAAAAAGAATCAAAGGATCTACAGAACAACCTGAAAACAATTAACAACATGGCAGTAGTCAGTCCTTACCTACCAATAATTACCTTGAATGTGAATGGATTAAATTTTCCAATCAAAAGACATGAGTGGCTAAATGGATTTTTTTTTAAAAGACCCAACTATATATTGCCAACAAGGGACTCACTTCACCTGTAAGGACACACATAGACCAAAAGTAAAAGAATGGAAAAATATTCCATGCAAGTAGAAGCCAAAGGAGAGCAGAAGTGGCTATACTTATGTCAGATAAAATGAACTTTAAGTCAAAATTGTAAAAAGAGATAAGATATATTATGATATAACGATAAGGAGTCAATTCAGCAAGAGGATATAATAATTGTACATATATCACCCAACTTTGGAGCACCTAAATATATAAAGCAAATATTAATAGATCTGAAGGGAGAGATAGGGTACAATTCAATAATAGCAGGGGACTTCAATACCCCACTTTAAGCAATAGAAAGATCATCCAAACATAAAATCAATAAGGAAACATTAGACTTAACTAAATTCTAGACCAAATGAACCTAACAGACATATAGATAGTAGTCCACCCAACAGCAGTAGAATACATGTTAATACTTCTTAAATGCACATGGAATATTCTCCAGGATAGATCACGTTAGGCCACAAAACAAGTCTTAACAAATTTAAGAAGATTGGAATCAGGCCGGGTGCAGTAGCTCACACCTGTAGTCCCAGCATTTTTGAGAGGCTGAGGCAGGAAGATCACTTGAGGCCAGGAGTTGGAGACCAGCCTGGGCAACATATCGAGACCCTGTGTCTACAAAGAAATTTAGGCTGGGCATGGTGGCTCACACCTGTAATCCTAGCACTCTGGGAGGCCGAG
>VBSM01003177.1:315597-331163 GCA_008086735.1 Cheirogaleus medius | reverse complement strand
GCCGCCTTGAACTCCTGGACTCAAGGGATCCTCCCATCTCAGCCTCTGGAATAGCTAGGACTATAGATACGTGTCACCGTGCCTGGCTAATTTTTAAAAACTTTTTGTAGCAATAGGGATCTCACTATGTTGCCCAGGCTGATCTCAAACTCCTGACCTCAAGTGATCCTCCTGCTTTGGCCTCCCAAATTTCTGGGATTACAGGCGTGAGCCACCATACCTGGCCTATGATTATTTTTTCAAAGAAATTACCTGCTCCCTACATGATGGGCGACATTAACCCCAGTAGGTTTACTCCAGGAAGAAGCACGCCTCAGGAATCCCAAGATTCTTCCTGTTTTGCTCCCCAAACACATAATCATCTGTCACTTGTCACACTTATTTGGACATATGTCCTAGTCCTGAAGCTTGCACCCAAGTTCACCAAGGGCAGGATTTGGACCTTGTTCACCAGATTTCAGAATCACTGTCAGGGTGGTTGTTTAATTCACGTGAACATCATATGTGCAGTGAGATAGAGTAGGGCTGTGGGACTGGGGTACCACTGGCCTCTGTGGGGCTGGGTTGCAAGATGGAAGGAGACAGAAAACATCCTCAATGGGGAAGTAGTTGGGGTCTGCGTGAGTCAGTGCTAGGAAAGGCAATTTGCCATGTGGCCTGAATATCCCTACACATTTCTTCTGGTTATGCCCTGAAGGCAAGGCCCTTGCTGCTCTTTGCTGGGGCCATTTCTCAGGGTTGTGTATTAATGAGCAACCTCTCGAGGGATAAAGTAATGTCTTTCCCCTCAAACAAAAGCAGGCCTGCCTACTGCTTGCTTTACACTTGGTAAATTCTCTAAGCTCAGTGTTCTTCAGCTGCAATGCAAGCCGAGTGCAGGTCCAGCGTCCACCTGGGCCCCCTCTGTGTTGTCCTCTTGGGACTTGGGGACATGGGGTGCTCATGCTCCTTGCTGTGCCATGAGTAATAAGTCCTTTGTTTCTGATTCACAAGTCTGGTGTTCTTTGTCAGTATCCATGAAACCATGGCAGGCTCACTTTTAGCTTGCAAGTAGGACAAAATCCCAGACCCTGCCAGAGGAGGGCTCCTGGGCAGCATGTCACTCTGTCCCAGCCTCAGGCTCTAAAGAGAATGGCACTATCTCAGCAGGTTCTGAAGGCCTTCCTCAAGGCACTTTGTTGACTTTGGTGATGAACTGTCCCCTCACTTCATAGCCACTTGGCCTCTTCCTGTGGCTCTCTGGGTGATTAGCTCACACCCTTGAGTGGTCCCTTAGGGCCAGAGTTCAGGCTGATCACTGCCAAATGATGGGCATCTCTAGACCTCGTCCATCTGCCCAGTCACCTTATTATCTGTCTGCTTGAAAGGTCTCATCAGTATGGACTCCGACGGTCTGACTCCTCACCCGCTCAGGCTCCAGGCCAAGAAGATCCAGGGGTATGGGCAGCAGGGTCCTCAAGCTTTTTAAACAGGGGCCAGTTCACCGTCCCTCAGACCGTTGGAGAGTGCACACGGTGGGCCTGGGACGAGTCGGCTGCTAAGCAGGACAGGCAGCTGCGACAAAAACACCCGGCGGGCCGGATAAATGTCCTTGGTGGGCCGCATGTGGCCCGCAGGCCGTAGTTTGAGGACCCCTGGGCAAAGGGATGGGGGCAGACCACACAACCTGGAACTGTGCATCCTGAGAACGTTTATTTACTCAGTCAACATAGCCATTGCTGAATGTCTGCAAAGTTAATCACGATTTCTTTCAGGACACAAAAAAGAGTAAGACAGAGAGCACCTAAGCTGAGATGACACAAAAGAATTTGAAGTTAGGTTTAGATTTTTACCACTTTGGATCAGCATTTGTGACCTCAGGCAAGTTATTTATCTCTTTGAGAATCGGTTCTCCTCAACGAAGTGATGTTAGAACGTGCACACAGCGTGCTGGGTGACAGGAGAAGCGCTGAGCGCGCTGCCGCCCGTGCAGACGCCTCCGTCTGCGGAGAGGAGCCCTCAGTGCTGCTGCTAGGGTCTCGCAAGCTGAGACTTCGAGCGAGACGACGCACAACGACGCCAGTTTTACCACAGGCTGGTTGGTGTAAACAAGACTTAGATTTCTATAGTGCATTTCTGTTCACAAAAACATCACCAAACTTCTAAATGAAGACTCAAAACACTTCTAATATTAAACATTAAAATAAATGTGAACTATACATTTAAGAAAAATTATTTTAAAAACCTAAGTAAGATAATTATTCACCTGTTTACTCGGGGTCTTGGGTGGCTGGAGCCTGTCCTGACAGCTCAGGGTGCAGGTGGGGACCAGCCCAGGACTGGCTGCAATTTCGTTGCAGAGCACACTCACACACACACCACGCCCAGACCGGGGCAGTGTAGACATGCCAACTCCCTTAGAGTGCATGTCTTTGGGATTAGGGAGGAAACTGGAGTACCCAGAAAAAACCGATGCACACAGTGGCCCCTACTGGGAATCTATATTTTTTTTCTCACCAACATTATAATAAAAGGATGTTGAACAAAACAACATGATTCAAGGACCTGCTGTAATTAAGTTGCCAACTTCTCTTAAAATTCCTAGTCATGGGAGGTGGGGGAGTGGAGATGGGGAAGAGAGCTGGGGCCGGGCCAGGTTCCAGCAGTAATAGAAGAGTGAAGGACTCCAGATGGAGGCCTTGGAAGGCAAGGGCTCCCAAGTCCTCAGCACTCAACTCTAAAATTATTCAGGTGCCACCAAGAATATAGATAAAACATTTAATGATAGGCTTAAATTCAAGGAATGCTTTGCTATTTTAACCACTATATCGCATGTTCTTGTTATTGAGATATTGCTAATTAATCCGAGGTGGACAAATATTCCAGGGACTCCATCCCTTGGCCTTAGTGGCACCTCTTGGTTTAGCATCACTGGGCAAAGGTGGAGGTAAAGTGAGATAGTGGGTTTCCAATATTGTTGAGGGACCAAGTTCCTAGGTGTCACCCCAGTTCCTAGGTGTCATGAAATTGCTCATAGCTCATTTTTGGAGTGAGACGCTTTTGGGTCTCTGGAATCCTTTGTCAAAGCCAAGCCCACAGCCTCTTGGATGCTCCTCACGGCCCTGAGCCCTGATTTGATGGCCGTGTCCATCCAGCTGTGGGGCAGGGCGGTGTGCTCGCCAGCCAAGTGGACCCGCCCTTCTGGCTGCAGAGCTCCTGGGTGTAGTCCACGTACTGGTAGGGCGTGAAGAAAGCAAAGCCGCCCATAGAATAGGGGCCCTGGCTCCAGCACTTGATCGTGGAGTAGGGGCACAGGGCCTGGAGGTCCTCTTTGGGGCGGTCATGAACCGTGGCCAAGTCCTCCAGGATGACATCCACCACGCCCACCATGGGCGTGGTCCGTGGCAGCAAAGAACAGGCATCATCATCCACAGTATAGGAGGCCAGGATGACACCCGTGCCATTGGGGAAGACGTGGCTGGGGTATAAGATAAAGCGGGAAGGCCGGTCTGGACTTGCCACTGAAGATGCCATCATGCTCCCAGAAACGCCGCGTGCAGGCCAGGATCACTTTGGTGGCATTGCTGTAGTGGACTGAACGCAGCGCATCCTTCTTGCCTGGGGAGAGGGGTGGCCGGAGACGCAGGAGCCGGGCAGCCGTGGCTGTGCTGGTCACCACCACGTAATCAGCGGTCGGACGCGCCTTGTCCTGCAGCAGGTTGGGTGTTCGGTAGGTGATGTGGACTTGATCTCCAGATGTTTCCACCTCCTCTGCTGGCCAGTGGAACTGGACCGTCCCTAGCAAGAGGGAACCGTGCAGGATGTGGGGGCTGGTCAAAGCCTTCTATGATGTCATCAAACCTGAGAGTAAACAGGCAAAGGAGAGCAGGAAACAGGTTGACGGGCAAGCCTTACAGAAGCTGAGTCCTCCAACGGGCTTGCTCTGGCAGTGTGTGCCAGGGAGATATGCAATTGGCAAAAGGAAGGCACACCAGGTAGGGCAGCTGAAACTCCAGGAGATAGGGAAGGGTGCCCGTTTGGGCTGACAATCCAAAAAATGCATCCCCTCAGGGCAGGTGCAGACCCTTCCTCTCAGCTACTTCCCTCCTACTGTCTCGGTGGCCACCTCCACGTGGGATGCCTGGCGTTGGGCTGGCAAAGACCCAAAGCGTTCTTAGGGCCATGATCAGCACCTTCCATAATGCCCTGGGGGAGAGCCCAGGACAAGGTGGCCCTCAAAGAATGCAGTCTTAGCACCATTAAGATCCTCCACTCTGTTTTAAGACCCTCTTGCCTTCCATTCTTCCTCTGTGTTAGCTCTTGGCTTGGATTTAAACTGAATAGCCCTCAATACAAAGGCTGAGGAGAAGTGGGAGGGTGCAACGAGGGGATGAAGAGGCCTGGACACCCCGATAACTGAATCTCTTAGAGCTTACGTGCCCAGATGTCCTCTTGTAAATGTCTGTGGCCTGTCCTGTCTGAGTCGGGTCACAGAACCTTAAGGGAGAGTAAATCCCAGTTATTTTATCTTGGCAGCCACAGATTGCATGGTCAGTGACAAGGACTTTAGTGCGGGCTGGGGCTAGCATCCCTGACATCTTTCTGGACCGGTTAGACAGGAGGTGCCCATGCATGGACCTGCAGCAGAGCTGAGGCCACACTCTGTGTTACTGAGAACAGGCGAGGCCCAGAGCCAAGCAGATCTGCAGCTTCCTGATGACCCCTCAGCCAAAGGTTCTCAAAGTGGGATTCCAGGCAGGCAGCAGCAGCATCACCAGGAACATGTCAGAAATGCACGTTTCTGACATGCCCCAGCCCAGATTTGCTGCCTCTGGGGGTAAGATCCAGCCATCTATGCTTAACAAGTACTCCTTCCCCGGTGATTCTGAAGCTCACTGCAGTTAGAAATCCCCGCCTCATCCTTCCCTCATTACCATTTCTTTTGGTATTTTCACCTGATTTATCTAGTCCTCACTGGTAAGTGGCCGGCCCACGCGCATTGTCCCCATGCATTTCCCAGCGGGGCTCCTGGAAGGAGATGATGCCACGCAGGGTTTCAGTGAAGGCCTCGTAGTAGCTGGCGTCCGTGTTCAGCAGGTTCCCAATCATCTGCACAGCCTCTAGGCTCAGGTTCCCCACCTTGATCAGGTACTCCTGGGACCGTGTGCAGGGAGAAAAGGCAGGCAGGTTAGAATGTCCAGGGAGCTCTCGTTTATCTCCCGCTTATAAGCGAGAACACATGGTATTTGTTTTTCCATTCCTGAGTGATTATAAAGCAGTGTAATAGACATTGAAAACCAAGAAGTGGGGAGAGTGGGAGGGGTGAGGAATAAAAATCTACCTACCAGGTACAATGTACACTATTTAGGTGACAAGTACACTGAAAGCCTTGACTACAGCATTATACAATTCATCCATGTAACAAAAACACTTGTACCCCTCAACTATTGAAATAATAAAAAAAAAGAATGTCCAGGGAGCCAACATGAGAGCCCTTGCTTCCCACCTGGGGAGAGCGAGGAACAGAATGGGACAGTGTGGAATGGCAGATGCCCACTAAGCTGGGCCCTTAGGGGCTTCAAGGGGCTGCTTTGCACACAGGACTCTGAAGACCGTGCTCAAAATGCTCTCCCCAGTCCTAATAATGGGCAAAACAGCTATATTCCCCACCTATAGGCACTCTTCTGAGCCCTCCTCTTGTATAACAGAACCCTAGTTTTACAGATGGGGAAACTGAGGCCCAGTCTTCATGTCCATCTGCAAGTGTGGCGTCCAGCCCAGCTTCTCTGATCTGCCTTGTAATGCCAAGCGAGGAGGAATCTGGGCACCAGGTGTTTCTTCTCAGCCTGCCTTGACCCCCACCGTTACTTTACTATCCTGGCCACCCCACCAGTGACTGTGAGGTTCTGATGCTGGTGCACCCACTGGCAATGGCTGCAGCCTGCGCTTTGCTCCTGCTCCCTTCTCCTAGGCAAGGCCAGGATGGACACAACAGAGATGGCTGGGAGAGCTTCCGTGTGGTTCACCAGGGCTAAGGAGTGTCCAGGACCAGTGGATCCTCTTGTCACCAATACAGGCAGCCCTGGAGGCTGGGCACCTGGGAAGCAGATCTGAAAAGGGCCACCAGGATGGCTGGGCACTGCAGGCCCAGCACCAGGCTGGGTAAAGGCCTTCATCAAACATACTTGTTTCTTTCTTTCTTTTTTTTTTTAAGTAGAGATGGGGTCTTGCTATGTTGCCCAGGCTGGCCTCAAACTCTTGGTCTCAAGCAAACTTCCCACCTTGGCCTCCTAAAGTGCTGGGATTACAGGCGTGAGCCACTGCGCCTGTCCCAAACATGCTTATTTAAACCAGAGATGAGACCACAGGGCCCATCATCCAAGGAACAGGAACATCAGAAAGTGTGGGAGACATGCTGGTCTATAAGACCTCTAATGTGAACAGTCAGGACTCAGAGAGGTCCAAAGTGGCTCCCGAGTGGGGTGTGCTGTGGGAAGGGTGGGGGTGGGGAAGGGATGGGCACTGGACATCTTCTCTGGCTCATCTTGTTCTCCAGTTCCTGTGTCTCCTTTCCCCTCCTTCCCTTCTGGACATTGAGTATATGGTGGCCAGGCCACATATGACTTTGACCCACAACCTCTAAAGCAACAAGCTCAGGAAGCCAAACCATAGCCTCTGCAGCAATAGCCTGGGACGGTCCGGATTTTGTCAATGACTGTGACTATCAGCTTCCCTACTTTTGCACCACCTGCCCCTGGCCCGCTTCCATCTTAGGACCAACCAGAGAGAGCCAGCTGCCCTCTTCTCCCCAACCATACTGGTGTCCCGCTTCTGGTTAGCTGCTTCCAGCTTCCTCGTATCAATAGCCTCCAAGCAGGGCACGTCTGAAACCTTCCCTGTTTTCCACCCTAAGGCTTTCCCACACCTCTTCCTGCCTTTGAGTCTCTGCCAAAATGCAGTGATGGTGGCTGACCCCCTTGATATAGCAAGTTCTGCATAAATAGCCTCTGACTTGGGTGGTCTTTATTTCCTTCCCTTCCTTCTCTTCCTCCCTCCCTCCCTCTCTCTCCCCTCTCCTGTCCTAACGGAGCTTACACCCCAGCAGGGAGACAGACCATGAACAACAGACCATGGAACAAGCGGAACTGTGGTGCCAGGTGTCGCGCGGGTCGTGCGCTGGGGTTTCTGGGGAGCTGTGGCAGGGAGGACCTGAGCGGCAGGAAGCAAGGTCTCAGGACTGGCCTTGGAGGAAAAGGAGTCGTACTTCTCCAGCACCTGGCTGCAGCTGCCCCTCTTCAGCTCCTCCGCCACCTAGGCACGGAGGAAGGAGGAAGGAGGGCGTGCTGGTGAATGTCTGCCCGCACGTGCCCTCTGCCCTGCCCCGCGCAGCCCCATGCCTCGTGCTCCCTTATCTTCTCCCCGTCTACTTATGTGTGTGTCCAAGGCTTGCTTTATATGAGTCCTGGGTTCCAAGACTGTGTCCTGCAACTAACCTAGTATGTCTCCGTGGTGGCAACTTCTCCTCAACTCTTGGACATACTGGGCACGTGAAGTGGGAGCCAGGGCTCCCCTGTCAGCCTTGGAGATCCTAGAGGTGGAAATCCGCCTCCTTGTCCTGCGTTGGGGACATTTCTGTAGGCCTCTGAGGCCATCGTGAATGGTGTGGGTGCCAGAGGGACTGGCCCCGATGAGCTGTTGCGTGAGGCTACATGAGGGTCTAAGAACTGGACAAGTCAGTCTGGCGCTGTATCAGGACAGCGCTCCGCAAGGCGGGGCCGCCCGTGCGAGCTCTCTGTCTCACTGAGTCCCGATGTCACACTGAGATCCCCCTGGGCCAGAGGTCAGGGAAAATAAAGGCACTGTCCTCGCTAAGTAAACATTAGCCAGACAGAAAAAGGTGGGCAGGCATTCCAGGCAGGGCCCAGCATTGTTTTCCTCCTTGACTAGATATCTATAACGATGATGATTATAATCCTGGCACTGTTCTCGCGACTTTACACACATCTTCTCACTTAAGCCTCACAACTAACCTGGAAGAGAGGTTCCAGTACTGTGGTCATTTTATACAAATGGGAGCACAGAGACGGTGAATCTTACCCACAGGCACACAGCACACTCGAATCCAGAGTCCAGTTTGTAGGACTCTCTGCCTTAAACCCGCACCTGCCGTGACGATGTCAGTGGCCGCTAGTCTGCTCTCCGCGTGAGCACTGTGGAGGTGTGTGGGACGGAGAGCGCACAGCGACTGCAGAGCCGGGGCTGAGCCGAGGGGCTCGGGAGAGGGAGGCGAGGCAGACAAAGGCCAGGCTGGGGAGCCCTCCTGTGCGGGGGCCTATGCTCTATGGCAGAGGCCCTCCCGTGCCACTCAGGGAATCAGAGAGGAACTTGAGGAAGTTCTCCCGAGATGACACCAAAGACCGCGGCAGCCCACATCAGAGTCACCCTGCTCCCTACCTCTGCTTACCTTCCGCAGTGACATATCAAAGAGCTGTTCTGCTGTCTTCCCCACCTCGTCCTCCCTGACCGGGTGGGGCCTGCACATCCGCCATGCACTGCCGTACTCCGTTGACAAGCACTCAGGTCTGGTTGTCGTAGGGACAGAATTCCTGGAGGTTCAGCCCAAACTTCCTGATGAACTCATGGGAGAGCCTGTGGGGTGAGTCAGAGGTTACTTATGCTGGGACAGGGAAGCTGCCGCCCTGCCTGCTCTCTGTGCTCCTTCCTGCCCCCACCATTCACAGGGCCACTCTGGCCTCCCTCCACAGAAGGGACACCAGGCCTCCTGCTCACCATGCCAGGCTCATGGTGATGTGGCCGGGAGGGAACTGGGCTGCCATTTGTGTCATGCGATACCAGGCTGGCTCTCTGCACTGGCCAAGAGCCCTCTTACTTGGCCTGACACCTGTGGCCTTCAAGCCTTCAGGTATCGCCACTCTGGGTCCTGGGGGTGGTGTGAAGGGTGCATGGGGAGGGTCCTCTGGGCTCATCCTCCCTGAAGTCTGTGTGCACCATTTCTGAGCCTCCAGGTTGCATCCTCCGAAACCCTCATCGCGCCTTCGGGATGGTCTTCCTGGGTCCCGGGCTTTCACGAGACACCACACCCTCCTGGAAGGACACTCGTCTTCCCATCAATTAGCAAACCTGGCAGCCTGCTTTTGACTTTCTGAGGTGCTTTCCTCTCCCAACAATCTATTGTGATCCTCAACGCAGCCTCCCAGGCAGGCAGAGCAGGCACGGGCATGTCCATTACGTAGACTAAAACATCGGGAGAGAGGCCTGGATAGGCCTCAGTCTGCAGGATGAGCTGGGACAGATCCTGACACTCCGGCTTTCAGGAAAGGACTTCACCCACAGCTGTCCTCCTCGGCCTTGGTGCTGACTGCCCACATCCAGCCTTCCTCACCCGCCCCCACTTCTCTGCACCATACCTGCGGTTGACAGGGATCCTCATGGCACCCAGCTCTATGTACCACTTTGCTCTAGGCAGTCTGCGGGTCTCTATTCTGCCACCTACACACGTGGAGGCCTCCAGGACAGTCACCTAGAAAGACAGCCCTTTCCTGGCCTCAATGAGGCCACCCACATTCCATCCACACCACACCCTCCTCCCTCCTGGCAGGCCCCGCTCTGTGACCCTTCCTGCCTCTTCCCAAGGTCTCCCTCTCTTAAGGGGTCAGATCGCCTGGCTATCCTCACCCTTCTCACCCAGCCTAGAGCCCCAGACCTAGTCTCCGGCCCCAGCTTTCTAGTGCCATCCACTACCCTCTCTCCCACCTCCCTGCTTAGAGCCCAAGGCCCCTATGAGGGACTCTTCCGAGCCCCATCTCGTACCTGGTGCCCGGCATCCTGCAAGGTCTCACAGCGGGGAGCCCGGCCATGCCCCGCCAGTCACCACTGTTTCCTTTCCACCGCCTGCCCCAGCCCTTTCTGGCTAGCTGCAGCAGCTCTTCACACTGGGGGTCCTCACAGCACTTGACAAGCTGGCTGTAGAAGGCCTTGGCGCCTGGGTTCAGCATGAACAGGAGGGCGAGGGCCAGCCAGCCTGGGCACGTGGCTGTGGAGACAGCAGTCGGCGAAAGGCTGGGACCTGAGGAAGGCTGGTCTTAGCGCTTTAGCACGGGCTGGTTGTGCCACTGGACCAGTGGTGCCGCACCCTGGCACTCCCACTTGCTCCCACCATACTAGGGGTGCATTAGCCGCAGGGCCTTCCATGCTCGCACCCCACCCCACTGCTGGCCAGTGAGGCCCCTGAGGGATCAGTGCCCCGAACTCAGGGAGCGGTGCAGGCTGCACATCTACTCAAAGCTCCTGCCCTTGCCTCAGCCCAACATGGCACGGGCTGGTGAGCCTGCCCCCACATTGGATGCCCTCAGTCCCCCTCGGGGGTTGGCAGAATGTTTGTTTGCAATGCAGTGCCCAACTCGCTGCAGCCATGGGAGGATAGGGTGAAGATAGAGAGTGTGTTGACAGTCTCCGAGATGTGCATGGCAGGCTACCAGGTTTCCAAGCCCCAGAGAGATGTCATGGAGCTATTTCCCAGAGATGGCCAAGGTTCATCAAGGTTAAAGAGTCTGCCAGACGTGAGCCTGCATTTCTACCCCAGACTCCTGAAGTGCTTCTGTTCTCTTTTAGCTTAGCTCCTGGGAGAGACGCACCACACCGTCCCTCTGGGAGCCTGTTGGAGGTGTGTGTTTTGTTGTTATCTTGTTGCTTTTAAAGCTATCATCTGTGTTATGGGCTGAATTGTTTCTCCCCAATATTCATATGTTGAAGCCTTAACCCCCAGGATCTCAGAGCATGGCTGTATCTGGAGATAGGGCCTTTAAAGAGATAATGAAGTTAAAATGAGGTCATTAGGGTGGGCACGGATCCAGTCTGACTGGTGTCCTTATAAAAAGAGATTTGAACACAGAGAAGGGCACTGGGATGTGTGTGCACACAGCAGAGACCGTGTGAGACACAGCAGGAAGGCAACTGTCTGCAAGCCTAAGAGAGAGGACTCAGGAGGAAAACAACCTACTGACACCTTAATCTGGGATGTCCAGCCTCCAGAACAATTTCTGTTGTTTAAGCTGCCCAGCCTATAGCATTTTGTTATGGCAGCTCTACCTGACTCACATAGTCTGTTCCTCTGCGGCTCTCTTCCAGGTCGGGAAGAAGAGTGGGGCTGGTTCTCACTCAACTCTTTCAGGTCAGAATCACCTCCATACCCTTTTAAAAAATGAGTATTCATTTTTCATGTGTATCCACACAGGCAATGCGTGAATGAAGGTACTCTTGTCTCCAGTCTCAGGATTTGTATTTAATTCGGGCTACCTTTCTCCCTTCGTTTATGATAGAAATGGTATAGCGGCATTACAGAAAATGAAAGCACAGGGGACCAACCATTTGTACCCCTCCTGCCTCTTAGGTATAACTGCTCACTCTCCTATCCATGTCACCCGTCACCATTCACGGCTTGCTGCTGTCCCTTCAATTCTTGCACAGAATGTGTGAGACAACTGCACAGTCTGCTGTCTTCTCCATCTTGAACCAGAAATCAATCCCTCTGCACAGAGTCTGGCTCATAGCGAATACTCAGCACATCTGCGGATTACAAGGGTGGGGGATGGACCGATGGGTGGGAAGGCAGGCAGACAAATAAATGAGTGAGTGGACAGACAGAGGGAGGGATGCACAGGCAGATACTCTGGTGGTTCCTGTGCTGTTTCCCTTCAACCTCTGCATTTCATAAGGGTCCAGTCCTGGGGCAGTGTCCAATCCGAGCTCTTTCTGGCCCTTCAGTCTGCCTTTGCTCTGTCTTCCTCTGCTTTTCCAGCCTACTTCCGAGAACCTGTGTCTGGCTCTCTAATGCCTTTTTAAATTTTATTTCATCATATAATGGGGGTACAAATATTGTTAGGGTTACATACATTGCCCCTACCACTCCTCCCCCCCGCCACGTGCCAGAGCTTCAAGCGAGTCCAATCCCCAGGTGGCGCGCACGGCACACATTATGTAACTCTACCCTCCCTGCACAGCCGCCGGCCCCTCTTTCGCCTTGGCAGCCCTAGAATAAGAGTTCTGAATGCAAGCCAGGCTGGGGCAGCTCCTTGGTTTAAACCCCCTTTGCTCCTGGAGGTCTCCTTTGCCATCTTCTCTGCTAAAGGTCTACTTTTATGAAATTATGCCTTTACTATTCTGCCAGCCTGTGAACTGCATGATTTCAGAGAACTTGTTTCTTTACCTAGGATGTCTAGTGGGGTGATGGATATGGAGTGGCACTCAATGAATGCTTCCTCGATGAACGCAAAGTGAAGTGTGGGCTACGCACCCCTTGTGGCCCTCCAGAGGACTGCCCACCCACTTTTCCCAATTCACGCAGCTTCTTACTCTCTCCTTCATCTCTTCTTAGGCTCTGCTGTTCACAAAGGGCCCCTTCTCATTCCTTCCTCCTGCACTTCAGGACGTTCAGGACAGAGATTTCTCCACCTGAGCTTTAACTTGGAATGTGGCCGCAACACTTCCCACTCTCCCTACTCCCTGGCACATTTTGCTCTCCACGCACACCTCCAGTTTCCAGGACTCTGACCTATGCTCCCTGTAGCCTTCCTGGGGAGTGTCACCCTGCTCTGTCCCACCCTTTGCAGGGTAGTGAGGGTTTAGGGTTGCCCGGGTATGGTGGGATGGCACAGAGGCCAACCGAGGCTGGGCTGGAGAGAAGGGGTAGAGCTTGCCAGGGTAGAAAGTGGAGGTCAGTGAAGGGAGTACATGCACCCATGCCTAGCAACCTCCTTCTCGCACACAGCCCTGCTTTCTGACCTCTGCAATCCAGAGTCATGAAGGGGTTCTTCAAGTTTGGGAGTATTTAGCCAGCCAAGCTGTTCGGCAGGCCCTTTCTAATCTCCTCCCAAAGTGCTCCAAACTCCACCACCTTCTCATGCACAGTAACTAGACTAGTCAGATCTTCAAAGTGCTGGGGATCTTCAGAGATAGGCATAGTGCCAGCTAGGGCTGAGAGTCAGCCCAGCTGGCCTTATTCTCTTTTTATCCCTCTTCCTTTCCAAAAAAACCACTCCACCTCTTATTTTAATGGACTTCATTCAGCACATTTTTATTGAACCCCCTGTGTGAACTTGGCACTACTCCAGGTGCTTGGAATCCCTTAGAGAATAAAACACACAGAAATTCCACAAGAAGTTTTCACACTTCCACAAGTGGATATGCAAACGGCCTAAAAGCACATGAATGGGCATCACCATTAATCATCAAAGACATGCAGATTAAAACTGCAATGAGATTCCTCTTCCTACCCATTAGCCATTACAGAATGGCTACGATTAAAAGACTGACAGCAGGAAGTACTGGCTAGCATGTGGGGCAACTGGAACTTTCACACAGTGTTGGTGGGTGTATAACTTGGTACAATCACTTTGGAAAACTGTTTGTCACTATCTCCGAATGCTATATATATGTAAACCCTAGGATCTGGAAATTCTACTCCTGAGTATATATCCGCGAATGAATGCATATGGTCATCAAAGACATAGACAAAAATGTTCATAATGTCCCCAAACTCAAACCCACATGGAAAAACTGAAAGATA
Organism: Cheirogaleus medius; assembly: GCA_008086735.1. NCBI lineage: Eukaryota > Metazoa > Chordata > Mammalia > Primates > Cheirogaleidae > Cheirogaleus > Cheirogaleus medius. Next base: position 317,599 of record VBSM01003177.1, on the reverse strand, counting down.
TTCACATATTGGTACTCAGCAGAAATAAAGCAGTCAAACGAAACAGAGCAAACTAATGATACACACCATGACTTGAATGCACCAGATGTCAGTTTAATTTCTTTTGATTCTGTGACCCTGCCAGCATTCCCCGCAGGAGCACAGCTGGGCATGTCCTACTAAGCCAAGCAGAGCTGGACTCACTCTCAGTTCTGACATGGGATGTGTGTAAATACACTTTAGTTTGTTTATCTATGTGGGTTCGAGTTTGGGGCCATTATGAACATTCTTGTATATGTCTTTTGTGGACATATGCACTCATTTGTTAGTGTATACCCAGGAGTGGAATTTCCAGATTATAGGGTATACATATAGGGTGTTCAATAAAGATGTGCCAAATGAATGAAAGAATGAATAAATGAAGTCCATCAGAGTAAGAGGTGTCTGGGCTGACCCTTACCACTGGCTGACACCCAAAGATATCCAAGCATAATGTTCAGTAAAAGAAACCAAACAAATGATAATACTATATTATTCCAATTATGTGATGTTTAAAAACAGGTAGAACTAACCAATAGGAATAAAAGTGTTAATAGGTATTATATCTTGGAAGTATTGCCTAAAATAGAGCCCAGGAGAACCTTCTGGGCATGATGGGAATGTTTTATATCTTCATCTGGGTGGTGGTCACGTAAGCATATAAATACCTGATGTCATCAATAAAGATGTCTGCACTATACTATACATAAATTATACTTCTATAAAAATTTTAAAAAATTCTGACCATAAAAATGTACCCATGCAATTAGAATTGCTTTTTCCAGGTTAAAAAGAAAAAAAAAAAGGGAGAGGGAAAGAGAACAGTGGAGGAGAGGGAAAATTAAAAACAGTAACTACACAGTATGTCAAATGATGCAAAGCTCTTTGGAGAAAGTAAAATGAGTACTGGGCACAGGGAAGGCTGGGCAGGGCTTTGGTGCCCCCAGAAAAACAGGGAGCAGGAGGCCACGTGTGAGGCTGTTGGGGGTTGAGCTAGTATCTGCCAAGAGCTGTTCTGTGCCATCCCTCACCTGTGCTGCTTCTAGGACCTTACTGAGGCCTGAGAGGTTCTAATGGACATGTGAAATTCTAAGCAAAACATTGCCAAACTCCAATAGAAGGAAGCCCAACAAAGTTCTGATTTTTGTTCATGTTTTAAAAAACATATCCAGTGTTGAATTGTTGGAGAACCGTCATCCTTTTCTGGGAGATGCCCTTGTGTCGCCAGGGCCCAGGCTGTGGGGCTGACCTCACTCTTGCCATCCCAGTTCTAGTTATTTCAGTCACTCCCATCCACATGCTCAGAAGCAGGTCCCTTTCCGACTGTTTTCCTCTGAGGAAAGAAGGACTCACAGGAGTCAGGGATCAAATGGCACATACGTGTCGGAACCGAGCGTGGGTCCAGCGCTGCCTGGCTCCTGAGGACATGCCAAGTTCTTTCCCTGGGGAGAATGCTGGCATGCCACAGGACCAGAAGAAATAAGAAATAAGTTAACATCTGGATTAACCCCTGGTGCTGAATTAGCAGCGCAGGCATGCACACAGACACCACGCAGAGGCCCAGTGAGCAGATCAGCTTTCAAAGGCGAGTGGTGGGCTTGCCCCAGGACGCCCACCCAGGGCCATGCATTTGGAGTGCAGGCCAGGGCTGCCGGCCTCCCCGCCACTTGTGGTGGTGGTGTGAGGACTGCTGGGGACTTGGCCCCGTCAGTCTTCTGGACCTGCGTCCAGTCTACTCAGAGTCAGGAGACAGGGGCCCTCAGGCTGCCCTGGATGTGGCCAAGTGAGGACCTGGAAAGGTCACAGCCAGGTTCTTGGGAGCCTGTCCTGTGCGGGTCCTGTCCTGGGAGGTGTCCTCATGGGTATAATCCTGGGGGGCTGTGTGTATGGGGGCCTGTTCTGAGGGAGATTGTCCTGGGGGAGACTGTCTTGGGGGGCCTGTCCTGGAGGAACTTACCTTATAGGAGTCTGTCCCGGGGGGGGG
>VBSM01003177.1:285172-302719 GCA_008086735.1 Cheirogaleus medius | reverse complement strand
TTTTTTCTTGTTAATTCTTTTAAGTTCTAGATAGATTCTTGTTATTAGGCCTGTCCCACAGATTTTGATAACTTATGTCCCTGTTATGATTTAGTTCAAAGAACCTTTTGATTTCCATCTGTATCTCCTCCTTGACCCAGTAGTCATTCGGCAATAGATTGTTTAATTTCCAGGACTTTGTGAAGTGGTGAGTGTTCCTCTTGGAATTGATCTCTAATTTTATTTCACTGTAGTCTGAGAAGATACATAGTATAATTTCTATTTTTTAAAATTTCTTGAGATCTGATTTGTGGTCTAGGATGTGATCGATTTTAGAGAAAGTTCCATGAGCTGATGAAAAGACCATATATTCAGCTTTATTTGGGTGGAATGTTCTGTAGATGTCTGTTAGACCCATTTGTTCTAGAGCTCTGTTTAAGTCCATTGTTTCTTTGCTTATTTTCTGCTTGGAAGATCTGTCTAGTTGAGTCAGTGGGGTGTTGAAATTCCAGCTACTATGGCTTTACTGTTTATCATGTTATTTAGATCAAACAGGGTTTGCTTTATGTATCTGGGCACTACTTTGTTGATTGCATAAATAATAAGAATTGTTAAGTCTTGTTGTTGGATTTTTCCCTCCACCACTATATAGCGATCATCTTTGTCTTTCTTAACTTTTGCTGTTTTAAAGTTTATGTTATCTGATGTAAGAATAGCTACCCAGCTTTCTTTTGGTTTCCATTTGTTTGGAAGATTGTTTTTCAACCCTTGACCTTGAGTCTGAAAGTGTCTTTGTGGGTTAGATGAGTTTCCTGGAGACAGTAGATACTTGGCTTGTGTTTTTTTATGCACTTGGCCAGTCTATGTCTCTTCAGTGGACAATTTGAGCCATTCACATTTATTGAGAGAATTGATATTTGGAGCAGATTTCTGTTCATAATGTAGGATAAATTCTTATTGTTTTGTTTTACCTCTGAAGCCATTATGGAATCAGTATTCTGGACATTAACTATTGAGTGATTTTTCATTGGTGGGTGTCTTTTGCGCTGTTCAGTGTATAATGCAGGTCTTAGTACTTCGTGCAGGGCAGGTCTGGCCTTTGCAAATTCTATCAGTGATTGCTTTTCTGGGAAAGTCTTTATTTCTCCCTCATAGATGAAACTTAGTTTTGCTGGGTAAAGAATTCTAAGTTGGCCATTATTCTGTTTTAGAAGATTGAGGATGGGTTCCCGGTTCCTTTTGGCTTATATGGTTTTAGTTGAGAAATCTGTAATTAGTCTGACAGGTTTTCCTTTGTAGATTATCTGCTGTTTTTGTCTTACTGTTGGAAGGATTGCCTCTTTTGTGTTTACTTTGGCCAGGCTAATAATTATATGTCATGGTGATTGGCTTTGCACATTGAGTCTCCCAGGAGTTCTGTGTGCTTCTTGTACCTGAATATCTAGATTTCTGACAAGACCAGGCAGGTTTTCCTCCATTATTCCAAGAAATAGATTTTCTCGCCCTTGTATATTTTCTTCTCCTCTCTCCAGGATGTCTATTATCCTTATGTTTTGTTTCTTTACGTATCCCACATTTCTTGTATATTTTGTTCAAGTCTCTTGCTTCTGTGTTCTTTTTCTTCATCTGATTTATTTAGCACATAGGCATTATCTTCAGGTTCTGAGATTCTTTCCTCTGCGTGATTAAACCTATTCTTACAGCTTTCTATTGTGTTTTGTAGTTCCTTGAATGCCTGTTTCATTTCTAGTATTTCTTTTTCGTTCTTTTGTAATACGTCAATTTCTTTAGATAATTTTTCTTTCATTTTTAATATTGTTCTTGTGTCTTCTTCGTGTTGGGTTTCTATTTTGTCTTCAATTCCATTGAGTTTTCTTACAATCCATATTTGGAATTCTTCCTCTGTCATTTTAATCATTTTGTTTAAGTTGGTATCCATTGTTGAGGATCTAATGGTTTCTTTTGGGGGTGACTATTCTCTCTGATCTTTCACGGTTCCTGCATTCTTTCCCTGATTCTTTCTCATCAGGCTTCTTGGTCATGAATTGGGGGTGCTAGGACTGGTTTATGCCCCTATCTCAAAGTCCTGAAGGGTCTTTCCTTGACAGTTTTGGGGAGAGGCACCCTGGTCCTGTATTGCGTTAGGTGTATTTTAGCAAGTTGGGTTACCTCTGACATGTTGTCTTCATCTCTTGCCAATGGAGACTAGTGAGTTTGATCCCCAAGCTTGAGCTCCAAGCTGGTGGACTGCTCGTGTAGGTATGACTTCACCGCCCTCTAATAGCTTGAGATGGAAGGCACTGTGTGAAGCTATTGGGATACACTCTCTGTTGTTGATTTTAGTTTTCATTGAGGAGCCAGTTATCGAGGTAATCTGATGTCTCTGTGGTAGGCTCTGGTCCCCTGGATGGTGTATATAAATGTCCCAATCTTTGGAAGGGGCCTTGCCACTCCCAAGGGTTGCTTGGACCCTATTCCCCCTTAAGGTGGTGTTAGGAGCAAGATAAATCACAGTTGGTGCATGCAAGCCTGGGTGTGTGTGCTTCTCTGGTTGCTTTTCCTGCTGCTAGGAGGAGCAGCTACTTGAGGGCTCTTTCACCACACTTGGAAGGCTGCTCCTGATGGGATGGGTCAATTGGCACAATTACTGAAGTCTCTGGCCAGGTTTTTCCTTCCCTGGCCACAAATCCCAATGCTGACGGCTGCCTGAATCCAGAAAGCAAGCCCTGGAGTTATGTTTTTATTAGATGACCTAAGCCGGTCTGGTGGGCAGAATCAATAGGCTGCCAACTGCTTTTTAGCACCAAAGTTCCACGGATTCACTCCAGTTGCACAGAGAAAGCAGCTTTTCTCAATTCTCCCCACCTCCAAGGGTGGAGTCCACTGTGCCTAGCATGAAAGTCCCCGGGCTGGGGGGAGGGGTGTTGACTGAAACTGCTGCACACAACAGGGTCTCCAGGCTGGGGACCCCAAAGATGGCGGCCGCCCACCCCTCAGGAACTAGTGTTGGGGGCGACCACTCGGGAATTGGCAGAAGCCAGTCTGCTCGGCTGAATCAACAGGCTGCCTGCTGTCACCTCTGCATCACAGTCCTGCAGTCTCGCATCTGTCTGGCAAAGAGCCCCACTCTTTTTGTCTTGTCCTGAGTCGGCTGAATTGCTAGCAATTTCCAGTGGCAGAGCCCCCTTTTCAGCATTCACCTCCTGTGCTCTGGTCCTGCTGCTCACCAGAGGTGAAGTGCCTGTCTCCAAACTCCCTCTCATGGTCCCAGTCGCACCAGGGAGTTCAAAATGTTTCCCACTATTGTCTCCTCTCCACAGAGCCTGACATCCCATGCCATGATTTCGCACTGACTTCGGGCGCATCCATGTCTGAGTGCGAGCGGAGTCTGTGGGGGAGCCAGGTGTCCTCCTGTGCCTCGGGTCACACGGCACTGGCTGGCCGGGCAGGCACGGCCCTCCCACTCTGCTCTCTATTCCCTATTGTATTTCTCGCACTCTCTAGTCTTTGTGGACTTACCTCCCTTTCACCTTTTTTCCTGTGCTGCACGTCCCACGCTGTTTCTCTGCAGATTCACGACGCTGTTTCTCGGGGGCGGGCAGGTGAGTGATCCACTCGTGTGTAGCTGTTTGAGTTCTTCACCTCTTTCTCTGGGAGCAGTGAGCCTGGAGGCCACCACTAATCCGCCATTTCCCCTCAACCCCACCATACTTAACATTTACTTGTCTATTACAAAGGATGCAACCCAGGAACAGCCACATGGAAGAGATGCACGGGACAAGGTAGGCGGAGGGCATGGGGAAGGTTTCTCCCCAAAATTCTGTAGCCGTCACTGAACACTAGAATGTTTCACATCCCTAGGATGAATTGCCCAGAATATGGAACTTTTAGTGCTAAAACTGCAACAGTCAGTCCAGAGCAAACCAAGACAGTTGTTCATCCTGGTTTTCTGTCATGCATGCTCACCCTATATGTCCCCTTCATTTTCTTCACCCTTTTCCAAATATCCCCTGCCCAATTTTCATTCCCTTCCCCATAGAAAGCTTCCATGTTTCATCTGGGCACATCACCCTCCCAGCACCTCCATGTATTCACCAACCCAGAAAGTCTCCGAACTTCATCATTTAGAGATTCTATTACATAGGCATGATTAATTAAAGTATTGGCTATTGGTGATTGAACTCAACCTCCAGCCCCTCCTGGCTCCCTGGAGGTATGGGTTGGGGGCTGAAAGTTCCAACCCTCTAATCACATGGTTGGTTCCTCTGGTAACCAGCCCCTGTTTTCCAAGAGTCATCTCATTAGCATAAACTCAGATATGGTTGAAACAGGCATTTTATACATAACAAAATTCATTTCTCTTACCCCTAACACTCAGGAAATTCCAAGTGTTTCAGAAGCTCTGTGCCAGGAACTGGGGGCAGAGACCCAATATATATTTCTTATTATGTCACGGGTCCTGTTCCAGCTGTGTACACCATGGTTCAGTCCCATCTCCTTTGTTAGCCTCAATCTAGGAAGAATGATGATCAGACCTCCCTGCTCAGAGCTTCGTTATCTCATCACAATCCTCACCAGGCCCTGGGTTCCAGCTTCGATTTCACACGAGCTTAGGTGTACTTAACTGACGCTGAGCTTCTCCTACGTCTAACATTTTAACGTAGTGTCCTGCTTTCTACTGATCCTTCTGGCTGTTTTCCCCCTTGCTATTTACTTTTTTAATAGAGACAGCCAGTATAGCCTTTTTTTCAGATGATCCCTTTTATTTAGAAGCCTTGAATCTCTTTTTTTTTGATCAAAAGTCACATAGCTCTACATTAGCTTATTAAAGAAAATTTGACCTGAAACACTGTTGTATTTTTAAAATAACAAATAAATATATGGCCAGGTTGGAGAGACCTGGGGACCTGATGTTGTCATTATCATTTCTCTACAAATGTTGCTGCCCCCATCAGAGTCCTTATGCTTCCTCTTGCTGAAGCTGTCAGTTCTTCACTCTTGGCATTTAATTTACCCATTCCATTGCTTCTTGGCCTTTGTTGGCATTGGAATATATACTACTTGTCATCAGTCCTTCAAGGTTAGCTACTGAGGCTGACTCCTTTCACAGTGACCATGACAGTCAAAATAGATTTTTCTGGGTTCTGAGAATATGGTTTGTATATGTCTCTCATCCACTGAAACTATATTTGTAAATGAAATATTAGTATATTTAAGTTCCATTGATTTCTCTATAGGATCAACACTGAATGTTTTTGCACATATGTTTTGGTTCTTGATGCACCAATAACAGACTTCACAATGGAAATGAAATCTACTCTATGCTGAGAAGTCTATGGCTGTACAACTTTCCAGAGGGATCTATGTCTGTTCAACACATCAACTCCAATCACACTTAGGTTCATAGGGTTTGGGTATTTCTGCATTGCAGCTGTTGTAACAGTTTCTCACAGGTGGTCAAAGACATGCTCCAAAGTCTATCTAGATCCTCATGGTGCCAGTGGCCAGTATGATGTCTTCTTGAACTTCATTTAAACAGCGTCATCTGGCTTCATTTGATCCACACCACGTCTGTGGGATTCATTCATTCACTGGTGTAGCAACAGTGCATTTGTTTTCATTGTGCATGATATGCCACAATTGATTTATCTGTTCTACTATTGATGGAAATTTGGGTTGTTTCCAGCATTTAGCTTTTGAGAATAATGCTGCTAAGAATATTCTGGCACATGCCTTTTGGTAGGTACAATATCCCATATCACCTGTATTTTAAAGCCTAAATAATAAAGGCCCATCCTCCATGTATAACTTTATTGATGTTTGTTTTAGGAACCAAAAAATCTTCATGTGACTATATTAGAGGAGTTGCCACCTGGATCTTTGCCACTCATTAAATTCTACAAGTTCACTAGCTATTTGGGAAAAAATAAAGTTAGGTTACTAGCATATGACAGATTTTAGGATAAATTCCACATAAATAAATTTTTGAAATTACATGGACACAGTAAACCAACATATAACTTAATATATTTATATCAGGTGCCACCTCTGTAACTTTCTTTGTAGCTTTATTGCCCAAATGAGCATCCCTGGATCCTAAAATTTAGTCTTATCCTACATGCTTTTTACAATTCAAAATCTCTTTTAAGTCTCTCTTAATTTTCATGTTCCCCCTCCATCTCTTTTTTCCCTTATACTTTACTGTTAAAGGGCCAGGTCATTAGAGTTGTGTTGCATTTGTTAAGGAACAGTAAGGAGGACCATTGGAACCAGTGTGGTAAGTATAAGGACCGTGGCAAGGGAGTCTTGCAGTGGGAGAGATGGGGCTCAGTTTCAAACACAGCACAGCAAATGGGAATTGACAGCCAAGGAGCAGAGCTGGGGATCAGTGCCTGGAAAATTACTAAGAGGAAACAGGAGTAGGGGGATTTTGGCTAACTCTACCTAATAGGATTCTTGATGAAAGCAGGACAGGGTAACCAGACATGACCTAGGGGCTGGTGGAAGATGAGGAACCTGATCAGATAGATGTTGAGGGTGGGAGTTCTTGCTAACCTGAGTTAGAAGTGCTCTTTGCAAAAACTGGGTTTTGCTAGGAAGTGCACAGATGGCCTCGGAGAAGGTTCAGGAGCCTGACTAAAGTTTGGCCAATCAAAGAATCTTTGTCACCCTCATGGTCTGGATGTTGCTGTTTTTGTGTTCATTGTGCTTTTTAGCCTGCTTTCTGTCCTTGAAGTTTCCTGCAAGCTAGTTCAGAGGCTTGATTAGACCCAGGTTCAGGCCCTTTGACAGGAATCTGGATACTGATGGTGTGTTTCTTCATCAGGAGGTACCTCATGTCTAATTTTTCTTTTTGTGATATTAGCAGCTATTGATGCTCAATACCATAATCTGCTAAATCCATTAATTTATTAGAGGTTACAAACTTTAATATTCTAAATTTATCATTTTCTTTTTTTATTAGCTGAAATGCCTTTTTTTAAAAAATACAAACACAAGTGAACGGGAATGGAATGCTTTTATCAAGAAACATTTCCCCTTCTCTATGATTTGTTTATCCATCAGTATAAATCACACAGGAAAAGCAGATTAAATGCCTAACTTTCTCCTCTTATTTACTAACTTTTAAGATAATAAATTTGTCCTATATTATTCTCTAAAGGTATCCAATTACTTTTTTCGGTATCTTTGTGAACTCATTTTTAAGCATATATAATGGGTTTTAGTCCATTACAATGATTATACTTATTGAAGCTCTAATTTTTCCATCTTTGGCCAGTGGGAGCTCTTTTAAGTAGATTCCCAAGTCCTTTAGTCATGACTCTACTGATCCTGCTAGTTTCCTGGCCATCTGATATGACACAATATTTTGGGCTCATTTTGTATATTTCTGGTGCCAGACCTGGAAGCAGCCATTTGTCCAAGTCTCTCTCTCTTTTTTTTTTTTTTTTTTTTTTTACCAGGAAATGATGTTTCAAAACCACGATCTGTTCTCAGGAATAGGAATGCTCAATACTATTAGGTTGCTCATTATTTCTAAGCCTTTTCAATGGACAGAGCTGGGAAATATATATATATATATATATATATAATTATTTTTTAAATACCTCATGAATTCATACTTTCAAATCCAATTCAGGCGTTTAAGCTGAATCTTTTCTATATTACATATTTATCTCTTTTCTTCAACAGTGAGAATCTTGGTTCTCGAGGAAATAGGGAATAACAGAATTAACACATTTTATTATTATTGTTCATTTGCTTTTTCCTACATCACTCACGGTGTCAACAAAAACAAAACAATACTCACACTACCATCAACTATATCATGACTAAAAATAGCCTAAAAATTTTTTTGTATTTGTTCTCCTCATTCTCCTCACACCCTCATCCCCTATTTAAAAAACATTTGTGCTACATCTGCATGGTCAGGTCATATAGTCATTGCAAACTATCTTTCTGTCTTTCAACCTTCACTTGGTGTCAGCTCTACAAGTAACTCATATTTCATGCTCACCACCGTTCTTTGTGTCAGTGTCTCTTGTCATTTCTGTTTGCCTTAAGCTCATTTTCTAGTGGTCCATAAGAAAGGGCTCACAGGAACATGCTTCTTTGAGTTCTTACTTGATGATAAAAGTTTGCCAATTCCCTTTTGTCATAACTTAAATTAGTTTTGCTGGTTTTAAAATCTCTGATCCACATTTTATTGCCTTGAGTATCTTAAATATATTACTCAGTTTTCTTTTGGCATTACATATTGCTATCCAATTTTTGGTAATCTAATTTTTTCCCTTACAAGTCACTTGTTCTTTTTACCTAGGTGCCCAAATGATTTATTTTCTTTTAAGTCCAACAACTGTACTAGTGTGTATTTTCCTATTATTACTCATTCTAGATTGACATACTCAGGTTTGTTGTGGCCTCTTTCAAAATGTAGATTCAAATCTTTTTTGGTTTTCTTTCTTGAAAATTTTCTTACAGTTTTAGAATTTATTCTGTTCCTTGTCTTATTTTTCTTTATGAGAGACTCCTATTATTCATATAGTAGATTTTCCTTATCTATAATATCTTAACTTTTTTTTACCTTATCTTGAACACTTTTCATCTCTTTCTTCATTTCTTGATTTTTAAGATTTTCTTCCTTTTCATCTTCTATTTCTCTTAAAACATTTTATGTTATATTCATTTATTCTTGTATTCTAGCTTAGTATTCATTTGTGTTATGAAATTTTCATTTATTCTAATTCTTTCTTGAATAAAAACCTCACTTGTGAGTTTTGCTATTTTTTATTGCTGTTGTTCTTTCATGTCATATTATCTTCTTAATGTCTTTTAGTTCTTTTTGAAACCATAGGTTACAGTTTTGACATGTTTTGTAGGCATGTTTTCCTGACATGTTTCTATTGTGTGTGGAGATTTTATTCCACTTTTTTCTCTTTTTTCTTCATTATATGAAATTTGACCTTGATTTGTTTCAATTATTCATTTTCCTGTAAAATTAATTTTCCTGTACATTTAGAAGGAGGCATGGTTCAGGATAGCTTTTCTAGCTTCATGGAGTGCCCTCCTCTACTGTTTTAGGGAGTGTTAAAGAAAGTGGGGGCTGCTTTGTAGGGTTCCTGATTATCCCTGGCTGCTCTTTCAGAGTGGGATCAATAGTGTATTGGACAAAACCCTTTCCACCTTTATCTGCTGGTCTCAAATTAACCTGCTGAACTTTCCAGTGAATACCTATTGGCAATTTTGCGGTTCTGTTTTCAGGTTGTCAGACCCCCCCCTTGCCATTACATTTTTCTTGTGACTTGGTATTTTGTCCTTATCTGCTGGTATTTTACGTTTGGGGGTATACCTTGCCATCTAATTTTGTTATAAATATTGTGCATGGGATTTTGTTATTTGGTTGCTCTGTCTTGTTTCTATGAGGAGACTTGAGTAAAAGTAGAAACTATACCAACATCCACTTCCCAGAATCATCTAGACTAGGAAAATAAAACAAAGAAAGGAAAAGGAAACCAAAAGTATAAAAGTATTAGTTGAAAATATATGTGAATTGTTTAATAATTTTGAGGTGTGAAGCATTTTCTAAACATAATATTAAAAGTCAAACACTAAAGAAATAAAAAGGGAAAAAATTAATATATAAAAAATAAAAATAAAAAAAATAAAAAAATAAAAATTAGAAATCTGTGTACAAAAACCAGCATAAACAAAGCAAAAAACAAAGCACAAACAGGAGGAAATATGCAACTTACAACTAACGGGTAATATACTTAACATGTGCTTCACAGATTAAAAAAATGAACTTCTAATTCATAAAAGAAGAAATATTAATAAAATGGGTGATAAACAGAGAAATGCAAGTTGAAATAACATACTATTTTAAGACTATCAAATTTGTAAAGTTAAAAAAAATAAATTGGCATCACTTTTCTGGAGGGTGGTTTGCTAATATATGTTAAGTCATTTAAAAAAACACCTATTCTCCCAGTGAGCAATTACACTTCTAGGAATTTATCTCGGGGAAATAATCATTTAAGTGTTGCAAAGATGTATGTGTAAATGAGGTTCATGAGAGCCTTGTATGTATAAGAGAAATGTGGGTAAAAAAATCAAAATGTGATTCTCCCATTAAGGGATTTGTTAAATTAATCATTGTAAATTGAAATAATGGGATACTTCTCAGTCATTAAAAATGATGATGTAAAACTAAATTTATTGACATGGGAGCAGTGAATAATATCTTAGGTGAAAAACGAAAAATTTTAAAAACAGAAGTCATAATGTGCTAATATGAACTTTTTTAAAAAAAAAATATAGGTGTGTGGTTGTGTCAAAGTACAGGAAAATTTTGGTCAGATAATTGCCGAAAAATTGATGCTGGTTACCTAGGGGGTGGGGCTAGAGGGGCAGTTGATGAGCACTGTCTCCTTAACTGCTTTCTGCCTTGCTGGCAATATTGTTTTTTAATGAACATGTATTATATTTATAATCTGAAAAACTATTTCATTAAAATTTACAAGATGACATTCTCTAATTATAAAACTGCCTTTTATGAATTCATATTTGTAGCCTACAGTCTCTACCACACAATTTAAGACTTATTCATATGCCTTAGTCATGCATTATTCACTAATGGCTTCCTAAGTGTCACTCAAGCCTTGCCTACATTAAATGCAAGCTCCCCAAGATTAAAGTTTGTCTTTCCATTTCTTTGCTTTGAAAGCAGTATAATGATTGATTGCCATTTGTAAAAAAGTTGAACACAATTTTGTGTGCTCCCATGGTCTGGTAAAAATGTGTTCAGGGGGTATCAGCTCCTATCTGTGGAGAAAAATTTGGAGTGGCCAGGGACACTTATACTCACTCTTAGGTACTTGTAATGGGCTCCCCAAAGATGGCCACATCCTAATCCCCAGAATCTGTGACTATGTTTCATAACACAGTAAAAGAGAGTTACGGTTGCATGTGGAATTAGGTTGCTAATCAGCAGGCCTCATGATAGAGAGATTATTCTGAATTATCTGGGTAGGGCCAATGTAATCACAGTGTCCCTAAATGTGGAAGATGGAGACAGAAGGGCAGTTTAGAGTGATGTAATGTGAGAATGACTTGGTCTAACACTGAGGGCTTTGAATATGGAGGAAGGAGCTGCGAGCCAAGGAATGCAGATAGTCTGAAGAAGCTAGAAAAAGAAAGGCAATGTATCATCTCCCAGAGCCTTCAGAAGGAACACAGCCCTGCCAACACCTTGATTTTAGCTTAGTGAGACCTGTGTCAGACTTCTGACTTGCAGGGCTGTCAGATAAAAAAAATTGTGTTATTCTGTTACACCAGCAGTAGAGAATTAATAAAGTACCCAACAGAATCACCATCATTTTAATCACAAAACCCAGTCTCAATTCAAAAACAAAACCTCCTTCAGATTAGACATGGGACCAATGAAGGCATGACCCTCCCATTCGCCATTTGAAGGTTGAGGGTGGGGAGGACACCCAGGAAGCAACAGTGCTTGACAAAGAAAGTCTTACCAGTCCTATCACCTCTACCCCTATCCTGTTCTTTCTTTATTTAAAGGTGATCATAAGAAAGGAATTAGGGACCAGTTTCTCAATTGTTCCCTTCCTAAATTCTGCATCGTCTTGCAGATTGGCAACTCAGTCTAAACTGAAGCAGAGAATCCCATTTTATTTAATAATAACTTGCTACATATGCAAATAGTAGTTGCTAAATAAACACATGCAGGCCTGAGACTGGCTCATATATCAGATTTGCTGTTGAAATATGATGTCTTCCTTATACAAAGCAAGCTTTTCTATTCTCTCATTCTCTTCAATGATCTGTCTTAAGGTAGTTTTCTGCAAACAATGGAAGCCAAAGGTCTTGCTGAGGTTACCTTCAGTTTGCATCAACTCGCCCCAGGTCTAAACTGGGAAATTGCTGAAGACAGAGCTCTCTGTGGCTGCTAACTGCCAGTTTTCTTCAGGAAGGCTTATATTTTATTAGCATAAAGACAGAGGATAGAGTTGTTAATAATATGCATGTATGAGTTATTATTATCAATATCACTAGCCTGATACTCAAGTGTACATCCATTAATATTATAGAAATACTGTTATCTAGATCAATCCTAATGTGATCACCCACCTAAATAAATTCCCACCTCTGGAACTAATCATGCTCTTGTCCTAAGAAGTGAGGGTGACTGTTAATTTAGTACCAAGGGATTTATTACTTTTAGAGATTCTTCAGGGATCATTTCTGTTCTACCAAAGAGAAAGTTTGATCTCTTTAAATTCAAATTACACAGACTCAAGTTTTGAACAAAAATCACAGTTGAAAAGGGGAAAAATATATTCCTAGATTAAGATGGGAAGTAGAGGGTTGAAGGATCTGGTTTCCATGATGGGGAAGTGTATTTATGGAGTTAAAAATGCCCAGCTTCCCACAAGCCCAAACCAGACGCCTGCCACTTGTTTCCCTGGCTTTGGAAGCCCACTCTGTGAGCAGCTTCTTGGCCGTGGGGTGCGACTGCATTGCGGGGAGCTGAGGGATTGCCTTGGCAAGCTCTCACTAGCCAGCGTCTCTTGAGACCCTCCCTGGAGGGTGCAATAGGAATCTCTTTTTAAAAATGTTTCCTTCGAGTGATAATGAAAGCAGTCAATAGGGGATGTACAGTGGAAGGATCACACTGCAAAGAGCAGGATAATCAGAAAATCTCAAGACGGTAAAACTCTGGGGCACACTGGTGGCTTGGCAGCCAAATCGTATTTATCTACCTTTGTATGCATAGATGTGTACCTAGACATGTATCTATGTATAGACACACACATACATACACAAGTTTGCTATTTATTTTGAAAATATTTTAGAGTTACAGAAAAGTTACAAAAACAGTAAAGAGTATACCCTTCACTCAGCTTCTCCTAAGGCTAACATTTTACATAATCATACTATAGTTTTCAAAACCAGGAAATTAACATTGATACAAACAACACAATTAACTAAACTACAGGCTTTACTCAAATTTCACCAGCTTCTTTACTAATGTCCAGTACAGTATCCCACATTAATAGCCATTATATTCTTAGTCTCTTTTCATCTGTGCTATTTCCTTAGTCTTTCTTTGTCTTTTTTGGCCTTGACGCTTGTTAAGAGTTCTGCACAGTTGCCTTGCTGAATGGTTTGTTGGCTGTGCGCTCGTTATTAGATAGAGGACGTTTATTTTTGGCAAGAATGCCACAGAAGTGATGTTCTGTGCTCCCTAGAGTGTCACATCTGGGGGTATATGCTGTTAATTCATCTTGTTAGTGACAATCTTAATCTACTGATTAGCAAACGCGAATTTTGAGTTAAGAGATGGTGGAGGCAAAACATGCTACAGCCACTGGAATGTTCCAGCCTGGGCGAGGGGCTGGCTTGATGCAAGACACTGGTTTTGGCTTCATCAATCCTGTGCTATAAGTGTTTCTCAAACACTTTTGATCCTGACCTATAATAAAACAACAATAACAAGAATGATAAAAACATTAATAACAAAAATAAATGACATTGAGCCAGATGCTGTACTAAATGTTTTCCATTTAATATTGTTTTCTGTTACTTCTTACAACAAACCTATGAGATAAATACTATTATTATGTTCACAATTTTTACGTAAAGAAATTGAGACCCAATGAGATGAAGAGACTTACCAAGGTCACAAAGTTCCTAAGAGGCAGTGTCAGGATTCAAGTCTAGGCTGCCTGGTTCCTGCCTATTCATCACACATCATGTGGCCTCTCACCAGCCCAAGGGCCATGGGAGTAATCCCAGCCCACTCACACTCATGTACCGCACACACTACAGGCACCACACATCACACACATCACACACATACCACACACCACACCCTCCGCCCCACAACAGCACACATTCTGATCTCTGCCCACCCTAGACCCAATCTGCTCCTCCCATGACCACCTTCGTTGTGTCAGCTAATGGCACGCTTCCAGTTTTGCTCAAGCCAAAAACCAGAAACCATCCAGGACTCCTCTCTTGCACTCACATCAGCAAATCCCATCAGATCTACCTTCAAAGTATATCCCAAATCCAACCACTTCTCAGCACCTCCCCCTCTACCCTCACCCCATGTCTGGATATCTCTGCAGCCTTCCAGCTTCTCTTCTTTTCTCCCTGCATCTGCCCTTGCCCCTTTTTGTCTATTGCCAACACAGAAGCTGGAGACCTCATCTCTGTCACGTCTTTACCGAAAGGTAAGGGTGCTACATGCTATGGGCTGTAGAACTCTCAATTAAATTTGAATTTAAGAGAAATAAATACTTTTTCAGTATAAGGGTCATATACTAAAAAATGGATGAATTCTTTATATTCATTTCAACTCTTTTCACCTGCTATGTCACTATTGAAAACATGGAAAAGAATAACTTACTCCTCTGTTCATGGTTTGTTCAGTGCCTTTCTCCATTGTTATTTGTATTAGTATTATATGTGCTTAATTTTACATAGTCTATACTATATATCATCACGCATAAATATGGAGTACATTAATATAAGCACGTACATTGTATTCTTGATAGTCATCATTGTGATGGTTAATCTTATGTGTCTACTTGACTGGGCCAAGGGGTGCCTAGATCAAACATTATTTCTGGGTATGTCTGTGAGGATGTTTCCAGATGACATTAGCCTTTGAATTGGTGGAGTCAGTAAGATGGATTGCTTTCTGCTCTGTGGGTGGGCATCATCCAGTCAGCTGAAGGCCTGCCTAGAACAAAAGGTGGACGAAGGAGGAATTCACCCCTTCTGCTTTCTGCCTGCCCGCTTGAGCTAAGGTATTTGATCTTTCCTTCTCCTTGGACTGGGACTTGCACCACAGGCTACCCTGGTTCTCAGGCCTTTGGACTTGGACTGGAATCACACCACTGGCTTTCCTGGGTTTCCAGCTTGCACACAGCACACTGTGAGACTTCTTAGCCTCCATAATCTCTTGAGCCAATTCTTCATAATAAATCTCTTTATATATCTCCTATTATTTCTGTTTCTCTGGAGATCCCTGACTCACCCAATCATACATACATTTATTGTCCCCATGGACAACAGTAATTCTTAACTTTATGCAGGATATTAAATCCTCAGCCGTACATAGTACACCTAATCAATTCTATCTTCATCAGCACACATATCACCTGCAGCATCATTGCTTAACATGTGAGCTTCAAGAAACCAGCAATGTCTTGAGTAATACTCCTCCTCTTATCCTGGGTTCATTAATTATGGGGGGCAGGGTTCTGGCTTGAAACTACATGGTACCTGGTTCTTCAGGGCCATCTCACCTAAAATCCCTGAAATTAAAGACAATTTCAAAATATATATATTTTTCAAAGAATTCTGGCTTAATGGGCTTAATTTTTTCCAGTTCCTATTATGAACTTCTTCCCACTGCCTTTCTACCCAAAGCTTGAAATTCTTTTCAAAAGATTTGACTTGAAATTTTAAAATGTAACTTAATTCAAAGCAACATACTGAAAATGTCTAGATGAGCTCTGTAAACACTTAGTCCTGTTTTATTAACTTTTAATAAAATACATATGCAAGTATCCACATTGCAGTGAGAATTCTCTCTAGATTAAGGTCCAGAAGAAGCAGGTATCAAGCACACTACATATACATGTAACTCATTACTCCTTGTTCAACTCATCTCTCTGATCTTATTTCTTTGATTCTCCTCACTCATCTGTAGCCATATTGTTCCTCAAAGGTGGGGCAAACTTGCTCCCACCTCAGAGCCTTTCCATATTCTATTCTTTCTGCTTCAGATATTTTTCCTCTTGAATTCTGCATGGGGAATTTTCTCTTCAAATGTTTTGGCATTTCCCTAAAATACAACCTTCTCACTGAGGTCTTCCCTGACCAAATTATTTAAAACTGGACTCACAACAGTCTTCTCCCAATTATGTATCTCTGTTGCTTGCTTTATTTTTCCTCCATAGCACTTTCCACATTGATATACCATATATTTTACTTGTTTACTTGTTTCTTTTACTGGAATTCAAGCATCATGAAGGTAAGAGGGCTTTTCTTTCTTTGTCTCTTCTTTTCATTGTTTAACAGCAGTGCTAGAGCAGTGACTGTCACAGAGCGGACACTCATTAAACACCTATGGAACAACTAAATGAGACACTGATTCTGGGGAACACAGCTAGCTAGGAAACACTGCCCTACAAAAAGCATCTCCATCTTCCCAGGGCTCATCTTCTATCCCCTTCTAATTTGCTTGTGGAACTTAAATGTGCCCTTGGCTCCAGAGTCTCACAAATGGGCATTATTATTATTTTTCCCCTGACCCATATGTTTTTTTTTTCTTTTTTTCTTTTTTGAGACAGAGTCTCACTCTGTTGCCCGGGCTAGAGCGCGGTGGCGTCAGCCTAGCTCACAGCAACCTCAAACTCCTGGGCTCAAGAGATCCTCCTGCCTCAGCCTCCCGAGTAGCTGGGACTACAGGCATGTGCCACCATGCCCAGCTAATTTTTCTATTTTTCTGTAGAGACAGAGTCTCGATCTTGCTCCAGCTGGTCTCAAACTCCTGAGCTCAAGCGATCCTCCAGCCTCGGCCTCCCAGAGTGCTGGGATTACAGGCGTGAGCCACCGCGCCTTGCCGACCCATATGTTTTAGAACACACTTTACAGTAACCTAAAAACCTTTGTGAAGTGCCAGGGTGGAGAAGCAAATACAAAATCGTCATTACGTAACCTTCTTTTTGCATGTTAACATGGTTTGGTCCTAGGGATTTTTGTGTTTAGACAAAGTCTTCGAGGGCAAGGAACCGTTTTCTGTGGAGTACACTAACCTATATTCCTAACGGGCTGGCAGGTTTCAGAGAGACAAAGTCCTTGCAGAGCAGTGATTCTTGAGGGGATGGGGGAAACATTTTTAGTTGTCATAACTGGAGTGGAGGGAGTGTGGTGTGCTACTTGGCCTCGAGTAGTCAGGGATGCTCAATATCCTACAACTGGCTTGTATTTTCAGCAAGTAAAGATAGGGGTAGGCAAGGTCACCAGACGAAATACAAGGACTCCCAGTTAAATCTGAATTT
Source organism: Cheirogaleus medius (assembly GCA_008086735.1). Taxonomy (NCBI): domain Eukaryota; kingdom Metazoa; phylum Chordata; class Mammalia; order Primates; family Cheirogaleidae; genus Cheirogaleus; species Cheirogaleus medius. Next base: position 285,647 of record VBSM01003177.1, on the reverse strand, counting down.
TAGATCAACAAAATTATCTGAAATTTAAATTTAACTGTATTTTGTCCAGCGACCGTAATGCACAGGACAGTCTCCCATAACAAAGAATTATCCAGGCCAAATTGTCAAGAGCGCGGAGGTTGAGAAACCCAACTATACAGCAGTCTTCAAACCCTAGTGTGTATCACACCCACCTCCAGGGCTTACAAGGCACAGATGGTTGGGCCCACCCACAGAGCTTCTGATTCAGTTGGACTGAAGGGGTTCCAGGATTTGCATCTCTATTAGTTTCCTAGGAGATGTTGTTGTTAGTTTGGGGCTACAATTAAGAACTACCATCCCAGAGAGAGAAACTCTCTGTGCTCTCGGATTACAAGCGAGGAAAGCTTCCAGAGGAGGCCTGGGAGGGGCTGGCCCTGCGGTGGTGGAACTACTGCTTGTGTCCTGGCTGCCGAGAGAACACTTCCGGGTTTTCTCTAGGCGTGCGGAGGTCCCA
>VBSM01003177.1:253341-272603 GCA_008086735.1 Cheirogaleus medius | reverse complement strand
TCTCACCCCGAGAGCCGAGAGCCAAGAGGTCAGCCCTACTCCGCCATTTTTTCCGAATCCTCAGTTTTTAATTTTTTTTAAAACTTTTGACTCTTGTAATTACACTTAGCTTAAAATACCAATGCATTGCACAGCTGTACAAAAATATTTTCTTTTTTTATATCTTTATTCTATAAGCTTTTTTCTATTTAAAAATTTATTAATTTTTACATTTTAAACTTTTTGTTAAAAACGAAGGCACAAACACACATACATTAGCCTAGGCCTACATAGGGTTGGGGTCATCGGTATCACTATGTTCCACTACCATATCTTGTTTCACTGGAAGCTCTTCAGGGGCAATAATATGCATGGTGTCTTCTGGAATACATTCTGAAGGACCTGCCTGAGGTTGTTTTACCATTAATTTTTTTTTTTTGATAAGTAGAAGGAGTACACTCTAAAATAACAATGTAGTACAGTAAATAAACCAGTAACATAGTCATTTATTATCATTATCAGGTATTATATGTGCTATACTTTTATACGACTAGAAGCACAGTAGCTTTGTTTACACCAGCATCACTACAAACATGTGAGTAATATGTTGCTTTATGACATTGATTATGGCTGCAAAGTTGCTAGGCAATAAGAATATTGTAGCTCCATTATAATCGTTTAGGACCACCATCGTCTATATGGTCTTTTGTTGACCAAAACATTGTTATGTGGCTCAAAGACTGTAGTTTTGGCTGTTTGGGGTCTCTTGATAATTTCATATGAATTTTAGGATGGATTTTTCTATTTCTGCAAATAATGCCATTGGGATTTTGATAAGGATTGCATTGAATCTGTAGATCACTGGGTGCTATTGACATCTTAATAATATAAAGTCTTCAAATCCATGAACATGGAGTGAGTTTTCGTTTATTTCTGTCGTCCTTAATTTCTTTTGGCAGTGTTTTATAGTTTTCAGTATACAACTCTTTTACCTCTTTGGTTAGGTTTATTCCCAAGTATTTTTTCTTTTTGATGCTATTGTAAATGGAATTGTTTTCTTAATTTTCTTTTTGGATTATTGATTGCATAGAAATATAACTGATTTTTGTGTGTTCATTTTGTATCCTGTAGCTCTCCTGAATTCATTTATTAGTTCTAGTAGTTATTTATAGAATCTTTAGAGCCATATCTGAACAGAGATAATTGTACTTATTGCTTTCCAATTTGGATAACTCTTATTTCTTTGCATCAGTAATTATTCTGGGTGAGCCTCACAGTACTATGTTAAATAGAAGTGATGAGAATGGACATCCACGGCTCATTCCTGTTCTCAAATGAAAGGCTTTTAGTGCTTCCTTGTTGAGTCTGATGATAGCTGTGATTTTTTTTATATGGCCTTTATTATGTTGAGGTAGTTTCTTTCTATTCCTAGTTGATAGAATGTTTTTTTGTTGTGAAAAGGTGTTGAATCTTGTCAAATGCTTTTTCTCCATCAGCTAATCATGTGTTTTTATCCTTCATCTTGGTAATGTGGTATATTACACTGATTGATTTTTGTGTGTCAAACCATGCTGCATACCAGGAATAAATCGCATTTTATTGTGGTGTATAATCATTTTAATGTGCTATTGAATTCAGTATTTTATTGAGGATTTTTGCATCAATATTCATCAGGAATATCGGTCTTTAGTTTTTCTTTTTTTCTTTTTTTTAATTATTATTATTTTTTTCTTTTCTTCTAATGTCTTTTTCTGGCTTTGGTATCAGGGCAGCACTAGCTCAGTAACTGTATTTTACAGTGGCAGAATTTCTGTTGTTTTTTTTTTTTATGCTTTCTGTTTCTTTGTTGCTATTCTCAATGTGTTCATGATTTACTGGTTTTCATTTAGTTCCTGATTTCATTTAGTTGTCTATGCATGTTCTGTCTTAGCTCATCGAACATCTTTAAGACAGTTGTTTTGAATTCTTTGTCAAGAAGTTTAGAGATCAGTTCTTATTTTATTTTATTATTTTTTCTACACTCCCATGTTCACTGATAGTGATCAATTCTGAGGGTCGAGTTCTAGAGTTTTATTTTATTCCTTTGATTGTGTCATGTTTATCACTTTCTTTGTATGCCTTGTGACCTTATATTGACATTTGGCTATGTGAAAAAACAGGCCACCTCTCCTCGTCTTTCCACATTGGCTTTATTTAGGAGAAGAGCTTCACCAAGCAGCCTAGCTGTCGGTTCTGGGATCTTTCAACCCTCTTCAGAATGATGTGACTTCTCTGGGTTCGTGCATATACTTTTAACTGTCTCCGTTTCCATTTGTCCCTGTTTCTTATCAGGAGCCTGTAATCTTTTGCTCCCCCAGCATCTGCCTGCAGTGTGCCATGGTGCTCACCTCTGTTTTCAGCAGCTTCTAAACCATGCCACCATTCCTGTCAGTGTTTCAAGTCAGGCAAGACAGAAAACAGTCTCTCAGGCAGTCCCAGACAGGCCAGAATGTTGGACACATGGCCCACACTTTGTTTGTGTTCCAAGGGAGGAGCCCCGGTATGGGCAGTTTCCTCCCATTCGCACTGTGCCACACCACACTGGGAGAGTGCCATGGCTTGCGAAATGCCACAGACTTTCCTGTGCCTTTTGATGGCATACCTTCTTGGTTTGTTGTTGACCTGAGTGCTGCACCTTCTCATCTGGTTTTGGGAGTTCTCACAGAGGTATTCTGATCTGTATATTGTTGTTAACTCATCATCTTTGTGGGGGAATGGTGGCCTGGAGCTTCCTAGTCTACCGTCTTGCTGATCTCACCTCCCCAATCTGCCATTTGATTAGTCTTTTTTAATTAAAATATTTTTTAAAAAAATTTTTAAATATTTAATTGACAAATAAAGATTGAATGTATTCAAAGTATATACCATGATGACTTGATGTGTATATACATTGTGTAAGGACTACCCAATCAAACTAAATTGTTAATAGCATCCATCACCACCCATCCCCAGAACTCATTCATCTTATAACTGAATGTTTATACCCTTTGACCAGCGTGTCTCTGTCCCCTCCCCCTAGGCCCTGGCAATCACTCTTCTGTGAATTCCATGTTTTTATATTCCATATGTAAGTGAGATCATATATTATTTGTTTATGTCTAGCTTATTTCACTTAGCATATTGTTCAGATTCATCCATGTTGTTGCAAATGACAGGATTTCCTTTTATTTGATTGAGTAGTTTAATCCATTTACATTTAAAGTAATTATTGATAAGGAAAGACTTATTTCTGCCACTTTGCTGTTTGTTTTCTTATGTCTTATAGATTTTTTGTCTCTCATTTCCTTTATTACTGACTTCTTTTGTGCTTAGTTGATTGTTTTTTAGTCATGTATTTTGAACTTCTCATTCTTTTGGTATATGTTTTTTAGATTATTTTTGTGGTTACAAGTGGGATTACATTTCCTAATATAACTATCTAATTTGTATTGACACCAACTTTATTTCATGTATAAAAACTTTTGTCTTACAAAACTCTGCCCCCTTTATGTTACCAATTTCACAAATTACATCTTTCTATTATATTTTCTACTTCTGTCTTTTAAATTCTAGAAAATAAAAAGTAGAATTACAATCCAAAATTATAATAATATATTTTGTATTAGTTTCTGTATTTACTTTTACTGGAGAACTTTGTATTTTTGCATGGCTTCAAGTTACTGTCCAGAATCCTTTCATTTCAACTTGAAGGACCCCCTTTAGCATTTTTTTTTATGGCAAGTGTAGTGATAATGAACTCCATCAAATTTTCCTTGTCTGGGAACATCTTAATTTCTCCCATTATTTTTGAAGGACACTTGTCGAATATAGAATTTTCAGTGGACAGTTTTTTTTCCCCTTTTAGCACTCTAAAGATATCATCCCATAGCCTTCTAGCTTCCAATGTTTCTGATGAGAAATCTGCTGACAGTCTTATTGCAGATTATTTGTATGTGACAAGTTGTTTGTCTGTTGCTTTTTTTTCAAGATTTCCTTTGTCTTTTGACAGTTTGATGATAATATTTCGTGGTGAGAGTCTCGGGTTTATTGTAATTCAAGTTTGGTTAGCTTCTTGGATTTGTAGATCTATGTCTTCCCTCAAATTTAAGAACTACTTTGCCACTATTTTTCAAATAATCTTTCTTTTCTCTCTCTCTCTTTCTCTCTGGGACTCCCAAAATGTGTAAGTTGGTCACTTGATGGTGTCCCGCAAACGTCTTAGGTTCTGTTCACTTTTCTTCATTAATTTTTGGGTTTCTCAGAGTCAATAATATCAATCATCCTGTGTTCAAGATTACTGAACCTACTCTATGTTAAATCCCTCTATGAATTTTTCATTTCAGCTTTGTTCATGTATCATTTTTCTATTTTTCTTTAGTTATTTTTCCATGTTTTCCCTTAACTCTTTCAGCATATTTGTGACCAGTTGTTTTAAAGCCTTTGTTTGGTAAATGTGATGACTGGGTTTCCTCAGGGTCAGTTCTGTCATTTTATTTTGTTTCTTTGAATCAGCCATTTTTGTTGTTGTTGTTGTTGTTTTGTATGGCTCATAATTTTATTTATTCTTTATTTTTTTAAAATTTTTATTTGTGATTTTTAAAAAAAATGAGCATTTTTCTCTTATGGTAACTGTAGAAATTAGATTCTCCCTCTTCCCCAGGGTTTGCAGGGTGTTTTTACTTTTTTCAGTTGCTGAAGGCTGTAGTTGTCCAGTTTGTTGAGACCTTTTCAAACTATTTTTGCAAACTCTTATTTTTTGTCACGTATGATCACTGAAGTCTCTATTTCTGTAGCTTATGTTCAGCTAATGTTTTGACATAGATGTCCTTGAATGCAAGGGGCTAAATAAAACAAACACACAAAAAAATCAAAATCCAAAGAATCAGAATAGTCACCTCTCGCAGTCTTTGCAGATTGGCTCTGTGTTGGGAAACTCCTTTACCACATGGCTGGATATACTCTGATTCTGGGGATTAACCCAAGGTGAAAGTTTAAAGTCTTTTCTAGAGTTTTCTGAGCATATGTCTTGCCTGGGCTTGCATGTGGCTTTCTAACTTTTTCACGTGTATGTGGCTGCTTTTGAATTCTCTAATTTCTCAAATAATCTCACCCCAGCTTTGTTGGGCCTTAGATGGTCTATTTTATGTCTCCATCTATAATTTCTTAACTTTATGTGTCTGTGGGTTTATGTTTTCTCCTATAGCTTTTATGAGTAGTGCCTGTCATTTTCCCACCTGCATTCCCAGTTATGCAAACCAGAAGACTAGCACCTTGCATCTGTCTTTCAGTTATCCCCTGGACACGTAAGAACAGATGTACATTACAATTTGCAAATAAAGGTTGCTCTGCTTCTACTGGCTTGAGGGGAGAACTGGGAACTGGGCTTTCTGCTTGCTCAAGATCGTGATTGTTACTGTACCAAGGAGGAGGTAGATAGATCAAGGGTAAGCAAAAATGCCACGAAACTTTTTTATTGTTTTCCTATTGTTGTCTTTTTGTTGATTGTTTTCTTGGTTGCTGTAAACCTTTGACTATCTTCAGAGCTCCTACAAAGTTGCTTCAGATAACTCTGGTCATTTTTTCAGTGTTTCTGTGGGGGAACAAGAGCCTGTAACTTCCTAGTTTTCCATTTTGCCTATGTCACTCCCTGTTTATGACTTTTTAATTTGTTGTTATATAGTTTTTAGTCCTGTTTGTCGTATTTGGTTCTTTTTAATTGTGCTTGACCTTTTTTTTTTCCTTTTTAAACTTCATGTTTCTTGTTAATATTGTTTCTTGCAACATATTAAACATACTTATATGTTTCTGATAATGTCAGTATCTATAGCCTGTGGATGCGATTATGCTGCCCATTGTTTCTGCTGCCTCCCATTTCTAGTGCTCATTCCTTGTTTATTTTGTGACTTTGTTTTCAGATTGAGAATTTGTGTTCTTTGGATCTGTTATCAGTGGAATTCTTTGAAGTCTTTGTTAGTGATATATTTCTCCAGAGAAGTTTTGTCTGGCTCCATCAGTCCCTGGGGATGCACTACTAATGAAGGGCTCTTTGGGTTAAAATTTTTTGGCTTCATAAACCTTCTTGGTTACAAATTCTTAGGAGATCTGCCCTCCCCCATTTCTCCACTTCTATCCAGTGGTAGGTGGGTTAAATCAGGCATATTTACTTTCTGGCCTCTTCTTCACAGTGGGGTTACTTTCATCTTAATCTCCAGGGTGCAGCCCATTGGTGGCCGTTTGTGCAGGCCTGTCTTTCCTCTAGTCTTTGTACTCCATGTTCAGAATAGGAGGCTTAATAGGTCACCAGGGTTCATGAGTGCTCCTCGGGGTGAAAGTTAGCTAAAGACTCATTAGCTTCTTTGGGCTTCCAGATTAATTTTGATTTTTGACTCAGTGAGCTTTCATATTTTCATGTCCTTTAGTTCAGTGAGATATTTTAAATTTATCCAGATCTTTAAGTTTTTATTAGGATAGTTGTTCTGCATATGTGGTCTGCCATACTGCTAGAAATGGAATTCAAGTACCTCATTTGATGGGTGCATTTTCTATTTCTCCTTACTCCTGAGAGCTACCTTTAGGCAGGATTGTGGGGCCAGAGGAGTGGAGCTTACTAATGGCAGGAACTACATGCTTTCTTGTCCTTTCTGTTTGCAGAACTTAGTCCAGGACCCACTGCAGAGGGCATGACAGCCACTGTTACTGCATGACCAAGGGAGCTAGAGAGTGAACCTCAGGGACAAGGTGAAAAATTGAGTAGCTGGGGAGAGGCAGGTGAAAATAGCATCAGGAGGCAAAAACATTCATCATCTTTTCTGGAGGGCTAAGAGGGCTAAGTGGTAAGCTGGAGCCAAAGAGCTTCCCTGATGTATGCAGTACTCTTAGAATTGGCTGCAAAGGGCCAGATGAAGTCAGAATTTGCCGAGCATAGTTTATTTTTATGAGTATGTGGGTAGATCATTCAGTGAACTTGCCTGGCAGTGGTTCATTGGAGTGGTTGGGTTTAAAACCTCCCTGAGCAAGCACAGGGAATCTATGGATTGGCCCTTTGGTGAGGGCTCTGGCCACACACCATTGAGGTTGTATCTGCAGTTTATTAGGACAACTAGTTGATGCTGGGCCTCATTGCGTGTGTAGGGTACCGGGAAACTCCTAACTCTCTCCTTTCCTGGTCACATTTTGCTTTCACTTTATCACTGTCTATGTGCCTTAAGGTTTGGGAGCCGTTGGTTCGCCTGGAGAGCAGTTCACTGAGCATCCATTCCCCTGATGGATGGAGAAGAGGCTAGAGGTATTAGTGTTCCTACTGTGGGAGAAAAGGGACTTGAGGAGCAACCTTACTGAGAGTATTTTTACACTTAAGGCCCTTGTCTCTGTAGTCAAGTCTTAAGGATGGGGGAAAGTGGTCCTTGGGTGATGCCTGCCTGGAAGGGGATTCGCTAGGGGTGGAAGAGCAGACAGAGAGAGACCTGGATACCTAGTATGACTTGTGTTAGAAAAGATTAGGAAGCAGGGCTGGGAAAGACTAAGAAGATGATGATGAGGGTTTTATTTTAGACTTCAAGGGAAGGCTTTGGATTCTCATAGAAAGAAAACTTTTCAGGGCCCCTCCTGAGGGCACTTGGCCAGCTCTTGTGTCACTAGACCCTGTGAGTAAGCATTGTATGTGACCAGATCCAGCCACCCTGTGATTATGCTTTGGGTATACAATGGAGAGCAGACCCAGACTGGAGCAGATGGCAATCGTGGAATGGTCTCATAAACACAATGTGAAGGAGACTAGCCTATGAAGAGGGTGCTCTGAGTGGCCGACAAAGGGGGCTTGCGCCCAGTCAGTGGGGGCTGTTTGGAGATAGTGTGACTGAGCTGAGAATGCAGGGCCAGGTGGGATTTCGATAGTTGGAGTGAGGCGGGAACTGTACATTCATTCAAATGAATTTTAGGCAAGTAAGGCCATTTTCAATTGAATAGCATTGACACTTGTTCTTTGTATTTGGTATTTTGACATAAGGGTTTTATATGCATATGTTCATATATCCATGAAGTTATGAATGTGACAGCTACAGATGCAAAAGGACCTGCATTTGTTATACTGATGACTCATAGCACAAACATTGATATCATTGGTCACATAATTTTCCAAAATGGTGAGCAAGTGTTAGTAAAGTTCTGATGACAAATTGCCATCTTTTCATTTTCTCTACTAGTTGTATGTTTACTATACTGTCTTAAAATCGTGTAAAAGATGTTTTATATTTATATTACTATAAAGCTGAGTTTGGTTCTAAGTCCAAGTCAAGTAATCACAGATAAGTTTTGGCAGGACAGGTAGAAGTCGTGAGGGTGTGAGACAGGTCTGGTTTGCAGGACTGACCCACACATTGCAGGACAGTTGTACCCCTTTCCACACCTTTTCCCATTTTGATAACCAACTCTCTTCTCCAACAAGTTCCAAAGCACCTTTTGGGTGCTGTACTTCTTCCTTCTGCTAACTGCCAGAGTTCTGGGTGCAGCAGGGAGACAGGGAAGGCTGTTTAGCATGGGGAATATGACCCTGGGCAGGAAAACTACTGGAGGTGGGCAGGGAGGGGTTGCTAGTCCCTTCTTGCTATTGCAAAGGTGGCCCAGAGTGAGTTGTCCAGACAAATTAAAATACAGGAAGTTTCGTGTCTTAAAAGGAGGAATTAACCTGACTAGCCATCCAGGTGCTTTGCTATCAGTCATCACAATTTTGAAAATATGGGTATGGAGTCTCTGAGGTGCTGGGATATTTCCATAGCCTGAATCATTGCTGAAGCTCCCACCATCATTGCGTGCATGTGCTAATCCCTCTACCCCCATAACACTTGCCACTAATGATGAGTTCAATTTCTGTGAGCTTTGTGGGTAAACAGGGATGCCTCTTGTTTTTCCCCCAATATAACTGCATATCGTCAGTATATTGACAGGGTCAAGGTGACTGGTTTTCTATTTATTTAAATTATTCAGTGTGATAGTCTAATCTTCCTGGAAAACTAAGTAGAGGCCCTTAGATACTAACACCTAAGCCTACTGTGATTTTATTCTGCATCTCTGGGGATAATCACTTCTTTCCATGCCTCAGTTTCCTTGATGGTAAATTGGGGATTATTACCTATTGTAAGAGGTCATGGAAGGAATTAAATGAGTTAACACTTGTAGAAACACTTAAGACAGTACCCAACACTTGAGTGCTCAGTAGATGTCACTTGCTAAAAAAGCTTCTAATATCTTTAATGCAAAATATTTCAAACAGAATATTTCAAACAAAATATACAGAAAAATGTACCCAACATGCATGTCTCACCTCCCAGATATGAGAAATGTTAATGCATTTTGCCATATTTGATCCAGATTTTTAAGAAAGAAATAATAGCTAGTTGACCTCCCCCTACCCCATTCCATCTTCTCCTACCCTGGTCCAGTTTCCCTCCCTCACCTGTGGTTACCCCTTCTGGAAAGAGCTAGTGCGTATCTTTCCAGTCCTGGCTTTATACTCCTATATTGCTTGCACAGTATCCATAAACAACACATGGAATTGTTTGTGGGTATTTTAAGTTATGTAAGTGTAGTTCTACATTTTCTCTCTGCAACTTTGTTTCATTGTTTTGTATCATTGTGTTGTTTTCGAGATCTGTATCCTATAGTTCATTCTTTTTAAGTCGTATGTAATACAGTTATGTTCATTTCTCACTTGGTAGTCTTTTTGGGTTTTCTGATGTTTTGCTATTACGAACAATGCTGTAGCAGACTTCCTCATGCATGTCTTCTTGTGAGCGTTTCTCTGGATTGTGTAGCCAGAAGACGGATGTCTGGGTTGATGTCTTTGTTCGTATTTAGTTTGCTCAGTTCCCAAATTGCTCATAGCCCTTGGTATTGACAGATATGCATTTCCATAAGTCTAATGGACATGAGATGGCTGGTTACTGTGATTTTAATTTGCACTTTTTAATTTATCTTCAAATGTTCATTGACCATTTAGGTTTCCATTTGTGTGAATTCCCCTTTCACATCTTTTGCATGTTTTTTTCCCTGTGTTGTTTGTCTTTTTCTCATTGTTTTGTAGGAATTCTTTATATATTCTGGATACTGGTTCTTTGCTGGTTATATGCATTGTGAGTATCTTCTGACAGGCTGTGGCTTTGGCTTTTGTTTTTGGTGCTTTGTTATATATTTATTATATTAGTTATCTATTACTGCAAAACAAATTACCTCACAACTCAGAAGCTTAAAATGACATTTATTATCTCAGTTCCAGTGAGTCAGGAATCCAGGTATGGCTTGGCTGAGTTCCTGTGGCACAATGTCTCTCATGAGGTGTCAGTCAAGCTATCATTGAGTCTGTGGTCTCATCTGAAGGCTCACAGGGGAGTGTTCCTCAGGGCTTGATTTATTGTGTGTTGTTGAGCTGAGGGCATCAGTTCCCTCTGGCTGTTGGTGAGGGGACTCACTCAGTTCTTCGCTCCATGGACCTTTTTCCCTAGGACAGCTCAGAGCATGGTCATAGGCTTCCCTCTGAATGAATAAAAGAAAGGGAAAGAAAGAAAGAAGCAAGGTAGAAGCCCAAGCCTCTTTGTAGCCCAGTCTTACAAGAGACATTCCATTACTTTGGCCACATTCTGTTTGTTAGGTCCACCCTGTTCAAGGTGAGAGGATTACACAAGGGTATGAATACCAGAAGGATGGAAATCTTAGAGGCTAACTACTATAGATGTGTTGGAAGTTTGAGGAAATTAAACTTATTCATTTGCCTTTAAGTTTCTTGCATTTTCTTTAAGAAAGACTTCCTTATTCTCTGGTTATTAATATACTTTAAAAGTTTTGCTTTTTCACAATTAGTTTTTAATATATTTAGAGGTACACTATGCTATCTAATACAGTAACCACATGTGACTATCTAAATTAAAATTAAACTTAGATAAAATTAAAAATTCAGTTTCTTAGTCACCCTAGCCATACTTCAGCTGGTCAGTAGCCACACGTGGCTGTGGCTGCCACACTGGACAACACTGAAACGGAACATTTCCATCATCACAGCAGGTTCTGTTGGCAGCACTGATCTAGAATGTAGTTGGCCATCAGGGGTGATTTTGCCCCTCAGGGGACGGTTGGCAATGTCTGGAGACATTTTTGGTTTCACAACTAGGAGGACAGGGTGTTCGACTGGCCTCTAGTAAGTGGAAGCTAGGATGCTATTAAACATCCTGTGATGCACAGAACCTCCCACCAGCAAAGAGTCATCTAGGCCCAAATGTCAGTAGTACTGACAGTAAGAAACCTTGCTTTAGAATATATTTTGGTGTGAGGTGTGAGATGGAGGAACTTATTCTTTTTCCCTCTGACTAACTAGTAGACCAAACACCCCTTAATTAGTGAACCTTAAGCTGGAGATGTTTTTCCCTTAAATGGTAGAGAAGACCCTATTGCCTTTTTTATATGATTTTTAAAAATTGACTTTGATTGTCTTACAGATTCTTAGACTCTGTGAGTAGAGACAGCCTTGTCTTCCCAGTGAATCATGGCTTCAACTTCAAGGTAGGAGTGTTGTTTGACAAAATGCTTTATGGAAGTATTTGCTCCCATATGTTTTTGAAAGGCCAAGTCTGTGACATTTTTAGCCCTTAGTCCTGCTGGCCTCACTAAACAGTTGGTGTCCAGGAAGCATAACAGAGGAAAGGAGAGAAGAGAGATGGGAGAAGAATGGAGAAGAGATGGGCCAGACAGGGAGTTGTGTGTGGTATGGGTGTGGTCATGTAGCACAAGTGTCTGTACTTAATATATTAATAAAAACATGACTTCACTGTCTTCATCTTTCAAATGAAGGCACCAGACAGTTGCCCCTGGGGTACCAGAGTCCCCTGCAGGCTTTCCTCTGCCCAGGATATGAATAGTCATGTGCAGAAGTTGTTTTAGGGTTTTAGGATGAGCAGGAGCTCAAGCACTAAGACTGGCAGGGCCCCTGGCCTGGCAGGCCTCGGTCTGCCCCTGTGAAGATGATGAGGCTAGGGCAGGGAAGGTGTGAAGGTAGCTGCAGTCCCCCGAGAATCTGTCTCAGTCAAAGGCTCATAGGAAGGGCTCTGGGTTTCCTCTCCCTTCAAGCTGGTCTCTCCTCATGACCCATGCACAGTTTAGATGTGTGAATACCCCATGTCCCTGAAGGTCAGCATGCAAGCTGGTGGAGTCAGTGTCCAGGAAGTGAGTTTGGGGTGAATCTCTAATGCAACCTGAACTCCAAAGTCCATGGGCAAGTGTGCACTGAAGTAGCCTCTGCAGTAAATTTTTCTTACTTTCTTTTGGGTGGAGGGATCTTTACATGAAGGTTGGGGCCTGGAGAAGGGCACAGGACAGCAAACAAGAGCATCTGTGCCCAGTCTCCATTCTCCTAGCCAGAGTGATGTGTTTACAGCCTAGATATGACTCCTCACTGCCCTGTTCTATCATCCCTGGGGCTTCCTGTGACAGCTGAATACTCACTGGAAGTCCTGGCTAGGGGCCGCTGGAGTCCTGGGGGGCCTGCTTCCCACCACCGCCTCTCTGCTGTCTGTCCTCACTCCACCTTCAGCCTCACTGGCTTCCTTGTTCTGCAGACGCTGAGTGCCTTCAGCTTCAGGGCCGTGCACCGGTAGTTCTTTCTCTCCGCTTGGGGAATCCTGTCTCCAGCTGTCTGCAGGGCTCACTCTCTCACCTCCTTCAGGCCCCCACGCTGTCTTCCTCAGCCTTCCCTCACCATCCTGTCTAGAATAGCATCCCTAGCTGTACCCCTTTATTGCATTCTCAGTCCCTTATCCAAGTTGGTACTCATCGCTGCCTGACACTGTCCTGCATAGCTACTTGTTTGTTGATCTGTTGTCTGTCTCCTCTAATTAGAACTAAAGTGCTATGCAGGTTGAGGGTGGAGTCTGCCCACCATTGGTGCTCATTAAATACAAGCACAGACAGTTCCTGACTTACCATGATTTGACTTATGATGGCATGACAGTGCTACACATTCAGTAGAAACCATACTTTGAGTACCCATACAACTATTCTGTTTTTCACACTCAGTACGGTATTTAGTAAATTGCATAAGATATTCAATGCTTTATTATAAAATAGGCTTTGTGTTAGATGATTTGGTCAACTGTATGCTAATGTAAGTGTTCTGAGCACATTTTAGTCAGGCTAGGCTAAGCTATGATGTTGGGTGGGTTAGGTGTATTAAGTGCATTTTCTGACTTAACGATATTTTCCACTTATGATGGGCTTGTTGGGATATGGCCCCATTGTACGTCAAGGAGCATATGTACCTCTTGCCATCCATTTGGTTCCTGTGTCCACAGGGTGAGAGTTAGAATGGCAAAAATTTCCATGTTTTTCAAATCTACTTGGCTTCTGAACTGCAGTTAGCATGCAGTAAGATAGCTACAAGGGAGCCGTCTGAAAGTGTTAGTCTGCTAAGTTCTTGAATTCAGGTAGTGAGATTTCAAGTAGGAAGAGTTTGAGAATTTGGAAAGTGAGGGAAACTTCTGTTTGTCGGATAAACAAGAGTACAGGAAGAGGTGAGTAAGAGGAGTGCGATCGCAGAGCTGCTGGGCCGCCGCGTCTGCGGCACGGCAGTGGCGTCGCTCCCGCTGGCCAGGGCCTCCCACTGCAGTCACTGTTACGTGGGGTGATGACAGCAGAACCTGGATTCATCACCTGAAGGGATCGTCTATTCAAAACATGTTATTTAATTAAGAAGGAAAGGAATTAGGTAATGCCTCCTCAGACTGCTTCCCATCAGTAAATACTCTGCACTTAAAAGTGTAATCTGTGTTTATCTGGAAAATTCACTCACTTGGTGCTGTGCCTGGTGGTGCCAAGTATGTGAGGCTGTTCAAACAAAGGTGCTTTCGGTGGTAGCATCGCCCTCTCCTGCTGGGGCGTTGGCTCTCTGGTGTGGCTCCCTCCTGACCTTGTTTCTGGTTGTTGCAGAGATGTCACTGCTGGGAGGGGTCCCCACCCAAAGATGAGGCCTGCGAAGCTACTTGAGGTTCTGAATGCTCTGGAGGTGGAGGAGTCTAGCAGCAGCAGAGAGATTTTCATCGCACCGCCTGATAATGCCTCAGGGGAATTCACTGATGAGGACTCAGGTGACGAAGATGGTCAGCGAGGTGCTCACCTGCCTGGCAGCGTGCTGCATGCTTCAGTTCTGTCTGAGGAGTCTGGCACCGGCGAGGATAATGACGACCTGGAGCTGCAGCCGGCCAAGAAGAGGCAAAAAACTGTAGCAAAACCTCAGCGTGTTTGGACCAAAAGAGATATTCGACCAGATTTTGGCAGTTGGACAGCATCAGATCCTCATATTGAGGATCTCAAAAGCCAGGAACTGAGTCCTGTGGGCCTCTTTGAGTTGTTTTTTGATGAAGGAACAATTAATTTCATTGTTAGTGAAACCAATCGTTACGCTTGGCAGAAAAATGTCAACCTGAGTCTCACAGCCCAGGAATTGAAGTGTGTTTTAGGCATTTTGATTTTAAGTGGGTACATCTCCTATCCAAGGAGGAGAATGTTTTGGGAAACCTCTCCTGACTCACATCACCATCTTGTGGCTGATGCAATTAGAAGGGACAGATTTGAATTAATCTTCTCATATCTACATTTTGCAGATAACAACAAACTTGATGAAAGTGATAGATTTGCCAAGGTCAGGCCTCTCATAGTTCGGATGAACTGCAATTTCCAGAAGCATGCACCCTTGGAAGAGTTCTACAGCTTTGGTGAATCCATGTGTGAGTACTTTGGGCACCGGGGCTCTAAGCAGCTGCACGCAGGAAAGCCCGTGCGGCTCGGCTGTAAGATCTGGTGTGGGACCACCAGCAGAGGCTACTTGGTGTGGTTTGAGCCCTCGCAGGGCACGCTGTTCACCAAGCCAGACAGGAGCTTGGATCTGGGAGGCAGTATGGTAATAAAGTTTGTGGATGCGCTTCAGGAGCGTGGTTTTCTGCCATACCACATATTTTTTGACAAGGTTTTTACCAGTGTCAAACTGATGTCCATTTTGAGGAAAAAGGGGGTGAAGGCCACAGGAACTGTTCGTGAGCATAGGACTGAGCGATGTCCCCTCAAAGATCCCAGGGAACTGAAAAAAATGAAGAGGGGTTCCTTTGATTATAAAGTCGATGAGAGTGAAGAGATCATTGTGTGCCGCTGGCATGACAGCGGGGTGGTCAACATCTGCTCCAATGCCGTGGGCATAGAGCCAGTGAGGCTGACCAGCCGTCAGTCAGGAGCAACTAAAACGCGGACCCAAGTCCATCAGCCATCTCTGGTGAAGCTGTATCAGGAGAAGGTGAGGGGTGTTGGCCGGATGGACCAGAATATCGCCAAGTACAAGGTGAAGATCCGAGGCGTGAAGTGGTACTCGAGCTTCATTGGCTATGTTATTGATGCAGCCCTGAACAACGCCTGGCAGCTGCACAGGATCTGCTGCCAGGATGCCCAGGTGGACCTCCTCGCCTTTCGGAGATATGTTGCCTGTGTGTATCTGGAGAGCAATGCTGACACTTCCTCACCAGGGAGGCGAAGTAGGCGGCTGGAAACTGAGAGCCGCTTTGATATGATTGGGCACTGGATCGTCCACCAGCACAAGAGGACCCGATGCGCCCTCTGCCACTCACAGACCAACACCCGGTGTGAGAAGTGCCAGAAGGGTGTCCATGCCAAGTGCTTCCGGGAGTACCACGTCCGCTGACACTGTGGGGCGTGCTTGTTTGCTTTCATAATGGAATATTCACAGCTAATTGCATATAGCAGTTGGAGCACTTTTGTTTTATTTGTGTTGGAAAAAAGACCTGAATTCCTGATGACTTGGTTTTATGTTTTCTCCCTACTCGCATTGCAGTTATCTTTTTTATGGTGTTCTGTTATGCTTACATGTAATAGAAATCAATATTTATATTAGTAATCTTAAATATTTGCAGATCTCTGTTATACTGTTACTATTTAAACTTATGGACCCCTTTTTATTAAAATAAAAATCTTTCTTTGAGGTATATTTGAGTCTTAGAATAATCAAAGAAAAACTTGCATTAACAATAAAAAGATGTTACCATTATATGCCATGGTTTATAATCTGAGATATTAGCAATAGTGCATAAATATTCATATCAATATGAATTTCTTAATCATATTTATTACACATTAGTCCAAAGCTATCAGACCTTGCAGGGATAGATAATCTGTCTTGTATTTTTCAGAGGGCTAGAGTTACAGAGTTCATATTTTCTTGATAAAAATATTTTCCTAATATACGTATATACATGTGGAATCCATTTTTATAAGTAGTATGAGGTAAGGATCTATTTATCCCCCAATGGATAGTCAGCATAATTTATTAAAAATGATATGTATTTCCCCATTAATTTAAATTCCACCTTTATAAATTCCTGAACTTAGGAGGAACATATTGAAACAAGGAAACATTTTTATGTTGGAAAAGCTAGTGGAATGTATTCCAGAAGAATGAAAGAAATACGTGTGAAAACTAGGTGTGTCGGAAATCTAAGAGAGCATGTTGAATATCTTCTCTTTGGGAAAGAACTTTTTTACACCAGCATAAAAAGGGAACATGTTAATAGATTTAACTGTATAAAACTGTAAAATTTACATTCATTATTAAAAATTAAATGCAAAAAATTTGGGAAAATTATTACATTTGTAATAATATCCTTAGTGAATAAAGATCTCACAAACACATAGATGGCAAGAGAAAAATGTGCAATGTTTTATAAAAGGACAAATAATGGAAAATGAAAAATTAACAATGAATATATGTAAGAGACTGAGGTGGTAATAAAATGCAAAGAAAGGCAATTAGATACCTTTTTTTTCGTCAAATGCATTTGTTATTTATAGATAATTATTGGTAGTGTGGGTTTGGAAAGTTGGCTGACTCATGCAGTACCTGAGGGAGTGTAAATCAGTACAGTGTATCTGAAAGTGATCTAATAAGTTATGTCCAAAATCTTTAAAATTGTTCATACTCATAGAATAAAGCAATGTTCAGTCCATAGTGCTATAAATAAATAAAAGAGGGAGAAGGAACAGATTCTCCTTATGATAAAATCCTGCGTAATAAATGTAGAAGAAAAGATGGAAATAAAACACTACTATTTGACAAATACCAACTGTGTAATTTTGCAAGCAAGAACTATCAGTGGATGCTACACTTAGTAGGCTAAATATCGCCTAACAAGATATCCATGGTTACAAATGGAAAAACAGTTACTCCTCAATGGAGAAATCTGGCAAATACCACCTCAACAAGCACTTCAAGTTAATAGCACCTGTAATGAGACATTGACATGATGGGTCTCTCCCCCGACACTCTCCCCTGCCCCCCTCGATATGATATGCTATGTTATCCTGCCCAAAATGCACAACCTGAATTCCAAATCATGAGGAAACATGACACAAACACAAATTGAAGAACATTTCACAAAACAGTTGGCTAATACCCTTTGAAAGTGTCAAGGCCATGAAAGACAATGAAAGTGTGGAATTGTCCAAGATTGGGTGAGACCAAGGAATTATGAGAAAAATGTAATGTGTGATACTGGCTTCAGATCCACAAAACAGATTTCAAGAAATGATATTAGTGGGATAACTGATGAAATTTGAATAAGGTCTATAGATTAGTTAGTAGTATCTTATAAATATTATTTTTCTGACTTGGATAATTGCACTGTGATTATGCAAGATGTTCACATCTGGGGAAGATGGGTAAAGGGAACTATTGTATTGTAACATTTTTGGAACTTTGAAATAATTTCAAAATGAACATTAGAAAAATGTTCATACATGCAATGCACTATTTCCATCTTCAGAAATCTAACCTGGACACTTTCAGATATTAGTTGTAACAAGTTTGTTGTTTAGCAAATTCTATTTAATTTTCTTATCTTGCATCATGATAATCAGGAATATCATCCCGGTATTTTTACCTTACTGATGGTCCAAATGAATGACTTGAAATGGTTGTAAAAAGTCTGTGTAGACTCTAGAAGCTACTGAATTGCCAATTGTGACTCCTTTCTTAAGAGTTAAAGGAAATATCACCACTGACAGATGAATAGTCTCAGGTTGTAATAGATGTAGGAGCCTGTACATTCTTTCCCAGGGAACTACTGAAGTCTAAAGTAATATTTAGTAGAAAGTTGTGTGGACAGTATCAAGCATCACAGCTAGTTATGAAGGACAGATAACATTCTTTGTTGATGTGTGTGTGTGTGTGTGTGTGTTTAGACAAGGTATCACTCCATCGCCCAGGCTGAAGTGTAGTGGCTGATCATAGCTCACTCTTAACCTCAAATTCCTGGGCTCAAGCGAGCCTCCTGCCTCAGAAGCCTAAGTAGCTGGGACTACAGGCACACACTACTATGCCTGGCTAATTTTATTTTTTGATTTTTGGCAGAGATGAGGTCTTGTTATGTTGCCCAACTGGTCTTGAACTTCTGGCCTCAAGCCATCCTCCCACCTCAGCCTTTCAAAGTGTTGGGACTACAGGTGGGAGCCACAGCACCCGGCCTGTTGACATATTCTGAAAGGCAGACTTGAAGGCACAAAAGGAAACTGGGAGATCATTACCTTTCAAATAGGGAAATAATTGACCAGATTATCTACCTTGTCTACTGTAGTACAGTAAAACCATTCATTGATGCTTTTAACTTAGAAAATAAATTGTCCTGGCTATTCTGGATGAGAGATTTCAATTATCTTTCTCGGTGCTAATTAATTAGGCACAACTGAAAAACTTAGTATATACTTATAGCAGACTGGAAGCCTGGACAAATTGAGGCTCTTCAAGAAAATGACTGTGTCTATAAGATTTTATTAAGCTTGCTGGACAACTATGTCCTTTTTTTTAATTGTGGTAAAAAATGTAAATTTAACCATCTTAACTATTTTAAATATACAGTTTAGTGGTGTTAAGTATATTCACATCATAGGGCAACAGATCCCTAGAATTTTTTCATGTTTTAAAACAGAAACTATTTCAACAACTTGCCATTTCCCCCTCAGCCACTGGCCACCACCATTCTGCTTTCTGCTCCCATTAGTTTGACTCCTTTAAATACCTCATATAAGTGTCATCATGCAGCACTTTTCTGACTGGCGTATTTCACTTAGCATAATGCCCTCAGAGTTCATCCATGTTGTAACATATGAGAGGATTTTTTTTAAAAGACTGAAATATAGTCCATTGTATGTTTATAACGCATTTTCTTTTTTTT
>VBSM01003177.1:200951-243911 GCA_008086735.1 Cheirogaleus medius | reverse complement strand
CTCCCATTCTATAGGTTGTCTATTCGCTCTAATGATAGTTTCCTTGGCTGTGCAAAAGCCTTTTAATTTGATCTGGAAAAGTCTTAATTTCTTCTTTATTTTTGAAGGATAGTTTTGACAAACATAGACTTCTTAGTTGAGTTTTTTCTTTTACCACTTTTAAAGCTTTTCAGTGTATTTATTGATATATAATAGATGTATATATTTTTGGGATACATGTGATATTTTGATACATTCATATAAATGTGTAATGATCAAATCAGGGTAATTGGGATATCTATAACATTAAATATTTTTTTTTGTTTATGCTTAGGATATTCAAAAAATTCATTTATTCTAGCTATTTTGAAATACATGATAGATGATTGTAAACTATATTCACCCTACTAAACTTCTGAAATAAGTTTTATTCCTTCTATTTAACTGTATTTTTGTACCCTGTCAATCAACCTCTATTCATCCTCCCAAGCCCTACCCTCCCCAGCCTCTGGTAACCACCAGTCTACTCTCTATCTTCATGTGATGCACTTTTTTAGTGCCCACATATTAGTGAGAACATGCAATATTTGTCTTTCTGTGCCTGGTTTATTTCACTTAACAGGAAGACCGTCAGCTCCATCCATGTTGCTGGAAATGTCAGGATTTCATTTTTACGGCTGCATAGTATTCCATTGTGTATATATAGCCCCCTTTTTTTATCCAGTTATCTGCTGATGGCCACTTAGGTTGATTCCATATTTGGGCTATTGTGAATAGTGCTACAATAAACATGGTAGTGCGGATATCTTTTTGATATATTCATTTCCTTTCTTTTGAATACATACTCAGGAGTGGGATTACTAGATCTATGGTAGTTCTATGTTTAGTTTTTTTGAGGAAACTTTGTACTGTTTTTCTTAGTGACTCTACTAATTTACATTCCCACAAACAATGTATGAGAGTTCCCTTTCTCCACATCCTTGGCAGCATCTGTCATTTCCTGTCTTTTTGATAAAAATCCATTTTTTACTGGGGTGAGATGATATCTCATTGTGGTTTTGATTTTCATTTCTTTGATAATTAGTGATGTTGTACATTTCTTCATATACCTGCTGTTCATTTGCATGTCATCTTTTGATGTATATCCATTTCTTTCCTCAAATTTGGGAGGTTTTGGCCAATATTTCTTCAGGCACGCTTTTTGCTCTTTTCACCCTTTCTTCCTCTGGGACTCCCATAATGTGCATAATGGAACATAATATTGACAATGTTCCATATGTTCCTTAGGCTTTCCAAATGTCTATATGTCTGCTTTTATGCCAGTGCCATGCTTTTTTGATCGCTATAGCTTTGTAGGATATTTTGAAGGCAGTTAGTGTTGCTTCTAGCATTGATCTTTTTGCTCAAAATTGCTTTGGGTATTTAGGGTCCTATGATTCCATTCAAATTTAAGAATTGTTTTTTCTATTTCTATAAAGAATGTCATTGGTATTTTTTATAAGGATTGCATTGAATCTGTTGATTTCTTTGGGTGGTATGGACATTTTAACAATATTCTTCCAGTCCACGAACACAGGATATTTTTCTATTTATTTGTGTCCTCTTCAATTTTTTTCGTAAGTATTTTGTATTTTTCAATGTATATATCTTTTACCTCCTTGGTTAAATTTATTTCTAGGTTATTATTTTTTATAGTTGCTGTAAATGGGGTAGTTTTCTTGATTTCTTTTTTGGTTAGTTCATTATAGTGTATAGAAATGCTACTACTGATTTATGTATGTTGATTTTGTATTCTGCAACTTTAGTGAATTCATTTATTCTGACAGTTTTTTTGTATAGAGTCTCTATGGTTTTCTATATACAGGATTATGTTATGTGCAAACAGGAACAGTTTCACTTTTCTTTCCTATTTGGGTACCTTTTCTTCCTTTCTCTTATCTAGTTCTACTTCCAGTATTATGTTGAATAGAAGGGATGAAAATGTGGGCATTCTTAGAGAAAAAGGTTTTAACTTTTCCCTGTTCAGTATGATTTTAGGTGTGGGTTTGTCATATCTGGCTTTGATTGTGTTGTGATACATACCTTCTATGCCTAATTTATTGAGAGTTTTTATCATTAAGATATGTTAAGCTTTGTCAAATGCTTTTTCTGCATCTATTGAAATGATTGTATGGTTTTTTGCCTTCATTCTATTAATGTGACAAATGATGTTTATTGATTTGCATAAGTAGAACCATCTTTGCATTCCTGGAATGAATCCTACTTGATCATGGTGAATGATCTTTTTAATATGCTGCTGAAGTTGGTTTGGTAGTATTTTGTTGAGAATTTTTACATTTGTGCTCATCAGGGATATTGACCTGTAGTTTTCCCTTTTTTTGTCATATCCTTGTCTGATTTTGGTATCTGGGTGATGCTGGCTTCATAGAATGAGTTTGGGAGAATTCCCTCCCAAAACTATTTATGTAATAGTTTGAGAAGAATTGCTATTAATTCTTCTTTTATTTTTAAATGCTTGGTAGAATTCAGGTCTTTTCTTTGATGGGACACTTTATTACTGTTTGGTAGAATTCTGGTCTTTTCTTTGATGGGACACTTTATTACTGATTCAATCTCATTACTTATTGTTGGTGTGTTCAGATTCCTATTTCTTCATGATTCATTCTTAGTAAATTATATGTTTCCAGCAGTTTATCCATTTACTCTAGGTTTTCCAATTTATTGGTAGTCATAGTAGACTTTTAATATCCTTTATATTTCTATGATATCATAATGTCTCCTTTTTCATCTCTGATTTTATTTATTTGAGTGTTCTTTTTCTCTTAGCAGTCTAGCTAAAAGCTTGTCCATTTTATCTTTTCAAAAAACTATTGGTTTCATTGATCTTTTGTGTTGTTTTTCTTTAGTCTTTATTTTGATTATTTGTGCTCTGATTTTTATTATTTCTATCTTTCTGCTAATTTGGGGCTTAGTTCTTGTTTCTTAGTTTCTTGTTCCTTGAGGTGCACTGTTAGGTAGTTTATTTGAGGTTTTCCTAATTTTCTGATCTATTGGTATAAACTTTTCCCTGAATACTGCTTTACTTCATCCCATAGGTTTTGGTATGTTGTTGTTCCATTTTTATTTGTCTCTAGACATTTTTAAATTTTGCTTTTAATTTCTTCATTGCCCTAGTCATTGGTTGTTCAGGGCATGTTGTTCAATTTCCATGTACTTGTATAGTTCCTGACATTTGTCTAGTTATTGATTTCTAGTTTCATACCATGAAACTAGTGGTTGGAAACAATATTTGATATAATTTCATTTTTAACAATTTGTTGACTTGTTTTGCAGCCTGTCATATGGTCTATTCTAGAAAAGAATCTGTAGTCTGATGTTGTTGGATGGAAAATTCTATTTGTACTTGTTAGGTCCATTGTGTCTAAAATCCAGTGCAATTCTATTATTTTCTTATTAATTTTCTTCCTGGTTGATCTATCCTTTGTTCAAAGGGGGTTATTGAAGTCTCCTCTTATTATTGTATTGTTATCTATTACTCATTCCATGTCCATTAATATTTACTTTATATATTTAGGTGTTCTCATGTTGGGTGCACGTACATTTACAATTGTTATGTCTTCTTGATGAATTGAGCCCTTTATCATTAAGTAATGTCCTTTTTTTTGGCTCTTTGGACAGTTTTTTGACTTGGTCTGTTTAATCCAATAGAAGTATAACCATCCCTCTTTTCTTTTGGTTACCATTTTCATGGAATTTTACCAATTTCATGGAATATCTTCTTTCATCTCTTTACTTTCAGCCTATGTATGTTCTTAATGCTAAAGCAGGTCTCTTGTAGGCAGCATATAGTTGGATTTTTTAAAAATCCACTCAGCCATTCTGTGTTTTAACTGAAGACTTAGTCTATTTACATTCAAGTAATTATTGATAGTTAAGGACTTCCTACTGTCATTTTGCTAGTTGTTTTCTGATTGTTTTGTAGATCTTTTGTTCTTTTCCTCTTTGTTTTCTTGCTTATCTTTGTGATTTGATAATAGTAATCTCTTTTCTTTTCCTATAATTGTGTCTTTTGCAGAATGTGATCATATTCATCATTTTCTAGGTTTTTAAGTGAGATATAATTCATATGCCATAAAATTCACATTCTTAAAGTGTACAAGCCTAAGATTTTTAGTGTATTCACAAAGTTGCACAACCATCATTAGTATTTAATTTCAGAACATTTTATCACCCTCAAAAGAAGCACTCTATACATTAACAGTCACTCCCCCTTTCCCCTTCCTCCTGACTCTGAGACCACTAATCAACTTCCTATCTCTAGATTTTTCTCCTCTGAATATTTAATATAAATAGAATCATACAGTATATGACCTGTTCTGTGCCTTTTTTCACTAATAATAGTGTTTTTAAAGGTACTTTAAGTTGTAGCATGAATTATTACTTCATTTTTTAATGTCTGAATAATAATCGATTGTATGGATACACTGTCCTAAACTTTGTTTATCCATTCCTTAGTTGATATATGGGTAGTTTCTACCCTTTGGGTATTGCGAATATTATTATTATAAACATTCATGTACATGTTTTTGCTTATATGTAAGAGTGAAATTGTTGGGTTTTACAGTGACTCTACATTTAATTTTCTGAGGCACCAACAAACTGCTTTCCATAGCAGTTGCACTGTTTTGTATTTCTACCAGCAGTGTATGAAGGTTCCAATTACTCCACATCTTTTTTTTTTCTTGCTCAATTCTATTTTATTAGGATATGGGAAAAACATGTCTTCATTCAACTCTATTTTCTTTTTAAATTGACCTTACTCCATGAGGCTCTAAAGAATTGAATTTTTTTTAGAGAAATCCATTTTTCGCACTCTCTCATCATTATTTCATTTAAAGCAACAATAACAGCAACACTGGAGTGTACATGAGGCACTGTCCAAGTGGCAGAAGCGCAGAAAGGAAGGTCAAGGGGTGCGCACACTCAGTGGGCTCACGATTAAGGAAGGCCTTTGGGCTTTGTGTGTCTGGAGGTGTACTTTTGCTACTTAAATCTATTCTCCACTTTAACAGTTTGTGCTGTAAAACATTTTTTCCTGCATTATTATCCTTGAATTTGACTTAATCACTCTAATTTAATTCTTCCTCCCTCTGTGCAAATAATTAAAGATCACAAATTAATGTTCATCACAGTGACAGCTGTCATTTACTGATAGCCTCATTGTGGCAGTCATTGTTCTTGATATTCATGAGTTCTGAGACTGTACACTCGGAGACAAGGAAGTGAAGGGAGCTCAAGGAGGAGGACATGCATGTGTTAGTGTTTGGGCATGTATGTGTGTGAGTTGCACGTGTGTGCATTTGTGTGTGCATGTGCATGTGTACATACCGACATGTAGTAGGAGGTTACATATCATCCACAGAGAGTGAAAATACTGCAAGCCACTCCAATAAAATGTCAGAAGCTCAACCACATAAACACCACTACCAGAAAGCAGAAACTGCCTTTGTTTAGAAGAAAAAAGACAACTACACAGAACCCTACTACCCAAGAGAGTCTTACAACTGAACAGTGGTTTCTGAGGAAAGCCATTTGATGATGATGATAATGATGGTTAATATTAATTTTAATATTTATTGACAGCTGTCAATAAATAATAAAGCACAGACCTAGATAAAGGGGAGTTCCTTACATGGGGTCAGGCAATGTTTCAGTTCTCTGCCAGCAGGTAATGTCAATTCCTCTTGATAACAGGACAAAATAAACAAAGAAGAGATTTCTAGTACAATGAGTTTGGAAACTTGGCTTACTGCCACTTTTTGACTATTACGAATAATACATAATGCTGCTGTGAACATTCATGTACAAGTTTTGTGTGAACATATGTTTTCATTTCTTTTGGGTACAGACCTAGGAATAGCATTGCTGGTTCCTATGGTAACTCTATGTTTTAACCATATGAGGAACTGCCAGATGGTTTTCTAAAGCAGTGGCACCATTTTACAATCTCACCCACCAGGATATAAGCGTTGTACCTCTTGCCAGCATATCTTGTGATTTTTATTTGCATTTCCCTAATGGCTAGTGATGTGCATATTTTCATGTGCTTACTGGCTATTTGTATATCTTTGGAGAAATGTCTATTCAAATACTTTGACCAATTTTAAAATGGGGTTATTTTTCTTTTTGTTATAGGGTTGTAACAGTTTTTAAATATATTCTGAATACTAGGCCCTTATCTGATATACAATTTGAAAACATTTTCTCCCCATTTGTAGGCTGTCTTTTTACTTTTTCAATAGTGTCCTTTGAAGCACAAAAGTTTTAAATTATAATGATGTCTAATTTATTTATTTTTGTTGCTCGTGCCATATTTAACACATATTTGGTTAATATTTGATATAATGTTTAAGAAACTTTTTGCCCTATCCATGAGCATGAAGATTTACATCTTTGTTTTCTCCTGTGAGTTTTATATAATAGCTTTGGCATTCACATTTGGGTCTTTGATTAATTCTTAGTTAATTTTTATATATGATATTCATTCTTTTGCATATCAATTCAGTTGTTTCACCACCATTTGTTAAAAAGATTATTTTTCTCCATTGAATTATCTTGGCACTTGTGCCAATAATCAATTGTTTACAAACGTATGGGTTTATTTCTGGGCTCTCAATCCTATTTTGATGCTCTATGTGTCTCTCCTTATGCCAGTCCCACATGGTCTTGATTACTGTAGTGTTATAGTAAGTATTGAGATGGGAAAGTGTGAGACCTCCAACTTTATACTTCTTTTACAAAATTATTTAGCCTATTCTGGATCCCTTGCATTTCCATTTGAATTTTAGAACTGGATTTTCCATTTTTTGTAAAAAAACAAAAAAGCCAGCTGGGATTTTGCATTGAATCTATAGATCATTTGGGGGGAGTATTGCCATCTTAACAAGATTAATTCTTCCAATCCATGAACACGAAATATCTTTCCATTTATTTAGATCTTTAATTGTTTTTGCTGATGTTTTTCAGTTTTCAGTGTACAGCTCTTACACTTCTTTTGTTAAATTTATTTGTATTTTATTCTTTTGGAAGCAATCATAAAAGGAATTGTTTTCTTAATTTAATTTTAAGATTTCTTATTGCTAATGTATAGAAATACATTTGATTTTTATTTATTAATCTTCTATCCTGCTGCCTTGCTGAATTTAGTTATTAGCTATAATTGTTTTTCTTTTTTGGTAGATTCCTTAGGATTTTCTATATGTAAGATAATATCATCTGCAATAGAAATACTTTTTAATTTGGAGAACTTTTGTTTATTTATTTTGTTTTTTGCCTAATTGCCTGGCTAGAATCTTCAGTACAATATTGAATAATAGTGGTGAGAGTGGAAATCCTTGTCTTGTTACTGAGGATAGAAAACATAATTTTAGTCTTTTACCACTAAGTATAATGTACACTCTGGGTATTTTATAGATGCCTTTTGTCAGTTTGTTCCTTCTATTCTGGATTTGTTTGTGTTTTTTTTATCATAAAAGGGTATTTGATTGTGTCAAATGCTTTTTATTTTTTGCATCTATTGTGATTATTTTGTTTTTTCCTGTGTCCTAATAATATGGTGTATGATATGATTAATTTTGTATGTTGAACCAGCCTTACATTCCTGAGATAAATCTCACTTTGTTGTGACGTAGAATACTTTTTATAAGTTTCTGGATTCGGTTTGCTAGTATTTTGATAATGATTTTTGCATCTATATTCATAAGGTGTATTGATCTTTAGTTTTCTTGTAATGGCTTTGTCTGGTTGTTGCCACAGTGTAGTATTAGTCTCAGAGAATGCTTTGGGAAGTGCTCTCTTCTCTTCTATTTTTGGAAGAGTTTGTGAAGGATTATTATTACTCTCTAATCATTTGGTAGAATTCATCAGTGGAGCCATCTGGTCCTGATCTTCTTGTTTATGGCAATGTTTTTGATTATTAATTCCATTCTTTTACTAGTATAATTCTATTCATATTTTTTATTTATTCTTAAGTGAATTTTGGTAGTACCTTTCAAAAATGTGTTCTTTTCATCCAGGTTATCTGTTAATAATTTGTTGTCATACAGTTGTTCATGTATACCCTTATAATCTTTTTTATTTCTACAAATTCAATATTAATGTTCTTTCTTTCATTCCTGATTTTAGTAATCTAAGTTTTCTCCCTCTTTTCTTGGTCAGTCTAGCTAAATGTTACTCAATTTTGATGATTTTTTTTCTAAAAAACAAATTTTGGTTCTGTTGATTTTTTCCCCCCTCTATTCTCAATTTTATTTATTTCCACTTTAGTCTTTATTATTTTTTATGATGACCCTTCTTGTAGACTTCTTCATCTTTCTTCATGTTGCTTGGGGGTATTTGAGCTTCCTGGATTTGTGGGCTTATAGTTTTCATCAAATGTTTTGTTTAACTGTATTGTTGAACACTTCTTCAGAATTATCAGCAGCATCTTGTTTCTTAGATAGTAGATGACGGGTGTTGGGGTAGGGGTGATTATAACATGAAAAAGAAAAAGATGTTGTCTTTACCTGGGGGAAGGCTGATCTCTGTAGTTGGAGATTTAACAGCACACTGGGGGTCAGAAAGGGTTAGCCAGAATTTTGTTTCTGTACTTGAAGAAAGTACTTATGGGGGTGGGAGGAAAATGAGGTATAAGAAAAATACAAAACCTGAAACAAAAGAACTGTGTCTAGGTAGATGTTATCTTCAGAAGATGTCTTAGTCCATTTGTGTTGCTATAAAGAAATACTTGAGGCTGGGTATTTATAAATGAAAAAGAGGTTTATTTGGATCACAGTTCTGCAGGCTGTATAAGAAACATGGCACCAGCATCTGCATCTGGTGAGGGCCTCAGGCTGCTTCCACTCATGGTGAAAGACAAAGGGAAGCTGGCATGTGCAGAGATCACATAGCGAGAAAGGAAACAAGATGGGGGAGGAGGTGCCAGGCTCCTTTTAACAACTAGCTCTCACAGGAACTAATGGAGCGAGTACTCACACTCATTACCGTGAAGACAGCAGGATGAGGAATCCAGCCCCATGACCCAAACACCTCTTGTTAGGCCCCATCTCCAACATTGGGTGTCAAATTTCAACATGACATTTGGAAGGGACAAATATCCAAATCATAGAAGAAGGGTAATATATTAATCATGGTTCTACAGAGAAACAGAACCAACAGGAGATTTTTTTAATTTTTATTTTATTCAGGTCTTTAACTGATTGGATGAGAGCCACCCACATTATGGAGGACAATCTGCTTCACTCAGTTTAACAATTCAAATGTTAATCTTATCCAAAATACCCTCACAGACACACCCAGAATAACGTTTGACCAAATATCTCAGCACTTAGTGGCTTAGTCAATCTGACATATAAAATTTATCATCACAGGTAGTCATTTCACAGAAGAAATGGTGAATCTCCCTCAAGGCACAGGTAGAGGCAATTATATGCTGGCAAACCAGCTCTCCACAAAAACTCTTAAAGTATGAGTTAGCTCCAGAACTCCACTGGTAGAAGAATATATGGCACAAATCATGACCTTTAGGGAAAACAAGCCACTTCCAAACTGGCACTTATACCAGGTGTTTCACCCAGACCCTTGGCAGCATGGCAGCCACATATCAGTGAGAAGACAGAGGAGTCAAGAGAAAACATTTAGCAAGTAAGATGCCAATTAAAAGAAAATATGTGCTCTCCAGTCCATTTGTGAGTGCTTCCTCTTTCTTGAGAAATTGGAGGCTGTCTTAGAGAACATGGTAGATGAAGCTAGGACGGTTGGATCAAGTTATAGCTGGTGGTTAGGGCAAGAAGTGTAAGTTATGTGAAGGAGAATCAGGACTGTGTTTCCAGTGATTAAAAACTAACCTGAAAAAAAGATGAATGGAATTAGGGAAACAAAGTTCTTAGAGGATAGTTCTAGAAAATGAAGTCTGTGTTATTTTCTTATGTCTTAGCCTTAACTGATCTCATCTGAAAAATTATGGAAAGTAAAACCAGAAGGTGTGTTTATGGGAAGGAAAATCAGTCTGTGCTTTTATGAATTCTTGCAAACCTTTTTCATTTTGTTAATATAAACATTTTACTTCTTCTGACTCTATATTCATAATACTCCATATTTATTAGGTAAAGTCAAATGTGGAAACATTTTGAATGTATGGAAGATTCCATTTTATTTATTGTTATTAAATAGTTACTTGGTTTGGTGAACAACATAAATTTATGATTGAGACACTATTCTTGGCATAGTGCTTAAATCACCCCAAGAACATAACAACATAGCTTGGATTTTAGTGAGAATGCTCCAGACATATCCCAGGATTGTCAGCTATTCTGATAATCCAACAATGGGATAGATTGAGTTGATAGAGACTGCAGAAGACTAGATGTTCTCGTCTGCATTTGGATTCCTCCTTCACAGGTTACTGTGCAGAAGAATCAACTACGACAGCAACTTTGCAGCTCTGTCACTGTAACTCAAGTGGCTTTAATTTGCACTCTTGTCACTGGTGTCATATGGATTAAACCTGAGATATTCCGGTGTCACATCTGCCAAAAAAAGCCATCTAGTGTTGCATTAAATCAGAGCCAACACATCTACAATCTCCCTATCTTCTTTTCTCCTTTGGTCTCTTTATCTCTTTCTCTGTTTTCTTTACTCTGAATTTTTGACTTTTCTTCTAGTTTAAAATTAACTTTTTGGTTCAAATTCTTTATGGCATTGCTGAGTTTGGTTTTCCCATCTAAAATTGTGTCATTGAAACTCCAAAATTATATGGCATCTTCAAAATTAAGGATGCTGCAAGAAAACTGGAGAAAAAAGATAATGGTCACTCACAAAAGAATCCTGAGAGGTCTGAGTATCATGTAGTTCTGGGGCCATCTACAGGGGAGCTGTTTTTCCCCTCCACTCAAATGATTTAGTTTTTGGTCCATCACTGAGCAGCTCTAGCTTTACAGTGCTGGAAAGTAACAGATGTACAGCATGGTGACTCTAATGATAATGTATTTTATACTAGAAAATTGCTAAAATATTGGATCTTAAATATTCTAACTATGAAAAATGATAAGTATATGAGGTCAGATATGATGGATATGTTAATTAGCTTGATTTAATCATTTCACATTCAATATATCTATCAAAACATCACATTGCATACCATAAATATATATAAATTTTATTTGTCAATTATACCTTAACAAAACTAGGGTTGGGGAGAGATTTAGACAAAAAATCCAAGCAGTTTACCCTTTCACTGGAATCTCAGAATAGAAACCACATTCCTTATTTCCAGAAAGCTCTTATGTACTGCCCTATATCTGTTCTCACTGAGCAGTATAAATGCTAAGAGCTAACTTTCCTATGCTGCATATATGTGGCACCTCCAGTCTGAATGATTCCAACTGTCTGGATATTTGCATTGTTATTTGCAAATTGTTATTCAGGTTGTCTGAGTTTCTTATATATTTTGGATATTATTAATAACCCCATACAACATGGATGATTTGCAAATATTTTCTCCCATTCCATGGGTTGTCTCTTCACTCTGTTGGTTATTTTTTTGGCTGTGCAGAGCTTTTTTAGTTTGATTCAATTCCATTTGCCTACTTTTGCTTTTATTGCCTGTGCTTTTGGGGTCCTATCCAAAAGAATCATTACCCAGACCAATTTCAATACACATTTTTCTGGCCAGGCATGGTGGTTCACACCTGTAATCTCAGGGTTTGGGGATGCCAAGGTGGAAGGATTGCTTGAGGCCAGGAGTTTTAAACCAGCCTGGGCAACATAGGGAGACCCACATCTCTACCAAAAAAAAAAAAATAGCTGAGCGTGGTGGCACACATCTGTAGTCCCAGCTACTCAGGAGGCCAAGGTGGGAGGATCACATGAGCCCAGGAGTGTGAGGTTGCAATGAGCTAAGATTGCACTGCTGCACTACAGCCTGGGTGACAGAGTGAGACCTTGTCTTAAAAAAAAAACAAAAAATATATTTTTTCTAGTAGTGTTAAAATTTCAGACTGTTACATTTAAGTCTTCAATCCATTTTGAGTTCTTTTTTGTGTATGGTGTGATATAAGAGTCTAATTTCATTCTTCTGCATGTAGATATCCAGTTTTCTCAACATCATTTATGGAAGAGACTAGCCTTTCCCAATTGTGTGTTCTTGGCATCTCTGTTGAAGATCAACTGGTCATAAGTGCATGGATTTATTTCTGGGCTCTCTATTCTGTTCCATTGTTGTATTTGTATGGTTCTATTTTAATTAATATAGCTTTGTAGTATATTTTAAAATCAGGTAGTGTGATGCCTCCAGCTTTGTTCTTTTTCCTCAAGATTGCTTTTTCTATTTGGGGTCTTTTGTGTTTCCACACAAATTTTAGGATTTTTTTTTTCTATTTCTGTGAAAAAAGTCATTGGAATTTTGATAGTGATTGAAATGAATCTTTAGATAACCTTGAGTAGTATGAACATTTTGACAATATTAATTCTTTCTATTCAAGAATGTGTGGTTATCTTTCCACTTATTTGTGTATTCTTCAGTTTCTTTCATCAATGTTTTGTGGTTTTTAATGTATGGATCTTTCACATTCATGGTTAAATTTACTCCTAAGTATTTTATTTTTATACTACTCTAAAGGGGATTGTTTTCTTGATTTCTTTTTTTTATTTCAGCATATTATGGGGCTACAAATGTTTAGGTTATATATATTGCCTTTGCCCTACCCAAGTCAGAGCTTCAAGCATGTCCATCCCCCAGATGGTTCACACTGCACCCATTAGGTGTGAATATACCCATCCCCTCCTCCCTCTCCCACTTGCTGGATACCCGATGAATGTTATTACTATATGTGCACATAAGTGTTGATCAGTTAATACCAATTTGATGGTGAGTACATGTAATGCTTGTTTTTCCATTCTTATTTCACTTAGTAGAATGGGCTCCAGCTCTATCCAAGATAATACAGGAGCTGCTAGATCACCATTGTTTTGTGTGGTTTTTTTATTTCTTTTTTGAGTAGTTCAATGTTAGTGTGTAGAAATGCTACTGATTTTTGTATGTCAATTTTGTATCCTGCAACTTTACTTAATTATTCATTATTTCTAAAAGATTTTGGGTGGAACCTGTAAGATTTTCTATTTATAACATCATGTTATCTGCAAACAGAAACAATTTTATTTCTTTCTTACTGATTTGGATGCTTTTTCTGCTTTTCCCTTGCTTTTACTCTGGCAAGGGAACTTCCAGTACTATGATGAATAGAAATGGTGAGAATATGTGTCCTTGTCTTGTTCCTGATCTTAATGAATAGCTCCAGCTTTTCCACTATTGAGTATGATGTTAGGTATGACGTTGTGATATTAATATGACCTGGTCCCTGGGTCAGCAGGTAGGTGGGCCTGGACCCTGGGTCCATATGGGTTGGCCTGGAGCCCATGTCTGTGGGGGCTGGTCTGAAGCCTGGATTCATGGGGGCCAACCTGGTGCTGGGGTGAATTCTGAGCCTGAGTTTGCAGGAGTCAACCTAGTCTTGGCATGGACCTGGCTCCTGTGTCTACCGGGGCTGCTCTATTGCTGGGGAGGGCCTGGATCTTGAGTCTGCAGAGTTGGGCCTGGTTGCTGAATCCGTGGGGGCTGACCCATAGGCTGGGTCCATAGGGTGGTCCTGTAGCCTTGTACCGAGGGGTCTGGCCTGGCAGTGGGTTGGGCCTGAAGCCCAGGGATGTGAGGTGGCCTGGAACCTGGTGCTATGGGGGCTGACCTGGCAATGGGGCAAGCCTGGAGTTGGACTTAACTGGGTCGGTGGCAAAGTGAATTGCTCATTTCATTCTTCTTCCTTAATGCAGAGGGTATCTCTCTGTGCTCTGCTGCTTGGGCTTGGGGAAGGAGTGATGCAAGAAATGTGAAATTGTCCTTCCTACCCTCTTCAAAGCATCTTTTCTTATTTCTGTAGTACACCCAGGTGCTGTGATCTTTTACCTGGTTTCCTTACCTCTTATGAAAATATTTTTGTGCGTGAATAGTTGTTGAAATTGATGCTTCTGTAAGGGGATGAACACTGGAAAGTTCTATTCTACCATCTCGCTGATGTCACTCCTGTTTTTCTATATTCTTAACTACTGACATGGGAATGAATTAATATTAGGCATGAAAAGCAATTTTCTAACTAATAAATGCCAACAGATAAAATAAAAATTATAAACAGTCCTAAACTACAGTACCCAGTTATTTTCTTTAGAAAGACCCAGTCATATTGATTTTATAAAATGAATAAAAACTAAAACCTTATTCAATGAACATAAACGTTTAAAAAATGTTCTGTTTGCAACACTTTACAACAGAGAAGTGAGATGAAGGTGGCAAAAGAAAAATGTCAGAAAGATTTAGAGAAGGGAATGGAAAGGATAATGACAAATGGACAAAGAATTGAGAAGGGTTGAAAAGGGAAATATAAGTAGGGAGAGAGGGAGTGAGGGAGAGAGAGAGAGAGAGAGAGAGAGAGAGAGAGAGAGAGGAGAGTAGGCAGAGAGACATGGAGGCCTGAGATGCAGGAGTAATCACACAGAGAGCAATAGATATTGACAGAGGCTAAAAAGAGAGAGGAAGAAAGAGAATCAGGAGGGACAGAAAGAAAGAAAGGAAAGGTGGAGATGAAATGGGTGTTCACAGACTATAAAAGGCATACTCCTGCTTTCTTTGACTTTGGGTTTTCTCATAGGTATTCCTTATTTGAAATTGAGAAAGCTATACAGCCACGGTTTCCAGCTCATCAAATTTCTTCCTTAGCCATTAATACTCAAGAAATTTCAGTGAAATGTTAAAATTACAGAGAGACCAGGATTTTCTTGGCTCTAGGCTAGGTGGTTGCATGGTATTTTTTTTTAAGAGTGGAGTGGGCTTATTCCCATCTGACCTTAGATTGTGATTGTGATCTGACTGATCCCATGTAGATAAGGTGGAGCATGTTTTCCTGCCAGTTAGGACAAAGGGAAATAATCAGGCTGAAAATATTTCTAGAATCTTCATATCCTATAGAAATTATAATGGGAATCTAAGCCCAGGCAATCAAATAGGGGTGTTGTAATTACACCTTAAAAATATATGCCAAACCTGTGTGTGGGGCATGAGGAAGGGAGGAGAGTTAAAACAGAAATGGCTAAAGAGGTGGAATCTAAATCATATATAAAAGAAAACGAAATAAGGAACTGAAATTGTTGGGTTAGAATAGACATTTAGGAGTGACTTGATTAATGATGAGATGTAGCTTTTTGGTGAGAATGCTGGTTTTCTAATTGTTCACGTCAGAGGAAAGGGCAATAAGGTACCAATGGCAATTTCAGTTGTCTGCAAAGAGTGATTTCTGTGTTAGTGAGGCTTTAAGTTTACATTAGAGACTGTCAATAGTTTCCCCTCCAAAGAAATTACAAGCTAGCAAAAGATAAGAGTCAATTTCCCATTTTACCTTTATTTGTATATTACATTTTCTCTTTTGAAGCACCTCACTTATTTTCAGAATGTTAGGACATGAGGTTGCACTAGATAACTTTCATTTTCTCTGAGACATTTCTAGAGAAAGATTTCCAATTAGATTAGAAAGAAGTGGTTTCTGCCACATGACTTTGGTCTCCATGGAGAGAGATTTTGACAGGACAATGGACTTTTCATGGACACTGGGACTGCCTTGCCTTTTCCCTAGCGGCTGAGTTGAGTTGGTGATGCTTCCCATTCACCTGAATTCTGTTGAGGAGAGATGTGACATTGGCAACAGTGAGTGGATGGATGAGAGCTTTACCTGGTGATTTTCTTTTCCCAGTTTTCCTCTTTTATTATCTTAAAAACAAGTCAATACATTAAAGCTTCCTTTTGTTCTTGCAAGGTACTTATAAATTGTGTGTGTGTGTGTGTGTGTGTGTGTGTGTGTGTGAAGCTACCAGACTCTAGAAGCAAGTAAGACCTATGATCTCACTTCCCTTTTCAGTTCAAATCCCATTTAAGTGGACTCCTCCTGTTTTATCCCAGTTGTGAAAGATAGCTCTGCCATATTGGTTATTGGGGTGGGACAAAGTACTTTAAGTAGCTAATGAGATACAATAGGCATTATTATTATACAAGGCCTTCCTTAAACGGTGGTACCACTACACCAAAACAAATTGAAGCAGAATGATAGCCTGGCTATTAAAATATATTTTAGAGCTATTGAATGGGCCATTTATACACTACCCACTCTCTTGTTTATTTGGTGCAATATAATAGTTACACTGGAAAATCAACTGGAATACAAGGAATACAAGCTTTGTCAGAAATAGAAATGCTTAAACCTGACAGTTGATACCCAGGTAAATGATTATGGGGCAAAACACATATCCTTGCATTTATCTACTTAATCACTGTCAAAAAGACTACTGGTTTATACTCCTTCCCCAATGCTCCCTGCCATACACCTTGTTTGGCACATATATTTCTTCCTAGCATAGATAATTTACATTAATCACTTATATGAAGACTATCTTAAAACTTTACCTACCCATTCTGTAGATCAAAATATTTCTTCCATATAATCTTCAATATATTTTGAATTTAAAAATAGATCATCTTTTTTCCCCAGGGATTAAAGATGACTTGTGGCTATACCTTTTAATTCCCAGCCCTTTGTTTTGTTGTTAGCCAAGATACATTTATTATCCCTCACTTTCTCTATTGGCTTTTAAATGACTGTCTAAATAATTTGACACTGTGCTAATTCAGTCACCAAACCAAGTTAATTAAAGTATAATGGATATACTAGTGAATTATTAAGTCCCTTAGGTCCAATTGCAGTACATTTATGCTCATACTGTCAGACATTAGGACAATAATATTTCCACATTTATGTGGTAGACTAAGCCACATTCAGTCTATTTTCCTCTCTGTTGAAATGTGAAATGTGTTTTTCCTATAACACTAAATGTCAGAAAGGCAATAGAAAAGTAAAAAATATTCAAATTCATTCTAGTAGCATAAATCTGCAGATAACTGTCCATTTCCATCAAGTCCAATATAACTGTGTGTCTTTGAAAATAAAAAGTTGGAACTAAAATCTTAATATGTATCCTCTTTG
Organism: Cheirogaleus medius; assembly: GCA_008086735.1. NCBI lineage: Eukaryota > Metazoa > Chordata > Mammalia > Primates > Cheirogaleidae > Cheirogaleus > Cheirogaleus medius. Next base: position 226,797 of record VBSM01003177.1, on the reverse strand, counting down.
GTAATGGGGACAATTTCATAAAATAATTAAATTTTAAGTGGCAGAATAGTGTTTAAAACTAATTGAATTGGTTTTTTGTTTAGGTCTGTTAAAGACCTCAGAGAGAGCCTAAGCTAGCCCTTTCATTTTACATAGTGAAAACCAAGGAATCTTCATTTTTTGTCTTTACTTCTGGAGCACTTCTGGTTTTCAGTGGTGTTTGGCCTCTTTCAAGAAAATAACTTGATACACATCTTCTTTGTGGTGGAATAAAATATCATTGATTCAGTTACTTTTCTTGGAGAAACTTCATCATCATCGTCACTATCGCTACTTTCATCACTTCAACTACCACCACCATCACCATCATTATCCTCAGCCCTGGGCTGCCTAAACCCTGAAGGTTCATAGTCCAGGTGTGTGGGCCTAACATCTTCAAGGAATCATGAAAGAAGATAAGCATGTTTCACCAGTTTTATGTATATATGACCTGAATCCATGGAGCCAGTGGTTCCATTGAAGTTTTAAGTGTGGAAGGATCACAACTGAGAAGTTGACCTTTAAGCAGGGCTGATTAAACTAGCGATTATCATCTATCATACATCTGTGGTCTGATTTGAAGATAGGCAGCATCCCAACACCTTTTTCAGAGCACCCACCAACTCCTTTCCCCTTAGACTGTGGATGAGGGGGTTCCTTATTGGGGTGAGGATGGCCCCAGGCATAAGAGAATCTGGTAAGAACTAGGCCTCATATAGACCGGCATGGCTGGACCAAAGTAGAGGCTCACCACAGTCAGGTGAGAGGAACAGGTAACCAGGGCTTTGTTCCTGTCCTCAGGGGAGTTCATGTGGAGGACAGTAAGGAAGATGAAGGACAGGGGAATGAGGAGCACCACAATGCTTGTTACCACCATCACCTTCTCATAGGCTGTGATATCCTCATGGGCCAACTTTAGGATGGCCATGACCTCACAGAGAGGATGGGAAATCTCTCTGGAACCACAGATGGAGAAATGCATGGCATAGGCTGTGTGTGCAAGTGATGTAAGTATACCTCCAGCGCAGGAGATGACAGCCATCTTCAGACAGACCCTCTGGCTCATGATGGCAGCATATCTCAGAGGGTTGCATATGGCTACATACTCGTCATAGGACATGAGAATGATGAGGATACACTCGGGGATTCCTAGAGTCAAAAAGAAGAAGATTTGAGTCCCACAGGCCACCCGTGAGATGTTTCTCCTCCCTAAGAAGAAGTCAGTTGCCATCTTGGGTACAGTGCTAGAGATTAATGTCCGGTCCATGAGAGCCAGCTGGTTGAGCAGGAAGTACATGGGCGTGTGGAGATGAGAATCCACCCAGATCAGAAGAATAAGAATAGAGTTTGCAGTGAGAGCCACAGTGTAGACCAGGAAGATGATAGAGACAAGGAAGTTAATATGTTTCATACTGGGGAAGAGGCCCAAGAGGATAAAATCCATATTTAAAGACTCCTTTCTTTTATCCATGTCTCTGCCTTATTAGTTGGAAGTACTTAACCCTGGAATAAAGTGAGAGTTGGACAAATCAGATTTATTGGATTCTGTTCCCTAAACTCTTTCCTTTCTTGCCTTTGATCAGCATCAGCAGGCTGTAAACTTTCTGCAAATGACAGCACTTTAGCTAATTTCATGGCTGAGGAAGCCATCTCTTGTTGTCACTCATCTTCTTCACTCCTAGAACAAATTGCTGCCAGTCAGGAAGTTAATGTCCAGCCCACATCTAACAGCAATAGCCCAGAGTGAATACTACCACTTTCCCTTCTGCCAACCTCATTTCTCAGAGAACCCCCCTCCCTTTATGCTGACTCACTCTCCTGCTTGAACCTTTGGAAAGTTTATGATATTTGCTCCATCCTCACTCAATCACATATTTTTCCATCCTAGTATGTACCAGGCACTGTGCTAGGCCTTCGGGAGACAAAGATGAATAAACTGTGGCCTCTGATGCCAAAGACTTTTAACCTCATTGAAAAAGGTGACCAGTGAAAGGTAATATTAAAAAGGGTAAAAGATGTTATAAAGGAAGAATATACATGATACATTGTACACTGGACATGCAAAGTATTTTTCATTTTTAATTGCTAGAAGAATTACATGATGATAAAAGTCTAACCTCATACAGCTTTTTTTTTTTTTTTTTTTTTTTTTTTTTTTTAGCTGAACCATCAAATCTGAGACTTAACATCATGGAATTAAAGGCTTTTAGAAAGGAAGGGTGACTAAGAGATTATCTCTTCCACAAAGGTTAAAGCCCCTTGTCTAAGGTCACATCGCTATTTGATGTTGAAGATAAATGAGTAAAACTCATGTTCTAGTAATGTTTTCAATTACAGCCTACTTTCAGGTCTTCATTGAATATATTCCCAGTAGCATCATTATTAAACTAGCCTGTATTGTCCTTTGCTTTATGTATTAGGGAAATGCTAGCTCCTGTAATAGATAATCTCCCAAACCTCAGTGGCTTAAGATAATAGAAATGTATTTCTCATGAGATGAAGCTCAAAATAGACATTGTTGACAGGCATGTGGCTCTCCTCTATGTGACATTGCAGGGTCCCAGGCTCCTGCCACCTTGTTGCTCACCATCTTCAACACTGGTTCATCTGCATCAAGCAGGCAGCAGGCAAGGTGTGGGAATGTTAATGGACCAAGTCTGAAAGTGCTGCATCTAGTCATTTGACCATACTTTTCTGCAGGGAACTCTATCTAGCCCAGTACACAGGAAGAAGAGGAAATGGGTTTGATGAACAGCTGTCTGTTCCTGTCCTATCTACAAAGTTAATTTTTGTGCATAAGGCCTGTAAGCTGATTCATGGTAAAGATACTGTTTTGCATTCTTTTATGTGACCATAATGTTTTGACCATAATGATGGTGCTATCAGTACTTATTGAATACATTTCTAGCCATTCAGAAGAACAGTTCCTTGCTCTCCTTCTGTGGACCTGATTCTTAGCCCTTTCAAATAGAATTAATCTTGCTTTAGAACAATAGTTTTCTATTGCTTCATTATAATTATCCCAAGACTTACTAGCTTAAAACAACACACACTTAGTACCTCACAGTTTCTTTCCATCATGAGTCTGAGTGCAGCTTAGCTGGGTTTATTTGCCTAAAGATCTCTGACAAGACTGTAATCTAAGTGCTGGTTGGTGCTACAGTTTCATCTGAATGCTCAGCTGGGGGAAGATCTGCTTCCAAGCTCACTCAGTTGTTTTTGGCTGTTCAGTTTAGCCTTTGTGATCTGTTGGAATGACAGCCTCAGTTCCTCACTGGCTGTTGACTGGAGGTCTCCCTCAGTTCCTTGCTTTTCCATGGGGCAACTTACAACGTGAAAGCTGACTTTCTTCAAGAAAGAGAGAGAGATAATATAGCAAGGGGAGGGAGAGAAAGAGCAAGATGGAAGTCACAGTACTTTTGTAACCTAATATCAGAAGTGATAAATGGTAAGGTCTAGCCTTTGTTCAAGGGAGAGGACTACACAGGGCATAAATGTCAGCATGCAAGGATCATTGGGTTATCTTTGAGGCTGCCTATCACAGAGATTCTCCAAGTTTATTGTATTTTTGTATCACCCTTGAAATTTAGACTTAGACGGTGTCTTAGAAAAATCTAGTTCACTCTTATCCCCAGTCATTTTTATCTTTCTGTTATTTTAGTGATGAAGAAATTAAAGTTCAGAAAGTTTCAATGATTAGTCCCAGATCACCCAGCTAGTTAATAATGAAGAAACTATACTCAGCTATACTATAACCTTGACTTTCTTAATTACTTGCAGGGCTTTACTATAAATTATTTCTTGAGTTATTTTTAACTCTTCATATTTTCTTACTAGATCACAAATAAAGATGCTCCAAATTAGTGTTAAATTATTTACTTTAATGGATAAGGACTGTGGGGAGATGTTAAGCCATGAATATAACTAATTTTAAATTTTTGTTATAGTTTATGTGTGGGTTTTAATCACCTAGAACATACACAAAATATTAATGTATTACAATTTTATATATTTATAAATTTTATTTACGCATAAAACTTACAAAAGTCTACTTATTTAAAAGATACATTTAGCCCGTAAGCCTTGAATGGAGATCTATGAATATGCACGTTATTGATATATCTTGAGGTATGACCATGTCTTGGCAGATCAGGTGTTTCGATAACCATCCTGTCTATAATTGTCAGGCAAATGAGCATTTTCAGTTGGTCTACAAGGTGGCATGACTAGCAGAGCCAGCTTAGAAGACTCAGTCATGGCAGTGGCATTTAATGGTAGACTTTGCTCCTTGATTTAAACCAGAGTTATTCGGCCTAATGGCCTAGGTCTCCACCTGCTCTGCAACTTTTCTTTTTCCGGGTCTGAACCTTTGTATTGCCAGATGTGTAAATTCAGAGCTCATAGCTCTGGACAAGGTAGTGAACAGGTTCATTACTTAGAGTGCCTGTGTGCTCACTCTCAGCATCTTCTGTCAAGTTCACATGCCAGTGAATTCTTTGGATGATGATGTGACAGGGGACATTCATCCTGAGATCCATCCCATTTCCACCATGGCGAATTACTTTCTTTTCATCCCGGCAGGGCCTGGTGCCTTCTTGCTCTGACATCTTTTCCCTGATTAAACCCCTTTCAGAGAAAGATCTGTGAAATGGATGTCCTGTGACTCAACAGGCTGTCCATTATGAGGAGGCACTAATCTCCTCGAGAAAGAAAGCCAGGAGTCAAAGACACAGACAGACGTCTCCAAGAGTCATCTTTGGCCTCGGAAACTGACTGGCGGAGAAGCAGGGTGTGGGGACATTCCTGGCACCCCTCCAAGCATGCAGCACAATCATGTATCTCTTCCTTTGTCCTATCTCTCTTCTCTCATCTCTTTATTATCCTTTATCCACACATCTATTAACTTCAAGTCCATGCACCACTTAAAGTTGTATATTTAGTCTCTGAAGGGCATCTCGATGATTCATTTTGCTCACTAAAATTTTACTCTTCTACTCACCATTCCTTTCTGCTTCCCTTTCTTAGCTAGCCATTGACTCTGTTACATCTGTTTTCCATAATTCCCTTCAGGACCATACCCTTAATCCCTTTATACATAGTCTCTTCCCTTTTACCTTCCCTTTCAGAGAAAATCAGATTCTAATTTCTCTGATATTGCCAGGAGAGGAAAATATATTTGTACAGAAAATATGTCAGTGATGTATAAGGAGATGAGCTTCATTATTTCATGATTAGTTACTAACCAATCATGATGGGTGGAACATTCTTTCCTTTAGAGAACATTATCTGGTTAGGGGAATGCATAATTCACAGCTACTTCTGAGAGGTTTTATTATCTTTTAAATTAGGTATTCTAAATTGTATCACTTTTGGAAAATTTTCTTAATGTATCACTTTTGAGTCAAGGAAATTTGCTTCTTTTTCTTTGGTTCAAAGTCAGTTATTTTAACAGGTAACTCAATAATACAAAACAATCTTATAAAACATAATCTGATACTTTGGATTTGTTTGTGAAATTCTTTTTATCTTAGTCAAAAGAATAGGTTTCTGACTTTACTGAGATGAAACTGCTTATGACATATGTTTAATACAATCAAGGTAAGTGGTATGTCATAACAGAGACCATTTCTCTTTTGCCTCTCATCTTACCTCAGTTTTTTAGTTGAATGTATGAATATGTAGTTTGACAACCTATGCATGTCTTTGCTTTGTCCATTTCCTTGGGGGTAATCCAACCAGGGAGACAGGACCAATAATTTCTTGTTGCCATCTATGTAAGAAAATCTAGAAATTGTTATTAATAGTTAGGTGGGTTTTCATGTTTGTAATTTTCTCCCTGGTTTTGGATTTCAGCCAGCAAATAGGGTACTCATTTCTGTGTGCACAGTTCTCTGCAGTGAAAGAACCGTCACCTGCTCTTTCTCTGTTGTCTTTTCCCAGGGGTTCCAGTGAAAGTGAACTCAGAGCCCTCCTTGGGTCCCTACAGCTCGCTTGGTTGTCCTGGTTGCCTGCTTCAGGCTCCTCTCTGAGCCAGTTGCACATGGGAACCATGGTGAGTCTGCAGTTCAGATGCACATGGCTCTGCTTTGAGGTTGAACCCAAAATTTGTATTAGTTCTGGAATTTAGGGTTTACAAATATGCTTTCACTTACTTTATGTCACACAATCCTCAAGAGCACAGTGTGAGACTGTGCATTCCCATCTCATCAGTTAGAGTGACAGTCAAAGATCACACAGCTACTAAGATTCTGGGTTGTAACTCACACCCTCTTCCCCAGATTCCAGATGGCCCCGGCTTTGCCTCTCAAAGAGTTCCTGCTGGATTTATTCTATCTCCCAAAAAACTACTAGTGAAATGAAAGCTCCCATCTCCCTTCCACCTACCCTTCACCCTGAGGGAAAGCCGAGGCCAGAAAATAATTTCTCAAGAGATGGTTCATTTGATTGACCAGATTCTACATGTTACAGTGATTGTGTGTGTGTGTGCATGTATAAGTATTAATGTAACATTAGCTAGGTACATATAGTAGACATAGGTACTGTAATGTACCATATGTACATAGGTACATTACATAGACTGTAAATATTTTCAGTCAGAAGTATCTTCAGGTGTATTCTAGGTTAACACTGGAAATAATAAGGAAATAATCTCAAGGGATTAGTTTATAATTCTGAAATCCCAATGGCAGGTTAACCAGATGTTGTAATTATCAAATATGTGGTGATTTTTCTGGCATAAATAAAAAACATGACATATGTGGAAAATTTAAGGGATGCATATCATTCTACTTGGAGGAGATGGTTTAGTTCTAGCCCTAAACAGTCACATTAGGTTACGCATATACAGTTTGTCGTTAGTTTTGATTAACTTGATAGATTTCAGCTATTCTCTGATGTGTCCCATTCTATTTAGGGCAAAGATAACAACAACAACACAAAAAATAGTAGCTAACATGTATAGCATGTTTTCTAGGTGCTTGGCAGTATACTAAGCTCTGTGTGTGTGTTATCTCATTGAATCCTCATAATCTTCCTAACAGCCCCATGAGATTATTAATTAATTAATGATCATCACAACTTGTTCCATCACTTATAAGATTTAAAGAGCTGCATGCATGATAAAAAACAAAAGCATATTCTCTAATGTCTATTATCCCAATGACCAACAATTGCAGGAATGCTCATTTGTCAGTGCATCTCAAAATCACGGGTACCTTTGGAGTTCCTTCTAAATGAGAGATGCTGAAACTTAGTCCATATATGAGATAAAAGCATATACTTTATGGGTATCAATGGGATAGACATATTGACATCCTGTTAGGGACAGTGACTTATTGTCTTAGTCTCTAATAGAACTAGGGGAATGAGTACGGGGTTGAAGATCAAAGGCCGGGTCTGTAGGGCACGTATTAGAGCCATTTCTTATATCAGGCCTGGCACGTCCCAAGGAATAAATGAGCCAGAGCCATCTTGTGCCCAGACTTGACTTAACTGGGAGCTGTCCCTCTGGAGTTGGCTTCCTCACGAGAAATAGTTGTCTAAAGAAATGGAACCATCTTTCCATCTACTTGGTCTTTTCTTCACTTGCTACTGAGAACCTGCTCCCAAAGGTCTATGAATCTATTTTTAGGTGGTCTCAGAACTTGTGGTCTTAGCCCATTGATTGGATTATCAGGAAAGCTAATTAGCTTTATTTAGATTACTGCCCTCACTTACATATTCCACACCCAATGTTTCATGCTGGGAGCTGTTCATTGTAATACCCCTCTCTTGCTGATTCCTCATAGAAGGCACATTTAGGACATTTACCAATAAAAAGTAATTCATTTTAGTATCTTTAAGTTGTTTCTGAACAATTAGTGGGAGAGGTGGGGGAAGGGTGTGTGTGGGTAGGAAGGTGCAATGGCAAGCATCAGAACAAAGTTACAGAGCGGATTGCAGGAAATGAGAAATTTGAGAGAATGAAAGAAATTTTCTTTTTTTGAACTTTAAAAAAGTAATTACTACATGCATTCTCTCTCTCTCTTTCTCTCTCTCTCTCTGATTTTCTAATAAACCTGCTTGACTCTCATCTTTTACTCTTAAGAATGAAAATTTGTCACAGAATATTTGCTTAAGAACCCACAACTAATAAAGATATGATATCTTATAGCCTTTTCACATTAGCAGATAACCTTTAATTGGTATAGTGCCATGCTCTTATAGGCTGGTAGGGGCTAACACTCAGGATGTATGATTTTATTGCTCTATAGAAATTTAACTAGCCATAAATATAACTTAGTAATCTTATCCAGGCACTATTTTCCCAACTGACCACATAAATTCTTCAAATGGTTTGGAACCAGCTAGTTAGTCTTCCCTCTAGTTCAGTCAAATGACTGAAGATGTAGGAAGTTCTTTTATTAATAGATTGTGAACTTGGAACACAAAAAGTGAAGAGGAAATAGAGGGCCCCTCTTTAAATTTTTGGAGAAGCAGATTCAAGACTTTCCTTTTCCCAATCCAGCTCAAATGGATCAGGGTTAATGCTATTTTATGGACTGTTGTGCTTAGTGGATGCAGAACATGGGGGCAGGTATTCTCTCTCTGGCCAGCTTCTTTTCACAATGTTGGTAGCAATCCTAGGTTGAGGTTTGTGAGGAAAGAGTTAATGCAGCAACTCTGGTTTGCTCAATCCTTGCTTATCTTAGGGGACACCTGGAGCTGGCACTGTCCTGTAGCTCTGATTAGAGAACTAAACGTTGGAATGCTCACACAGTCACTGGTCAGTGATGCTATTTTGTGCACCTGGGGTGCTGGGAAGGATGCAACAGACACTGGCAGCATAGTTTAAAGTAAACATGAAGACTTGTGATATGCACCTGGTACCCGGCTGGAGGTTCCCATCATGGGTGGTTATGTAGTAGATACATGCCAGGGATGTGCCTATGTGATCAGCTTCCTTTAGAAACTCTGAACTCCAAGACTGAAGACTCTGAGGCTCAGCTTAGAGTCACCCAGGATGAAAACTGATTTCATACACATGAATATCAGGAATGATAGGCTTCCCTGGATAGAAGCATCTCACAAGTGTCTCATCTCTGCACTTTGTAGTTGTAGAGAAAGTACATGCATGTAACCCTTACCCAATAAGCATTTGGAAGATTGTGCCTCTCTGCACTCTGCTAATATGTATCTTTGTTTTCTGCTCATCTTGTTTTTGTATCCTTTGCTATAATAAACTTTAGCAGTCTAAGCTTTTACTTAGTTGCATGAGTCCTTCCAGGAAATCTCTAAGCCAGAGAACCAAGAAAACCAGTGGTGTAAGTTCCAATCTGAGTCCAAAGGCCTGAGAAACAAGAAAGATGATAGTGGAAGTTGCAGTCTGGGGCAGGAGAAGACTGATATTCCAGTGCAAGCAGGCAGGAGTGGGAACCATGGGAATATGGGTGGTAATGAGACCCTAAAATAGGACTATTTCCTTGACATGAGGAGACCCTAAGGTGGCCTTTGGCCTCAGGGAGACTAAATTCTTGACCTTTATCTTCTCCTCTTCTTGCTGACTAGTATGTTCAGAGTTGGCCTTCCTACAGTCAAAGGAAAGACCCAGGCTTTGAAGGGTGATGGGGACAAACTGGCTGCATGGCCTGCCTTGTTTTTAGGCTCTAGACCTTTCTGTAGCCTCAGCAAAAGTGGTCTGTGTGAATTGGGTTAACTTCAATTTAAAAAATTATTTTGTTCATTTTATGTGTTTTTAAAATTTTTTTGTTTTATTTCATGTTTTGAATACACACTACAGGGATATGACACAAAAGAGTTTATAGTGCTCCTTCTGTCCTCCCTATCCTTACAAGCAACCCTGAAGGCACGAATGTTGCAAGTATCTTATATATCCTGTCAAATGCAAATTACTTTTCTCTTTCTTACGCAAATGTTAGCACACTGTATTTTACCTTATTTACTGTTCTACTGCATCATTTTTAAATTTCATTTTATTTTTAAATTCTATTATTGTTTTTCTTTTTTTTCACTTAGCATTTTATCTTGGAAAACTTTCTATATCCAATCAAAATAATTGCCTTGTTTTTTTAAAAATAATCAGCAAGAGCATATCCCATTGTAAAGATGTTCCATGTTTTGTGTAGCCACCTTTTTATTAATGGACACTTGAGTTGTCACTAATCTTTTGCTATATTATTTTACTTTAAAAATTTATTAATTTTTGATTGACAAATCATAATTATATATATTAATGGGGTATAATGTGCTGGATCTGTGACTCCATGAGGGCTGTGTGAAAGTCTCCAGCAAAACACATCCTCCGGCGGAACCCCACCCTGCTGTCTGTCTCACAAACAGGGGCTGTCTCAGTCAGTGTGTACAAGGAGCAGTGGTGGGGGTCGTTCCAGTGCCATCACTCACAGGAAACATAAAGCAGCTTTTTACTAATCCACTGAATTTTTATGTTATTTAAATTAAGTTGTGATTTTCCTGATTCTAACCCAAAGCTGGATAGTGAGAATTCTATAAGGCCCAGCCACTGAGGAGCTCGCAGTGTGGGCACTGGGGAATGTGCACATACACTGCTGGTAAGAGGAGCTGCAGGAAAGAGACCACAAACATGTTGTCACACATAAAATGCAATTTACCTATAAATCAAAATGTGATTTTTATATTCACAATAATAATAATGACTAAATTTGCAAAGTATTGAATTTCCTCCCAATGAAAGAATAATCTTACAAATTCAGTCATCCATTAAATAAACTTTGTTAAGTTCTTGCAAATCTCCAGAAGGGAAGTTTTCTCTGGCCCAACTCTCCCAGGCACTTCCCCATGTGTCTGGGCTAACTAAGGTTAATGGGAAACCTGAGGCTCAGCTCGAAGTCATACAGGATGGAAGCTGATGTCACACACATGAATGTCCATGGATGATGGCATGCCCCACTGGGATCCAAAGCTCTAAATAATGCTCAGAACTCCCAGTGTGCTGAGTAGTTCCCTGAGGTTGACCTAGTTCTATGTTATGGAGGAGGGACTTACTTCAAGTCATGGAGGAGCATGATGGAAGGTCTGGGAGTACGGCCAGAGGCTGGGAGGATATTTAGGAGGTGAGACTGTGGTGAGGGCTGGTAGCAGTGCCCTCGGCTGGGGAATGCTCAGAGGCTTGAGAGCATGGTGAAGCAGTGGGGGTGTAGATCCTAGAGACAGACTTCTAGGGTTTGACCTATGTTACTTCTTTTAGCTCTTTGACATTGGACAAATTGTTGAATTCCTTTAGACTTCAGATTTCTCTCCTATAAAATGGATGTGATAATAACAATACATTGCTGAGTTGTGGTCATATTTGAATGAGTTAATATTTTTAAAGTGCCAAGAAGAGTTCAGGCTCATAGGAATTGCCTTGCAAGTGATTGTCACACAAAGAGCTAAAACAACATTTGTTTGATGAAAGGCTATTCATTATTAACAACCCCATCATTTAGTATTGAGTTGAATAAAAAATATTTATCGAGCACTTACCAAGTCCAAGGAAGTTAGTCAAGTTTCTCTCTTAAAGCATTTATAAAGTATTTTAGAGGAACAAGAAGGAATGTAAACAACTATGTGCACTGGAACTTTTATAATAAACACAAACAAACACTTTTATAATAAACACAAGAGTTAGAGCCAACATGGGGTCAAGGGTGACTTTCTAACAGCAGTAACAGCAGGTGGCAGGTATTTTTTTTTTTTTATTTGCTTTCTTTTGTTGGTCTGCTTCTAGAGAAAGGTGGCAGTTTTTGATGAAGTAGGAGGAAGGCTGAAATTCCCACTGAAGCCACCAGTGATTCGTGTTTGGCTGGAGCTGATGCCACCCCAGCACCTGTAAGTCAGACATCTCTCCTAAGATACCGACTCCTTCCCCCCAGATTAGCCAAACTACAAAACCCTTAGTCTGATTATGTCTTAGAGTATAAACTGGGGTGATATTTTTTAAACTTGCATATACCACAGCCATCCATTATCAGTGAAATCACAGTAAATTCGGGTTAAATCAATAGTAGCTATTTTGTCTCCTCACGACTAATCTTAACATAATTATGGACAAGGTGAGGTATATTGTTCAGGTCTTCACATATATTATGTTTTTTAACCCTCAGAACAACCCTATGAGAAAGGCCTATTATTATTTCCACTCTGTGGATGAGGGAACAGGAGCTTGGAAGATGATATAACCTGCCTAAGATCACACAGGAAGTAAAAGGTGAATCTGGGTTCAAACACAGCCTTGCTCTGCAACCATCATACTGCTAAGCAGAAGATGAGGGGTGACTTTTCATCCCTGATGAATTTTGGCTCTGCTCTTTGACACCCAAGCTAATTACCTACCAGGGCTGGAGTGAGTCAACACACTCCCTAGAGAGCCCTCAGTGTCTTTCCCAGTCCACAGTCCTGTTTTTAATCCCTTCAGGGGCTACAAGAGACAACCTGGGTGTGACATGAGCTTGTGGTGCCAACTTCAACATGGTCAACAGTTGTAACCATTTATTCTCCACGCTGAGAGCCTAATGTCTCACCTGATGAGCTGCAGGATACAGAAGGAGATGTAGAAGAGTCCAGAGCCCCTAGGAGAGGACAAGAACAGACACACTCATGACGACAAGGTAACCCAACACTGGAGAAAGAAATCACTGTTCCTAGGCTTGTGTGGGAGGCATGAAGGTGAGAATCAATTTGTGAGGCTGTATATGGGGTAATATCCTGAAAGTGCTTTAGGTACAAGTTCCGAGATCTATGTTAGAATCTTCATGAGCAGCTGCATGAGAGCTGAATGAATGGTCACATCCCAGGGGCAGAATATATTTGAAAGTTACATAAATCATCTGTATTCATGTGTACACAGTTTATAGTGATACTATACTAAACAGCTATTGTTCAGTCAGTAACTAGTCAGTCTGAGCAAAATATTAATAGTTAAGCTAATTATGCATAAATATAGATTAAACCCTTGTGTCCTAGGATGGGGCTTAAGGCACCTTTGTTGTTTTCTAGCCTTTGAGAGGAAATTCTAACCAAGCCAAGTTTCAATAAAAGTATCTAAATTTATTCAATACACATCATAAATGTTTGAAACATAGGCTGAAGATTTATACACTTGACAATATATACTTAAATTCATGCTTGAATTTTAAATTCGACAGATACTTATGAAAGCCTATTATGAGCCAGGGCAAAGCTGCATAGAAACCTCTCCCTAGTTGCTCTTCTGTGAGATGATCTGAGCTCATTTGTGCACCTTGACACAATGCTATCAAGTCTGAAAATTGCCTTTTCAATGCTTCAGTTTAGAATACTTATGTGATCATCTAATCTATAGCTGGAAAAGTCATAATGATCCTTCTGATTTTGTGCTTCATTCCATTTGAAGGTGAGCTCCACTCCACTCCCTGCTGAGATGCTGTAGGACTTAACTGTGCAGAGAGGATGAATGCTGAGGGGCAGTGCCAGAGACCAGCAGATTCTTGGCATTCCATTGGGCAGTGCCGGTGGGTTTCCTGGGAGCCAAACATCAAAGTAAGCAGCAGGGGCATGTGATCAAACAGTCTCTATACAGGATACTCAGTTTGCATTAACAGGATGCTCTGCTCTATCCCTATTCCTCCTACTCTTTCCACATACATAGAAGCATTTAGTCTTCTTGTGTATGTTTCCATTCAGTTATTTCATAAATATTGACTGAGTGCTAAGTAGCAAGCAACTTCCAGACACTGCCAGTATACAGTGGTGAACCACTTTTTTGCCCTCCAGAAACCTACACTTGCATGGAAGAGACATGAACATGCAAATAGATGTTTTACAAGATTTCAGATGGTGATAATGAGTATGAAGGAACTTGAAGCCGGGATGAGGGATGAAGCCAGCCAGTGGCATGTGTTAGACAGGGTGGCCAGGCAGTGGCTGCAAGGGAGTGAAGCTCAGGAAGCAGTGGAAGGAACAGTGCCTCTCCTCTCACACCCCTGCTTTGCACTCTGCTACCATCCATCTCTCTCCTCTTCTCAGATTTCCCTCCTACCTTTCTCTCATCCCACCTTCTCTACTTCTCAAGGTCTTTCTATGTTAATTGTCAGGTATAGAAAACTGAATTATTTATTTTCACTCATTGAAAAATTGTGCTCCTCATAATTTATTTTTTATTTTGGGGGGGACAAGGGTCTTGCTCTGTTGCCCAGGCTAGACTGCAGTGGCATCATCACAGCTCACTGCCCCAGCCTCCCCATTAATTGGGATTACAGGTGCACACCACCACACCTGGCTAATTTTTCCATTTTCTGCATAGATAGGGTCTCCCTATGTTGCTCAGGTTGGCCTCAAACTCCTGGCCTCAATCAATCCTCCTGTCTCACCCTCCCAAAGTGCTAGAATTACAGGCATGAGCCACTGCACCTAGCCTTATAATGTATTTTAAAAGCAAGATAATTGCAATGATTTTATTTATTTATCCTTTAAAACAAAGCTGTTAAAATGTGTTTACATTAATCAAACAAAAACTTAGAAGGTGCTTTCTGTTTGTGTTTACTCATTCTTCATTGTTCTCTCAAAAACTGGCTCTTTTTAGATGACAGGTTTTTTCCTCTCCAGTGTAAACCAGTTCTGTGTCAATTAACAAGAACATAAACAATCCCACAAAATCAGGTCAAAATAAAAATTGTGATTTAATTTAGAATTTCTAGAAAGAAAACAACACCTTCAGTCACCTTTTGTCAATTACTGAATGTCCTTGAGTCTAACTCAATATTTCCAAAATAGTGTTCCACTAAACCTAACAGACCAGGGAGTGTAAATAAATGTAATGGGAAAAAAAACTCATTGTCAAAAAAAAAAAAAAAAAAAAAAAAAAAAAAAAAAAAAAAAAAAAAAGCTCATTGTCAAACTATAGAAGATACTGGATAGCAATTGAAGACTTTTTTTACCTGCAAGATTTTCCAGAGTCTTTATTATGCTATTTATTACAAGCCTCTGCAGGCGAGACAGAGTAAGCAATGTTTCACAAACCTATTTTGCAAAATATCTTACAGAATGCCCTTTGGAATATCTATCTTACGTTCCCCAGCTATGCCTTTCCAGTGTCATCAGACAAAGCTTGACAACTGATGCTTTAATTCTGTATCTTTGGGATGGCTAAAGACTGGATGATTATAATTTTACATACACTTGGTATCATGTTAATAAAATATCTGGAATATTAACAAATGATTCTGTTTTCATATTTATTTTCTAGTACTGGGATGTACAATTGTGCTGTGAGGTAAAAATGGCGATGAACCATACTTTTAAAAATAACAGTAACAATAGATGAGAAATTCCTATGAAGCCTATTCCAATCCATTTCATCTGGACTCTACACCATGACAGTTCTTGCCCATCTTAATTTTTGCTTGTCTCATCCTCATCATAAGGAGATAACACTAATGCCTATAAAAGATGAACCAAGCCAAATTTTTAGATAAGATGACACACAATGTTATAGAAGGATTTGCTTAAATGGCTATATTTATTATATGGGAGAAGGTGACATGGCAGAGAAACAGAGAAGAAAACAAGCAGCTTTTGTAGGAATTATTCATTGGAACTTGATGTACACTTTCTCAGAAACTAAGACTGGAATTTCCGGAGTCTGATATACTTCCAATCAGTCTACATTGGCTGATTTATCACATGGACCCTGAGGGCCACTTAAAGCTGACTTCAAGGCATTCTTGGCCAGTCCCAAGGGTTAGGGCCATCTCTTATCCTACCTGTGGCTGATCATGCCACCTACCTCATCCTCTCTGAGTCCCCTGTGGGCAACTCTAGATGTAGGGGTGAATCTTGAAGTGAGAGGTAGGCAGAGGCTCCAGAGGGCATCAGTGATTGTGCATTAGTAACCATGTCCACACTGGATTATGTCTGGGTGCTCTCTGGACATCACATTCCCAAAATGTATGGGGATATTACTATTGACTAAAAGTTATACTTGTCATCCTTATGAAATTATAGCAACATTGTGCTGAACAGTACAGTAATATGATGACCAAAATCAATAGTTTTCAATTCTTTTGTTTATCTTTCCACATGGATTGCTAAATAATATTGCTAAAAAATAATGAATAACAAATAAGGATGCTTTTCTACTTTCAAATACATTGCGATATATTTGGATTCATTTAGTAAATACATGAGCTTCAGAAGTAAATCCAAATAAATGATACTTCTTTGGGAAGACTGATTTTGTGGTGCATGTTTTTCTCTGTGATCCTCCAGAGCAAGCCAGCAGACAAGACATGGGGCAAGATAATGGATCCTCCACAACAGATTTCATTCTCCTAGGCCTATCTTCTGACTCCCGGTATCCTGGCCTCTTCATAACTATTGTCCTCCTAATTCTTGGGGTGGCCATCATGGGAAACTCTGTCCTGACCCTGCTAATCTGGGGCAATGCCCGCCTCCACACCCCCATGTACTTCCTGCTCAGCCAGCTCTCCCTCATGGACCTGACACTGATCTGCACCACTGCCCCCAAGATGGCCATCAGCTTCTTCTCAGGATACAGAGGCATCTCTCGTGTTGGCTGTGGAGTCCAAATCTTTCTTTACTTGATGCTAGGAGTGGCTGAATGTGTTTTGCTGACTCTCATGGCCTTTGATCGCTACTTGGCCATCTGTAGCCCCCTGAGATACCCAGTTATTATGACCCTCAGAGTTTGTGTGCAAATGGCCACCTGGTCATGGGCTGGGGGTGTGCTTGTCTCCCTAGTGCACACAGTTTATGCCATGCACTTCTCTACTTGTGGTTCTAGGAAAATTCACCATTTTTATTGTGAGGTCATGGCCCTTTTGAAGCTCTCTTGTGAGGACACCTCTACCTATGAGAAGGTGGTGTTGGTGTCTGGCATTGTTTTCCTTCTCATCCCCTTTGGACTCATCCTGACCTCCTATACCCTAATCTTGCTAACTGTTCTCCACATGAACTCACCAGAGGGCAGGAACAAAGCTCTGGCCACCTGCTCTTCCCATCTGGGTGTGGTCAGCCTCTACTTTGGTCCAGCCATGATCATCTACATGACCCCAGGTTCCTATCTGCCCCCAGAGGTGGACCAGCATCTCTTTGTGTTTGATGCCATAATCACCCCCATGCTGAACCCCATCATTTACAGTTTGAGGAATAAGGAGGTGTTGGGGGCTCTGAGGAATGTTCTGGGAGGAAGCCTAATGTTTAAGCAGGAAAGATGACTTGATATTATTGAGAGTAATAATAGAGCTTCCTATGGGCCAGGATAGTTATGAAATTGACTCATTTAGTCTTCACAGTGATTTATTGTAGAGGGTGCTGTTATTATCTACATTTTGCGGATATAGAAACTGAGTCCCATGGTCACATAGACAGTGAGTGGGAGATCCAGTTTGGAAGCCAAACAGCCTGCATTTCTATTTACTGTTTCTTAAAAGCCTGGATTCCGTATTCCTTTTCAAGAAACTGAGCAGGCAAGTGTAAAACATGCACCTTACTCCTTTAGATTTCACTTTATCACCAGCAGATAAATTATTTTCTGATAAATTCTTTTAAAACATTTTTAAGGGACAAAATTGTATATATTTATGGTATACAACATTATGTTTTGATATATGCTTACATTGTGGAATGGGTAAATCAAACTAATCGTATGTATTATCTCACATAACTGTCATAGTTTTTGGTTAGAATACTTAAAATTTACCCTATTACCAGTTTTCAAGTACACAATATACTTTTATTAACTATAATCACTATAGTATACAGTAGATCTCTTGAACTCATTCCTACTGTCTAACTGAAATTTTGTATCCTTTGACCAACACCAGCCCCAGCTCTCCCTTTCCCCATCTACTGGTAACCACCATTCTACTCTCTGCATCTGTGCATTTGACTTCTACAAGACTCCATTTATACATGAGAGATCATGCAGTATTTGTGTTTCTGTGCCTATTTCACTTAACACTCTCCAGATTCATCGATATTTGTGCAAATGACAGAATTTCCCTCTTTTTAAAGGCTGAATAGCATTCCTTTATATATATTTACCATATTTTCTTTATCCATTCATCTGTTGATGGACACTTAGGTTGATTCCATATGTTGCTGTGGTTAATAGTGCTGCGGTGAACATGGGAGTGCAGCTATCTCTTCAACATACTGATTTCAACTTATTTGACTATATACCTAGAAGTGGGATTATTGGATCTTATGGTAGTACCGATTTTACAATTTTTGAGAAAACTCCCTATTGTTTTCCAAAGCAGCTGAACTAATTTACATTTCAATCCATAGTATACAAGGATTCCCTTTACCCCACATTCTCATCAACACTTATCTTTCATCTTTTCATAAATGCTTTCTAAAAGATGTGAAGTGATATCTCATTGTGGTTTTCATTTGTATTTTACTGATGATTAGTGATGTTGAGAATTTTTTCCTATTCATATTGGCCATTTGTATGACTTCTTTTGACCAGCAGGTAATTCTTACATTTTTAATAGGCTAATTATCTTGGACTGGGTAAAAATATATATGGCTCACTGATATTTATGGAGAAGGCTCTTATAAACGTCTTCCTCCAATGAGCTTGATCTACAGACTCATTTGAGAGCCCTGCTAAAAGTCCATCATCCTTGTTTTCAAACTAGACCTAATGAGCCAAAACTTCCTTGGGGAACCTCAAAGATTAGCCAGGGACTCTGTCTTTGTAACAAGCACCACGGAAAATCTTCAGGTCAGGTATATTTGTAAAACTCTGCTCTGTGGTTCTTTATCCTCTTCGCCCTTCCTTTTATCCTGTACTTTCATCCTTACTGGAATATTCCAACACTTGAAAGAGGCTTCACAAATACTCCTGATCTCTTCCAACCTTGAATGGCTCTCACCCACCCTGACTATCCAGTGATATTCCCTAAACCTACAGCTGGATGTGTCAGCTCCTCCCTCACTGTGCCCTCAGGACTCACCTCTATCTTTAGAAAATCCCCTGCTTTGTTTTGGGATGCCTGCATGTTTTTACCAAGAGAAGGTCAGATCTTGAGAATAGAACCTTGATCTGAGTCATTTCTGCATGCCCCACAGTTCTTTGTATCTGTACATGACCAGTAAAGTTGAGATGAACTGGTGAATATTTGTCTCAAGTCCTGATCTGAGTCATCACATGGTTTCACAGAATCCCCTTAGCAGATCTGAATTCCTAGACCAGGTGGAAGGCTGCCTCTGCCTCCTTAGATGTGGAAGCATATGAAACCAGACTGGATACAACATCACTAACATTCATCAGACTCATTCACACGTTTGCCCTTTTGGTTCTTTGTTTTCAGGAATTTCTTTCTGGCCTTTGTTGTTGCAATACAGTATGTACCAAAATTCTCAATGTATCACCTGCTTACTAATTGCTAACTGTGCATTTAGTTTTTTTGAATATTTAAATAATTTTGACAGAGTTAACATTATATTACAATAAAATTAAGTAATAAATAATCTATTAATGTTTTCACTCTTTTGTAGAAATAAAAATTAAGAACATAATATTTTGTCACAAAGTGCAAAGTCACTCAAGGGTTAGAGCAGAGTCAAGAACAACAATGATCATATAGAAAAACAACACTCATAACTGAGGACTTCACTCACTTTACAAGGGTTGAGTTGAGAAAAAATATATATATATATGAATTAAAAATTTAAAAAATGAGTAAAGTTAATTTTTATGTAAAAAATAAAAACAAAACAAAATAAAAAACTGAGGATGTCAAGTTTAAATTATTCCAATTGTGTATCTTCTGGTGTCATTACTAGAGATAACCTGCATCCAAGTCAGCAGAAGCATTCTAGTAACTGGGACAGATTGGTAATAACCCTTTTCACAGAGATGTGACTGTTCGAAATCAGGTCTAATCTATGCTTTGCCCACCGCTGCCCACACTTTAAAGTTTATTCCCAGCCACTGAACCAGCAACTTTTGTCATCTATGAAGGGCCACAGCATATGTGGTCTATGTGCCTTGGGACAGAACCTGTATATTTCTTCTGGGCTCTTTTATGTTGCTGTTTGGAATTGGTCTGGTTAGTGAACTTTGAGGGGTTTTTTTTTTCTTGTTTTTTTTTTAAAGTAATCTACTTATTTTTGAGTGCACAGGCTCTGAGGTCTTAGTTTCACCCTCACTACTGCAATTGATCAACTGTTTGTTTTACAAAGTAGCATGAAGCAGGAGCAGACACCGGCCATGGCAGTGGTAGGAGAAGCAGGCACTCTTGAGCCATGCAGACCCCGAGGCCCACTTGCATCATGCTAGGCACACCACAGCGTGGCGAGTGTGGTGGTACTTTCCCCACCAGGACTGCTGTGATGATTCAGTGAGTCAGACTATTTAAGGGTCATTTCCTGAAACTGATGTTAAGTAAAACGTCAATTTCTACTTCTGCTAAATAAGGAAGCACTTTTCTAAACACATGCACAAACTAATATATATTATATCAGACAGGCTGTTGTTAATAATCTCTCTGTCTCTCTGTCTCTCACCTATCTATCTAATTAGCCCATCTGCTGCTCCCACTTCCATGCACTCAGCGTATCTTTGTCCTTCTATTATATAAAGCACATGGCTAGGAGTTCAGGTTCAGAATGCCTAACTTTGGACTTCTGTGCTTCAATTTATTCATGCATTCAATAAGTCTAATTATAGAACCTTCCTAGTAAGATTACTGTGGGGTTTACCTCACTTCATATGAGAAAATTTAAAAGTGTGCTTATACATTGTCACGATTTGATAAATGCTGCTGTTGTCATCACTGTTTGTTCTTTCTTCTCACAGGTGAGTCTTTGGGATTCATGATTCAGGACTTTCTCAGTCTGAGGAGTTCATAGTAGGAGTGGTTCATGAAGAAAAGCACCAGAGAGCCTGAAAGCTAGGATGGAGGGAAGCCCAGACCTGTACATGCTGGGGGTCCTGAGAGACAGGATGCTTGCCTTGAATCTTGGAAGTCATATGAATGTAAAGCAAAAGGGTGAGGAAGGAGGCAGAGGGACAGGTGCAAAGGCTCTGTGGCTTGCCATAGCATGGTGGGTCTGGGAATAGTAGGGAGGGTGTGTTGACTACAGCTGGGGAGGTGGAATATGACCACAGATGGGGATAGCTGACTGCAGTCCTAACCTCTAAGTTCAGACATCCCTCCCTTTCCAGCACCACTTTTTTGTTTTCATTTTCAATCCCAGTAGGAAAGACTCAGCTAGAGCTGGCACTGGGCAGAGAAACGGGGATACAAAGATGAATAACTCCTGGGTCAAGCAGTTTACCCTGTGGTAAGTGAGATGAGTACATACAAGAGGCCATTTCCCTCGTGTTGAAGGGTGATGATAGAGGTGTGTTTAGAACAGCAGAGAAAAAATAAGATAGGTATATAGCCTGATATGGGAGTTTAGGTGAGGCTTTGTAGAGGAACTGTTCTCTCCCAGGGTATTGAAGGACAGATAAAGTTAGCCTGAGGAAGAAGAGAAGCTAGGTGGGATAGGGTGAACCAGGCTCCCAGCAATGGAAGGCCTGTGTGAGCAGCAGTCAGGAACACTGAACCCTTGCTGAGTGTGCTGGGTAGGGCAGGGCCCTAGGACCACCATTGGCTACTCAGGCTTGTTCACCATTGGTTACCCAGAGAAGAAGCATAAGCATGCTTATTATTTTTTTTGTTGATGAAGTTCAACTTGGTCTGGAGAGTCAGGTTAATTAAAGTCTGGGGATTTTTTTTGAGCCAGGACACTCCCTTGAGACTCAGCATCTCTAACGTTGGCATTGCCCTGTATTTAATCCCTAATCTATTTGGAATTTGGACCATAAAATAGTCGAGGCTGAAATGTGTTCATTTTAGGCAGCCCTTGGCTGGCATTTTAGGTTGTCTTTCCACACTGGCCATGTCGGCTCACTGTCCAAAGGGAAGCAGCAACACGTAGAGAAAGTGTGGGTCCCTCTGCCTCACAAGAGGCAGCCCCAGGAGGGCTTGAGTGAAGAGCTATGGGCTTGGTCAGCTCACTGGAGAAGCGATGATCTGGATCCTGTGCCAGTGCTCTTATCTCATGTTGGGTAGATTTGTTCCTGATTAAAGGTTAGCTGATATATTAACTGAGGTAGCAGTTGTTCAGGCCAAGTGAGCAAACCCTTTAGCATGGTGGCCAAGTTCTGATCTCGCCCCCATGTTGCATTGTCTGGCCGCGCCAGGTTGGGTAGCTGTGCTCTGACACGCCATGTTCTGCATTCCTCACCTGCTATGTGGACCAAGTTCCAGATTAAGGCTAAATAGCGTCCCCCCCCAACAAACATACACACTATACCTTCATAGAGAAATCTCAGGTGGGGGGGATTTTGTGTGTGTGTGTGTTTTGTCTTCTAAATCTTCGTGTCTACGGTGTTATTTTTTGCTATTATTTTTTGTTTCTTTGACAGTGACATAAACTGAGGCCAGGTCATCTCTGGCCTCTGTCCCAGCTCCTGTGTCCACCATGCTACCCCTGTTCTCCAGGGTTTCCCAGAGACCCCTCTGGGCTGGCCTATGCAGTTTGGGGAGCCCCCAGGTGGGAGGTAGGGCGGCAGGTTAGCTAGGGGGTCTCCCACCAGGCCCGACTGAGCAGAGCCCCAGGGCTGCCTGATGCTCCCTGAGCCCGTGCTGTGGCCGGTGGGACAGTCTCGGTGGCTGGCATCAGCATCCAAGCCTGGCTCAGGTACTGCGGCAGAGGTCTGGGTGGAATCCCAGCCCCAAAGCCCCAGACCCTCATGTCTTTCCACGCCCCACCCATGTATTTGTAAATACTCTGGCATCTTTTGGCCCTGAGAAGGTTTTTAAATGTGTTGTTTAATTCTCTAAACATAACAATTGCTAAAAAATAAACAGAAGTTTAGAGAGAAAAAAAGGCTAAATAGCTGTGATGATCAGATGACTTGGAGTGACCTTCGGGAGAGTGGCTTTTTAGGAAGGAGAGGTGGAATGCAGATGGCAAGAAAGTCCTTCCACACCTTTCTTTTTTCTTCTTTTAAAAATCTCAGATGCTTGGGGGGAAAAAAAACCCTGAAATATCCAATTCCTTAGAGCTCTAGGATTCATTGAGAGAGAAGAGAACCATAATCTCTCCTTGAGTCCTGATGACGGATGAAGTCTGGAGAAAGGGGATTGGGATGTAAGTGGGCTAGTATCATGATCTATAATAAAATTTTTTGAATGCCCTATACAAATATGAAAAAAATGGGGCATCTTGATATACTACTGCTCATATACTGACAAAGAATATTTGGGGTATTGATTGTTGATAATTATGTCCACTTATCAAATGCTTACCAGTTCCCAGGCTTTATATGTATTTCATAATTGAGTCCCTGAAATACACCTCCAAGGCAGGCATTTGGAGAGTGGTTAAGTGCGTGGAGTGTGGAGCCAAATCCCGTCTCTGTGGTTAGGAGTAAGTGATTTACACTCTCTACACTTTACGTTCTCACATGGAATTGTTTGTGAAAAATAAATGATTACTTAAGTGTCAAACATTCAGAACCACACCAGGATGTGATGAGAGTCTAGTTTTGTAAATATTATTTTTGTTATTAGTACTTCCCAGAAGAGGAAACCAGAGCTTCAAAAAGCCCAGTAACTTTATTGAGATATTTTTGGATAGTGAACAAAAACTCCAACGACGACATGTCCCTCTACTCACTTCTTCGCACCAGCAACAGGGCCATGGAGCTTGCTCTTCCCTCAGCCCCACACGGTAGTAAAACCAGTGCCTTTTCCTCCATTGGGCCCCATTTTAGATGCTTTGTAAGAAAGATCCTTCCTGGCCACCTCATCTAAAACAGGTGCATTATGTGGATTTGAGCTCTGTCCTTTGTAGTGTTTACTGCCACTGTAATATTAATAACTTATTTGCTTGCTTGCTTGATACTGTCTCTTCTGCTGAATATCATCTACCTGAATGTAGTCATCTCCTCATGGTGATATCCTAGGACATAGTCAATGTATATAGAAGACACTCAGCAAATATTACACCTAATAAAGATTTCAGGTCAGAAGAATGAGAAGTGCTTGACATCTTTAGTCTAATGATCTGGATTATAAATCACACATAGGAACATGAGCCCACTCGTTTTTCCTTGGCTTATCTTTTCCAAGTGGCATTTGGACTGTGTAATCACTGCAAGGTGAATTTCAAGTAACACATTGGTCAGGGTTTGGTAGGACCAAGGAGTAAGCCAGACTTGAGAGAATCCCAAAAGGACAGAGGAAAACATGCCATCAGGAGAAGTGCAAGTACTGAGGGAAGGGTGGATGCTTCATACACAAAAAGATTTAGCCATTCCACAATGTATATATACTTCAGAGCATCATGTTGTGCATGATAAATACATAAAGTTTTGTCTGTCAATTTAAAAATAAATAAATAAAAAATAAAAATAAAATATCAACAAAGACTAATCAGATGTAATTAAAACTGTCAGTCCAATAAATTTGATTTAAGAAATCTATCTTTTTTGCTGAAGATTCTAGAAATTTGAGGTTGTTTTTTCCCATGTCTCCTGGTTTTCTGTGAGGGAAGGCAAATTACGTTCTGACTTTTGTTGCTTACAGAACCATCTTTCCAAACCACAAATGATTAGCTACAACATACTCTTTCATAAAATCTGATTCTGCTACTAGTCTTTTTTTTCTTCTTTTTTCTTTCAGCATATTATGGGAGTACAAATGTTTACGCTACATACACTGCATCTGCCCCACCCAAGTCAGAGCCTCAAGCATGTCTATCCCCCAGACGGTGCACACCCCAACCCTTAGGTATGTATATTCCTATCCCTTCCACCTCCCTCCCATCTGCCTGACACTTGATGAATGTTACTACTATGTGTGCACTTAAGTGTTGATCAGTTAAAACCAATTTGATGGTGAGTACACGTGGTGCTTGTTTTTCCATTCTTAGGATGCTTGACTTAGTAGAATGGGTTCCAGCTCCATCCAGGATAATACAAGAGGTGCTATATTAACATTGTTTCTTGTGGCTGAGTAGAACTCCATTGTATATATATATCACATTTTATTAATCCACTCATGTATTCATGGGCACTTGGGTAGTTTCCACATCTTTGCAATTGTGAATTGTGCTGCAAGTACATCAGTACAGATGTCTTTTTTATAAAATGTCTTTTGTTGTTTTGGGTAGATGTCCAGTAATGGAATTGCTGGATCAAAGGGTAGATCCACTTGTATCTCTTTGAGGTATCTCCGTATTGCTTTCCACAGAGGTTGCACTAGTTTGTAGTCCCACCAACAGTGTACAAGTGTTCCTGTCTCTCCGCATCCATGGCAACATTTGTTGTTTTGGGATTTTTTGATAAAGGCCATTCTCACGGGAGACAAGTGATATCTCATTGTGGTTTTGATTTGCATTTCCCTGATGATTAGAGATCTTGAGCATTTTTTCATATGTTTGTTAGCCACTAATCTATCTTCTTTTGAAGAGTTTCTGTTCATGCCCTTGGCCCACTTTTTGATAGGGTTGTTTGACTTTTTTCTTGCTGATTTTCGTGAGTTCTATATAAATTGTAGTTATCAGTCCTTTATCGGATATGTAACTTGCTAATGTTTTCTCCCATTCTGTAGGTTGTCTGTTTGCTCTCGTGATAGTTTCCTTGGCTGTGCATAAACTTTTTAATTTGATCAGGTCCCGTTTATTTATTTTCGTTGCTACTGTGATTGCCTTTGGGGTCTTCTTCATAAATTGTTTTCCTAGGCTGATGTGTATAAGAGTTTTTCCAACATTTTCTTCTAGAATTCTTATAGTTTCACAC
>VBSM01003177.1:189450-199870 GCA_008086735.1 Cheirogaleus medius | reverse complement strand
GTATTCATAAATTATATCTTGTATATCCGTGGCATCAGTTGTAATTTCTCCTTTTCATTCCTGATGGAGCTTATTAGAGTTCTTTCTTTTCTACTTTTCATGAATCTGGCCAAAGGCATGTCCATTTTGTTTATTTTTTCAAAGAACCAACTTTTTGTTTTATTAATCTTCCATATAGTTTTTTTTGTTGTCAATTTCATTTAATTCTGCTTTGATCTTAGTTATTTCATTTCTTCTGCTGGGTTTGGCCTTGGTTTGCTCATCCTTTTCCAGTTATTTGAGATGATTCATTAGATTGTTTATTTGTGATCTTTCTGTCTTTTGGATACAGGCATTTATGTATATAAATTTTCCTCACAGGACTGCTGTAGCTATGTCCCACAGATTTTGACAACTTGCGTCTCCTTTGTCATTTAGTTCAAAGAATCTTTTGATTTCCATCTTGATTTCCTCATTAATGAAATAATCATTCAGCAGAAGGTTGTTTAGTTTCCATGAGTTTGTGTAGAGATGAGAGATTCTGTTGGAGTTGATTTCTAATTTAATCCACTGTGGTATGAGAAGATGCATGGTATAATTTCTATTTTTTCACATTTGTTAAGACATGCTTTCTGGCCTAGGATATGGTCAGTCTTAGAGAAAATGGTACCATGAGCTGATGAGAAAAATGTATATTCAGTAGTTTTGGGGTAGAATGTTCTGTAAGTGTCAGGCCCATTTGTTCTAGAGTTCTGTTTAAGTCCATTTTTTCTTTGTTAATTTTCTGTTTGGAGGATCTGTTCTGTGCTGTCATAGGTGTGTTGAAGTCTCCAGCTATTATGGTGTTGTTGTTTATCCATTTGTTTAGATCAAGTAGGATTTGCTTTATGAATCTGGGTGCAACCTAAATTAGGTTCATAAATATTTAGAATTGTTATGTCTTCTTGTTGAACTGTACCCTTCACCATTATATAGTGACCCTCTTTCTCTTTTGTTACTTTTGCTGATTTCAAGACTAAGTTATCTGAAATCAGAACTGCCATGCCAGCTTTCTTTTGGCTTCTGTTTGCTTGAAATATTGTTTTCCATCCCTTCATCTTGAGTGTTTATGCATCCTTGTGGGTTAGATGTGTTTCCTGAAGACAGCAGATATTTGGCTTGTGTATATTTATCCATTTGGCCAGTGTATGTTTAGTGGGCAGTTCAAGCCATTCACATTTGTTGAGAGAATTGATATGTGGGGAAGATTTCTGTTCATCCTGTTGTGTCGAACTTTGCTGCTTTGTTTTCTCTCTTGAGCCATTGTGGCATCTGGCCTTTGACCTTTAGCTTTTGGGTGATTTTACATTTGTGTTTATCATGCTGATCTGTGTGTAACACAGTTTTGAGTACTTCCTGGAAGGCAGGTCTTGTCTTGGTGAATTCCCTCAGTCTTTGCTTATCTGAGAAGGTCCTCATTTCTCCTTCCTGTACAAAACTTAGTTTTGCAGGGTAGAAGATTCTAGGCTGGGCATTATTCTGTTTCAGAAGAGTGAGAATAGAGCTCCAGTCTCTTCTTGCTTGTAATGTTTCAGTTGAGAATTCTGCTGTTATTTGGATGAGTTTTCCTTTGTAAGTTACCTGTTTCTTATGCCTCACACCTTGTAGTAGGCCTCTTTTGTGGTTATTTTGATGACTCTGTGTGTCGTGGTGTCTTCCTGTTTGCGATGAATCTCCCAGGAGTCCTTTGAGCTTCTTGTACCTGGATATCTAGATTTGTAACAAATCTTGAGAAATTTTCCTCTATTATATCTTCAAATGGCTTATCCAACTCTTATGTATTGTCTTCTTCACCCTTAGGGATGCCTATGATTCTCCTGTTAGGCTTCTTCACATAATCCCACATTTCTTGTAGACTTTGCTCTTTTCTCTTATTTCTCTGTTTTACCTCTGTGACTGACTTATTTAATTGAAAGGTGTTATCTTCAATCCCTGAGATTCTTTCTTCTGTTTGCTTTACCCTGTTCTTGAGGCTTTCCACTGTGTTTTGTAATTCCTTGAATAAGTTCTTCATTTCCAGGTGCTCAGTTTGACTTTTCTTTAATATTTCCATTTCTTTAGTGAATTTTTTTTCTAAGTCGTGAATTTTTTATGTGGTTTCTTTATGTGTGGTTATCCATTTTTTTCTTGCATATCATTGAGTTTTCTTACAATCCATGTTCAAAATTCTTCTTCTGTCATGTTAGTGTTATGAATTTGGTTGATGTCTATTGCTAGAGAGCTGGTGTTCCCCTTTGGGACCGTGCTTTCCATTTGATTCTTCACACTTTCAGAGTTCTTTCGCTGATTCTTTCCCATCTGGATCAGCTGTTGCTTCTTACCTTTAAATTTTTATTTGGATAATGACACGCCCTATTTAGTCTCTGAGGCAGTAGGTGGTATTTGTGGGTGAGATTCAACTACACCCTTTATGATTAGTGAGTAGATGCAGTAAAAGGGTGTGCAGAATGACCTCCCTGACAGTAGGTGGGACCTTCTGGGAGGAGTAGGCTGCAGTGTTGTTTTTTGGTCCTGTAACCAGCTGTTCTTCCTCTGGAGAGGCACTGTAGTGCCTCAAGTGGTAAGTGGGGCCCTGGGACTTCCAGGTGTATCCTTATTCTCCACTTCAGTGGGGTTAGTTGGGAGAGTAAGGCTGGGCAAAGCTGGGTTGGGTGAGCCTGCCCTCTAGCTCCACAAATGCTGTTAGCAGGAGTCAAATGTCTTTTCACTGCTTCTGGGAAAAGCTGCCATGGAGGGGCTGAAATGGTCCCACTCAGCCAAAAAGTCTGCTTGTGGGGGTGGGGCTGTCTGAGACCTACAGTCTGGAGCAGGCCTAGCTCCTTTTTACCCTCTCCTATTCTGCAGTTTCTCCCAGGCCTCTGCCAGCAGGCAGGACCTCACGCCAGTTGGTCTCCCCTGGCTGTGATGTGGGTGGGAGATTCCCTGCCCAGGATAGCAGCCTGAGCTGGGCACATGGCCCTCCCATGGGAGGAGGGTTGCCCTGCAAGCATGCTGATCTGCCCCTGAAGGCACACATACCTCAGTAGACTTGTTCACAAATATCCTTTCTGTGCCCCTGGACAATGTGATCGAGACCTGGGTATATGTGATCTTGTCTGCAGGCCTGTCCCCTGGGCCCTGGAGATCAATCCCTGACCCTGCCAGGGAGAGGAGTGCTGGTCTCAAGTCACCTATGGGGTGCCCAAGCTGGATCAGTGTCTCTCCACCTCAGGATTTGCCTGGCTCTGCTGGAGTCACTGGGCAAGCAGCACGTGGGGGTGCTGGTGGGTAGGGAGCTCACAGTCTGAGTACCCCTCAGTCCACTGTAGGGCCCCAAAGGGAAAGGTCCTGTTCCCTGAAGATGCCTTCGGGTGGTGGCACGACTGCCTTGTCCTCTTCTCTAGGGCTACCTGTTCACGGGGAGCCACGGTGCCGGCAGGTCCGGACTCAGCGGGAAGGGCACATGAGGCCCGGTGGTTCCTCTGGGGCACTGCCAGTGGGGACAGCAGGGCCAGTGATGGGGGCAGGGGGCAAACCAGCCTCAGCCTCTCCTTTCCCAAGGGTTTGAGGTGGGATTTGCATCTCTTCCACCCAAGCCTTTCTGAAGTCCAGGAGAGGCAGGCGGCAGTGAGGAGCAGAGCACCCTGTTCTGGGAACAAGGTCTTGGCCTGGTAGTGCAGGTGTGACCCAGATGGGGTCTCCCAAGTGGCAGGGGAGCAGGAGTGAGGATGCGTGGGCTCTGAAGGACTTGGTGGAACAGACAGAGCTTGGCCAAGAGCTGTCTGCACCAGGACTCAAGGGGAAGGGGTACACCAGTGAGGGGAGCCTACCTGGGGCCCACTGCCTCAGTGAGAGTTGGGGGACAACTCTACCCTTGACGGGAACCTTGGAGGCCCCTATATCCTCAGACTGAATCTGAGCCCCCGAGAGAAAGTCTGAGCTCCCTAGAAGCTACCTGAAGGACTAGCTTGTCTTGATTTTTTTCAAGGCTGGTGAGTACCTTAACTGGAGGGAACTCCAGGAGAACTGGGGAGAGAAGGGACAGATTGTCCATGGAAGCCTCTAGTGAAATGATTCCTGTGTTTGTGCACTTCTGAGAGAGATCAGGCATGTGCCATCAAGGTGATAGTGGAGATGAGCACTTACCCTTAGGTGGCTGCCCAAGGCCTGTCCCCTGAAATCTTATCAACCCCTGTCTTCTAAACCATCCTACCCAGGTCTCCCACTTGGAACAGCCAAAAACCCTCAGATGCTTTCCTCCAATTTTCTCCATCCTCTCCCCTACCTCGCCTCCAAGGCCACCAAGCACCCCTGAGGTACCTCTATAGTGATATTTTTATCAAGTCACAATGTCTTGTTATCCCTAGCCCCACCCTTCCCCAAATATACTCTGAGCTCAGCTCTTCAAGGTCCTTGCTCTGGTCTCTTTGATATAGTCATTTCAGATACTGTGGCTGCAGGAGGGAAGGGCTGGGACAGGAAAGCCCCTGATCTCTTGATGTGGAGGCCTCCAGCTAGGAAGGAGGACCCTGTCCTCTCACTCCCTGGAGCCCCTGCCCATGACAGGCCTCATCTGAACCCCTGGGGGTTCCTTTCTTGGGTAGCCAACTTGCAGGTCCCCAACAACCAGGGTAAGGGACAAGGTCAGTGAGACTATGCTCCTCTCATACAATTACATCGCAGCCACATTAACCTTGGATCATAAATACTTGGCTTGAGTCAGCTAGTACAGTGCTACCACCACCTACAGTGAGCTCAGATTCTAAATCTACTCCTGGATCAAATACTCACTCACTGTGTCACCTTGGGCATGCAGCCCAGCCTCCCTGAGATCTGGGAAGTGTCATGGAATCCACACCTACCTCACAGGGTCTCCTGAGGACTCAGTGTCATGTAGCTGTCATCACTGTTCTCACCACCATCCCTCTTAGAAAAAGTCAGGCAAAATCACCCTTAGATTCCTTTCCTCCTTTGAACCTCATATGACCTGCGAGGCCTGAACAACAGGCTCATCACCTCTACATTTCTAGATGAGTAAACAGAAGCCCAAAGAAGGCTGTGACTTGCCCAGGGTCCCTCAGGAGAGGCCAGCTCCTTCCCACACCTGGAGGGCCTGTCCCAGCTGCCTCCACCCCACACCCAGCACCACCACTGACCAGGGTCACACCTTCTGGCCTCTCTATTCTTGTCCATATCACCATCCAGGTCCAGTCTTAGTGGGAGAGGGACAGGGTGTCTTGGGAGGCCTGCTTGAGTGGCTCCTGCCTGCCCCTGTCCCACTGGGATCTTTTTCCCACAAGCTGCATTTGAGGCCACGCCAAAGGTTGCATGATGTTAATGAAGGGAGTTCACACAAAACTGCCTCTTCCTCCATTCAGGAAGTGGCCTCCCAAGGTGATATCGCTGACTGATAATTCAAGGTCTTTCCAGGGTACTGGGTGATGACAGTTTGCTTCCTTATTTACATGGAAGGTTCTGAGGTCTGGTCAGGAAGGATGCACTAGGAATGCATGAGTCGCCCAGACCCTTCTCATATGTAATCTGGAGCACATGGCACTGCTAACTGAGCACTGGGCTAAGAATCCTATGACTGTGATTAGTAGTGTCTGCAAAGGGCATAGCGGAGAGCCACAAAAACATATGTCTGTCCCAACTACGCCCATTGGGACCCAAAGCTGGTTGGATGCTAATTCACCATGATGACTTCTGATTAATCCTGGCCCTCCTGGCCCATGGGATTTCTCTGCCATCCCTATACCTGGTGCAGGCAGGGAGCCCCTCCCCATGGAGGTGCAGTGCTGACAGGAGCAGCAGGGGCTGGTTCCTGAGGAATGGCCGGGCTAATTTGGGAAGGAAGGAAGCAGCACCCGCCACATCCACCCTACCACCTGGAGGAGGCTCCACCAGCAGATGGACCAGCGCGGGAGCCAGAGCCCTGCTGACTCCACAGCTCAGCCTCGGCTGAACACCCCAGCTGCCCCCAGCACACCCCGTGACCAGGACTTCCCAACCCACCCCACCTGTCTATGGACAGACACATCTCTCCTGTTAGACATAATAGGTGACTGGTATTTTTCAAGTAAACTTTTAGTGAGAAAGTAAAACAGAAATACACACACCTGGCCCATTACTCCTTCTAACCTTGCTCCTTTTTTCTGCCCCTCAAACATTTGCCTCCATCTCCCAGCCTCCAGTTTACCTTAATGAGCAGATTCTGCTCAGTGCATTGTCCCTTATTATTTAATAGAAAGTTTATAAAATTTCTCAACCTTTTTCTGTAGAGAGAGAAAAGAAAAAGGATACATTTGGGAATAATGGTGCAATGTATACATTTTATTTGAGAATCAAAAGGATCTAAACTGCCTAGGTGATAGTTCCTACTGGTTTCCTTTGAGCCTTAAGGGCTCCACAAGACAGGGAAGGGAGCTCTGTGGAGGCTAAAGTAACAAAAAATGCTAATTCACCGTGATGACTTCCTATTAACCCCTATTAATGCCTCTAAGATTTCTCTAAGAAACTTTACTGTTCCTTGTGTAAGAGCATGCACTTACCATAAATCTTGCCGTTAGGTCAAAATAACCTAGATATTTTCACACAAACTAGGGGATACACAGGGTATTCTTGTCTTTTTCTAAAAGGTCACCTTCAGTTGTCTTGTCCATGCCTTTTAGAGCATATATATCCTTTCTTGGTAATATATAAGCCTGGGTCTGTGGGGGGTTGGGACACTGCAATAATCTCCCTGTCTTGTGGGCACCCAAGACCACACTTCTGTCTGTAAGTTCCCCATTAAATCACCCTCTACTGAAAAACTGGGCCTGTCTGCCTCATTTGTTGGTTTCTTGGCTCGTTCTGCATTTGCATTTTTCCTTTCATGAAATAGTTGGTGAGCCTTCCAGGAGGAGTCTAGGAATCAAAGTATGGGCAAGGGAAAAAAGCGTCAGCTTGGGAGCGGCCCTCCTCATCTACATGGGGTGGTGTTGCTCATTGTCTAGATGCTGGCGGACCACTGTGTGAGTGTGAGGATGCACTGAAAATGCCAGAGGGCCTGAAGCACTTAATATAAAACTGCAGGACCCATTGGGGTAAGGAAGGTCACCGTGGGTCAGCAACAATGGGTTGGCTGCTATTATGGGCTTTGCAAGTGGCCATGGAAGAGCAGTTAGCAGCTGAGGTGAGGGTACAAAAGCTAGAAGAATTATAGTTAGAAAAGGATATGAGGAACTCCACATTTTTGTTAGTGACTAGGTTGGCAGATAAGTTTGAAATTCAGGAGGCGCTGTTGGAATCTCTTGCCTGCTGTTTTGTGCAGCGTGGAAGGTGTGAACTATGAGTCATCCTTGCTAAACTGAACTGGGACTGCTAATACGTGGAATCCTTGGGAATCAATGAGTGAGCCAGATGAAGATGTAGTCGTATTTCAGAGGAAGAGGATGATTATACTCTCTGTTTTGTTTTATTTTATTTTATTTTATTTTATTTTATTTTATTGAGACAGAGTCTCACTCTCTTGCCTGGGCTAGAGTGCCGTGGCATCAGCCTAGCTCACAGCAACCTCAAACTCCTGGGCTCAAGCGATCCTCCTGCCTCAGCCTCCCAGGTAGCTGGGACTACAGGCATGTGCCACCATGCCCAGCTAATTTTTCTATTTTTCTGTAGAGACAGAGTCTCGATCTTGCTCCAGCTGGTCTCAAACTCCTGAGCTCAAGCGATCCTCCAGCCTCGGCCTCCCAGAGTGCTAGGATTACAGGCGTGAGCCACCGCACCTGGCCTATACTTTCTGTTTTAAAGCAAGATCACCAGTGCAGTGGAAAGCAAAAGCCTAACAGATGCAGCTAGGCAATAACAAACTTATAGAATTTTCAGGACAACTTCCAAGAGTGCTCCTTGGAAGAATTACTGGACATAGCAAAAAATTTCTAAACAGCTGTTGAGGGAAAGCTTAGCCACATGGATGGTGAAACTATTGGAGATGGTATCTCCCTGGCTGGAAGTGAAGCAGAAAAAATGAACAATGTAACCAGTCATCCAGCTTTGAGACAGTGTTTGCACAATGCTAGAACTGCCCAAGGCAACCATAGTCTTATGAACTGTATTATTCTGGAATTGAGAGATACCTGGCCAAATGAAGTGCACTTCTTTGCTCAGACCTTGGCATGGTGATCTGTGGAGAAAGGACAGTCAATTTAAGGGAGTTGGGCAAGTTACAGGCCATATATGTGCAAAAATTTGAAGGACCAGATAAGGCTATGTTTACTGTAGGCATGAAAAATAAGTTGTTGCTGAGTGCCCCTTGTGATTGGCATGGTCCCCTCACATCCCTTTTGAGCTCTCTTATGAGATAAGATGTGTATGAAGTGGGGGAAGCTACAGCTGATCTTGGAGAAACTGAAAAGGAAAGGGGTAAGATCTGATTGGTTACCAAGGGAAAAGAATAAAAAGGAGATGCTAGTCTGTTGCATTAAAAAAAGAAGGTCTAAAAAGCCCAGTTAGGGTTACCAGAAAACAAATGTGCTATGATCTGATTTCAGCTGCAGTAGACAAAGAAAAGATAAATCAGCAATGTAATGCCATATTTGTGAGCATTTGGAAGGACTTAACTCTTGTTTAGCAGTTCAGGAACCTTCCCAGCACCTGACCAGAAGAGAAGGAAGGAGAGAAAACTGCAGAAAAGACCTCCAACATCTGCATTCCAGGGGTGGACTCCTCCCCAGCCTAGAGACTATGGGTAAGGCCAAGGTTGCCTTCATGTATGAGCAATTGGGAGTCACCGTAGGCCCCTTGTGGAGCTCACAATCCATTGGAGTCCAAAAAGCAAGCAGAGGAGCTTATCTCTAGTCGACACAGGTTCTGAATGCACCTCAATTCATGGAAACTCAGAAAGACACCCTGGTAATGGGCATCAATAGATAGTTACTCTAAACATCAATAACTAATTTAATATTTTTAAAGCATGGCATGAGCCAAACAAACAGCTTGTGTGATCTATGGGAAATCAAACCCCAGGTACTGTTTAGCCGCCTAAACTACTGGATAGATCAAAGGAGGCAAGACTGGTGCATTTCTGAGGTGACAATGGAGGACAGCTTCTGCTGGGGCAATAACAGTACAGATGAAGCAGAGGGGCCAGAAATAGATAAAGCTTAATGATTGGGGTGTAAACACTGGAAGGAATGCAGAACATTTTCCTAGTGGATGATGGTTGACAAGGTCTAATTTCGATAAAATTCTTCATTTATCACACTGCCTAATTGCATTAATTGAACAGATTGCTTTTCACAGTGATCAGCTTACTAGATGTATCTTCACATATCCCTAGTAACTATCCATCAGTAAATCATACATCACTCCTGAATAAATCTCTAGGAAAGATAATTGATTCAGGTGGGGCAAAGGCAATATATGTAACTTAAACATTTATACCCCCATATTATGCTGAAGTTAAAAAAAAACAATGATAAAATAAATAGAAGTTTTAAGAAGAATTTGGTGATCACTAGAAAAACTAAAGATTCTTGAAAAATGATCCATGCTAAATTAAGCTCATTAGTTTGTTGCTTGTTTGTTTTGTTAAGAAGGCTAGGCTTTCAGGATCATGTAGAGATAGAGTCTGAGAGACAAGGCACATTTTATAAAATTTCTCTAAGCTTCTTTGCCTTGCTAGATACATGATAGTCATTGGATTTCTTATCCCAAACACATCAGGACTATTTTATTTGTGGATTGAAGAACAGACACAAGAGTTGTATATGAGCTCCAGGGAAGATTTTTTGTATGAGCTATTTGTTGGTTTATTTCATAGGCTATTGGCATTCTGAGAAGGGTAATTTGTTGTTGGTTGGAGAATTCCCACACATTGCAAGTTATCTAGCATCTTGCTAGTCTCCTCCCCACTAAATCACAGTAGTGCTCCACAATCACTTTGATAACCAAAATACCTTTGCCCAATGTACAAATGCCGCTGAAGCAATGGCATTGACCCTACTAGAGAATCACAGCAGTCTCCTTACAATAAGCTCTTTTTCTCCCTGAACATTATATTATGGAAAATTTAAAACAGTAAAGTTGAAACAATAGCAAAATAAACACTTGTATATCTGTTACTAAATTAAGAAATTTAAATCTTGCCAAACTTGCTTATCTACTTATATGTGTTTGTATTTATTTTTTATTTCATTGAACCATTTGAGAGATACTTGTCAATATCATGGCACTT
Source organism: Cheirogaleus medius (assembly GCA_008086735.1). Lineage (NCBI taxonomy): Eukaryota > Metazoa > Chordata > Mammalia > Primates > Cheirogaleidae > Cheirogaleus > Cheirogaleus medius. Next base: position 189,657 of record VBSM01003177.1, on the reverse strand, counting down.
CACATATGCAGCTCCTTAAATTAAGGACAGATTCCTATATAATCGCATTGTCACATCCTAGAACATAAATAACAAAATTCTTTAATATCATCTGAAACAACAATCCATATTCAAATTTTTCCAATAATCAATTACAAATAACTTCAAACCAGTACCAAATCAAAATTTACATGTTTAATTTGGTTGTTATGGTTTTCAGTCTCTTTT
>VBSM01003177.1:160497-173443 GCA_008086735.1 Cheirogaleus medius | reverse complement strand
TAAAAAATGGGCAATGGAAATGAACAAAAACTTCTCCAAAGAAGACAGAATAATGGCTTGCAAACATATAAAAAAAAATGTTCAACATCTCTAATCATCAGAGAAATACAAATCAAAACTATCTACTTTTCTGTGTAAATCTTGTATCTTCTGACACTGATAAGCTTCTTTTTAATTCTAGTAGTATTTTAGTGAATCCTTTTTATATTTTTGTATAGGTTTATGTCATTTGCAGTAAAATAGTTTTATTTTATTTTATAATCTGTAAAATTTTATTTATTTCTATTATATAATTTTCCTGAATAATTCTTACAGTATAATGCTGAATAGAGTGGTTAAAGTGGAAATTCTTGTCTTGTCCCCAAACTTCCAAGTAAAGCACCTCATCTTTTACTATTAAATATAATGTGTTAGCTGTAGATTTTTTATAGATGCCTTCTAGCAGGTCTCAAAAGTTTCCTTTTAGGCCGGGCGCGGTGGCTCACGCCTGTAATCCTAGCTCTCTGGGAGGCCGAGGTGGGCGGATCGTTTGAGCTCAGGAGTTCAAAAGCAGCCTGAGCAAGAGCGAGACCCCATCTCTACTAAAAAATAGAAAGAAATTAATTGGCCAACTAAAATATAGAAAAAATTAGCCGGGCATGGTGGCGCATGCCTGTAGTCCCAGCTACTCGGGAGGCTGAGGCAGAAGGATCACCTGAGCCCAGGAGTTTGAGGTTGCTGTGAGCGAGGCTGATGCCACGGCACTCTAGCCGGGGCAACAGAGTGAGACTCTGTCTCAAAAAAACAAACAAACAAAAAAAAGTTTCCTTTTAGTGTGAATAAAGAAAACAGTTTTCTTTTATTAGTAGTTTTCTGGGGGTTTTAGCATGAATGGGTGTTTTATTTTTCAAAATTTCTTTGTGTCTATTTAAATTATAACTTTTTCTTACTCTAGTAATATTGGAGATTATCTTGATTGAATTTTAGGTATTAAGTAACAATTGCATTTGTAAAAAAAAATCTCAACTAATCTTGTGTATAGTTTTAATGTTGCTAGATTTAGCTTGCTAGTGTTGTCTGAGAATGTGTGTGTCTATACTGACATGGCGTGTTGTGCCATAGCTTTTGCTTGTCATGCTTTTGTCTGGCTTTGGTATCATAGCAATACTGGCCTCCTAAAATGAATTGGAAAATGTTCCCTCATCTTCAATTATTGGAGGTTTTTATGAGGAATTGGTATTAATTATTTATTAAATATTTATAGAATTTTCAATTTAAGTTTTTTTGCCCTGGACTTTTCTTTGTGGAAGTATTTTAATTAACAGTTTTTACTTGTTATATAACAATCCATAATATATAAATATATATTCATATGTTCTATTTCTTGAGTTTACTTTCACAATTTGTACCTACCAAAATACTCATTTTTGATTTATAGTATTCCTCATGTAATAGATTTTCTAGGCAGCTAATATGGACAAATTAGGAAAACTAGAGAATGAATCAATCAATGAATGACCCAAAGATTCCTCTGTTCCAGGATGGAGAATATAAATATAATTCTATCCTTAGTACTCATATTTATTGTGTGAGGCAAATAAGGTACTGAACCTAAAGAAAATTCATGAAGCTGCTATTTAACTTTGGATTTTATCAAGGGCAGACTGAGTAGATCCCCTAATTTTTATCAATATCTACATAAGACAGAAAAATAATTTTAATGCGAACAAATAGAAAATGATATTGGATTTGAAGAATGGTATGAAAATAAAAGTTAATGAATCAGATTGATTAGTACTTAGCACATAGATGATGTTAGGCAGGATTCTAAGCCATTACACATACGGACATAGCACCTAAGAGTTTAAAATGAGGAACCTCCAATAACAGGCTGACCCATGTGCAAATCCATTAGAGCCGGAGTCCTCTCTACGTTCCAAGCTGGGAATCACAGCCACAGCCCTGAGACCTGGAAAACCCATCAGATTATTAAAGTACCCCCCCCCACCTGTAACCATCAGGATGCAGTTTCAGATAAAATGTGTAGTGGTGGGAAGAGGGATGACTAGAGACATCAGTTGCCAGAGCATCCCTCAAAGAAGAAAAACTTTCAGGAGGAAAAGCATAGCCCAGATGAAACACTGAGGGAAAAGTGCCAGAACTTTCCCTTACCAGAGATCCCATGGGAAGAAGTTACAGAGCAGAACAAGAAGTGTTAGGGCCTAGGGAACATAGGTAGCAAATAACTCGCCATTAGCTTCTGTATTATGCTTGCTTGCTTAGGAGAGTGAGAAATTTTCAGCTAACCCTTATCTGACTCCGAACCTACCTTCTCGCTCTTGTTAGTCTGATTAAGTTTAGAAACTAAGGGGAAGGGCGGTGGTGCATGGCACAACGGCCCACAAGATATAGCCGCTAGTCCAGGACCCCTGAGGCGCCTGACGTGCTTCATGTACCTAGTGAAACGCGCTCGGGCTTAGATCACAGGATGCAGGATGTATTTCAACTAAGGTTAATGTTGTCCGTAGTTAGGCTGATTCAGAGGCGTCCTCTCGGCTGAATCTTAGCTGCGGTGGGCGACTCCTACAAAACCCATCTCAAGGCTCCAAACCCCCCATTGTGCTAAAACAAGATAGAAATGTAAGATTAATGCTTTCTCTCGCTTTGTAAAAGTGCTTGCTAATTAGATTTGTAGAGTGTGGTTTTTGCCTTTATAAAGGGGCCGGTTTTCCTAGCTCATCGCTACTTTCTGTGCCCGCCTCTCTGCAGGGCAGGAGTAGTCCTGGCCAGCTAATAAAGACTCACTATTTGACCCAATTCGGTTTCTAAGGTGGTCTTTTCTCACACTCCAGACCATAACAGAAGGAGCACGATTTTGGCAGAGAACAACCCCCAAGGGAAGCAGAGTGCAGCAGAAAGTGTCAGTGGGAGTGTTTACTTTTCCTCCCCGCACACCTGTGGCAGTCTTTTAGCTCCCAGTGTAGCAGAGAGCCCTTCTACCCTCACTAATCCGGGAGCTGCTGCCATTGGTGAACTGCGAGCTTCTAGAGTGTGGAGAACTAGGCTGTGAGCCGGCGCGGGGTCATTTCCCACACTGCAGACCTCTGCTGAGGTGGAGAGTGCGTACTGCCTATGTGCATGCCGGGTGCCTCTATCCTGCTGGGGAAGTCACAGCCACACAGTCTTCTTGTCACTGGGTCCCACACAAAGATTCCCCACACCGGCTTGGACTGTGACAACCACAAAGGAACAGGGAGACACAGAAGGGCAGCAGTATCTCTAGAGTGAACTGCCTCAAGGAGACTGGGAAGTGTCACAAACACTTTTTAGGGCAGAGGAAGGCAGAAATGCACTCTCCTGCACCTGAGAGTCCCTGGTTCATGAACTGAAGTTTTCTGCACCTTCCCAGTGGTGACATGGGTGCAGAGAGGAGTCCATATTGTAGGAGAGTGCCCCATCCCAGCACAGAAGTAGCACCAGAGCCTGGGAAGGGACATGGAATGAGGGATGCCCCCTCCTCCAACCACCCAATTCTGTGGACATAGCCACCTTTGCTGCCAAGCATGAGCTTTTGGCACAGTTCTCTAGGATGGCCAGTTCCATGCTTGCAAGGGATACACCACAAATAGTACTCTGCTCATTATGCCTAGGTTTTGCATGGAGGGTGTGGCTAATATCCCTCCCTTGACAGTCTGGCAGCATTTTTATAGCTGTCCTGACCAAGGAATTTAAGCTTCTGGGGCTCTACATTGCTAGATCCACAGCCAAGATTCCCCAGCACCCACTTGGACTCCATCAGCCTTAGGGGACCAGTGGGTCCCAGGGGAATTGCAGGTCTCCCAAAGCTTGGGTATTCAGGGTGGGCTGCTTCTGGCTGAGAGGAGCCTCCAGCCCAACAGGGGGCCCCTTAGGACAAAGGGAACAGGGGCATCAGCTGCCCACCGTTTGGGCCGTTGTCTATGCCTCTCTTCCCCCACCCTCTGCTGCTGATGTGGCTGCTGCTATTTCTGCTCAGGACTGGTGAGGATTTTACAGGGGATGATTAAGCCAGGACACTTGGGAGCAGCTTCCCCACCTCTGACAGAGCACCTATCAAAGTTAGGCTTCCAGGAGTTTGAGGCTTACTCCTTTTCCTCTAAAAAGCCACAGCTAGTGCTTTTGTTTGCCCCAAGGATAAAACTATCACCTCCACTGAGGGAGGGTGGGGCCAGCAGTTCTCTTTCAGAGGTGCTTGTCTCTTCTAGGAGGAGCCTGTCCTCCCTGGAGGCAAGTCCCTGGCACAACAACACCAGAGCATTTCAGCAGCAACCCCAGCCATTCTGGAAGCCAAGCATACATACAGAGGTTCAGTCTTTCTTTGCCATTTCTGTCACAGCTGGGTCAGAAAGGAAACAGGGAATCCGGGCATTTTTGTGTGGCGCAAGTACAAAATCTACCACATCCACTGAAAAAGAGTGAGACTAGCAGTCCCCTCCCCAAGCTGTCTGTCCCTTCTGGGAGGAGCCTATTCTCCCCAGAGGCAAGTCCCTGACACAACAGCGCCTCTTCCACCAGAGCATTTCTGCCATAGGTACGGGGCCAGTCTGGTGGCCCTGCGCACAGTGAGTTGAGCTGCCTCCACCCACTCTGCAGCAGCTGGACCAGGGTGGAATGGTGGGATCTGGGAATCTGGGCATTTTTGTGCCACTGAAAGACAGAGACTACTGTTGGTGCTGAGAGAGAAAACTGTGAGTGGCTTATGACTTCACAGCTGCTTTGCTTGCCTCTGCTAATCTCATCAAGAGGGGCCTGCCATCCTGTCACAGGTTCATAGAATTGTGAACTGAAATAAAATTTTAAAGCTCACCCCCCACACACTGGCTGACTAAATGGACACCCTTTTGGCTAAAGGAATATCCTAAAACTAAATTGCCTGCCAGGAGGAAAGAGGTAAGACATGCCTTATCATGCCCCCCTCCCTTCTTGGAGACGTCCTTTGTGACCCATTGACAGGCCTGAAGGCATGCAAGACAAATCTGCAGGTCCTCACTTTACACAACAAATCTATGTCCAGTGGCTTACCTCTGATAACAGCTCCTTATGTTAAAACATTCCAAGCCTTTAGACAAAGCTTCATGTCTTTAACCAATTACAAGTCAAAGAATCTTTAAACCCACCTATAACCTGTAAGTGCCCCCCCCCTTCATGATGTCCCACCTTTTTGGGCCAAACCAATGTATGCCTCCCACGTATTGATTTATAGCTTCACCTGTAACCCCTGTCTCCCTAAAATGTATAAAATCAAACTGTGACCCAGCCACAGCGAGTCCACTTGCTCAAGGCCTCTTGGGAGTGGCTCCGGGTCATGGTCCTCAAATTTGGCTCAGAATAAACTTCTTTCAAATATTTCAGAGTTTGGATTTTTCCATCCATAGAATATATATCCTTCTCCTAACTAAACATTCTTCTTGACCAGAAGATTACCTTGTTACTCACTATCAAAGCCAGTGCCTGAATTCAGGGAGAATTGAACGGTAAATTTAACAGCCTGGGCTTGGTCTGGTCCCACCCAGGACTGAAGCACACCATCCCAGGGCCTTAGGAATGGGAATACCTAGCCTTGTCCACCACTGCTGGCACTGAACACTCTTCCATGGGTCTGAGGTTTCACCAACACAAATTGCCAGCAATGCCTCAGTGGGTACTTACCTGCATGATCCAAAGGCAGTACACCTCTCCAGATGGGAAAGAACCAGCATAAGAACTCTTCCAATATAAAAGAAAGAGGTTATTTCAATACCCTCAAAGGATCACACTCTAGCAATGGACTCTAACCAAAAGGAAATTTTTGAAACATCACATATGGACTTAAAAATAAGGATCACAAGTAGATCAATGAGATCCATAAGAAAGTTGAAAAACCACACAGAAAAAAATTCAGGACATCAGTGAAAAATTCACAAAAGAGATAGATATTTAAAAACAACAATGAAATTTCTGGAAATGAGTTACTTAGGGAATTTCAAAATATAGTGGAAAGTTTTAACAAGAGACTAGACCAAGCAGAAAAAAGAATTTCAGAGCTTGAAGACAAGAATTTTGGTTTTGCCCAGGTAGTCAAAAATAAAAGAAATGAACAAAATCTCTAAGAAATTTGGGATTATGTATAATGTCAAAACATAATAATCATAGATATACCTGAAGGAGAAAAAGAAAAAACAAAAACCATAGCAAATCTATTAATATTTGAGGGAATAATAGAGGAAAACTTCCCTGGTCTTGCTAGAGATCTAGGTATCAAAATACCAGAAGCTCAACAAAATTCTGCAAGATTCATTGAAAACAGGACATCACCGAGGCACACAGTCATCAGACTGGCCAAAGTTAATACAAAGGAGAAAATCCTATGAGTTGTGAGATGAAAGCCTCAAGTGATTTACAACGGAAACCCCATCAGATTAACAGTAGATTCTCAATAGAAACCTTAAAATCAAGAAGGGATTGGGGTCCTATCTTTAATCTTTTAATCAGAATAGCTGTCAGCCAAGAATTTTGTATCCTGTAAAACTAAGTTTCATAAATGAAGGAGAAATGAAGTCTTTGACAGGCAAGTAAACACAGAGGAAATTTGTTACCACTGGATTGTCCCTTCAAGAAATACTCAAAGAAGTTTTAGACATTGAAACAAAAGGTCAATATTCACCAGTATAAAAACACTCCAACATAAAAAAAAGTAACGATTTTATAAAAGAGGAACACAAGGGAGAATACAAAGCAACTATGTAACACTCAACATAATGTCTTGAAGAGTATGTTGCACATCAATACTAACATTAACCACTTCAGTACGAGTGTCGACTATAGTTGATAGCCACAGATGAACGCGCACAGCCGAGCATCCACTTTAGCCGACAGCTGTGATATGAAGGCGCACAGCCCAGCATCGACTTTAGTGGTAATAACAAAACTTCTACAACAATACTTTGAATCGAGGCAATACAACCCTTGTACTGCATCAGAAAATCTCATGTGTTTTAGAGAAAGACATTGTCCGGCACCTTACAATAGTGATAAAACAAAAAGGAAAAATCCATTAAGAAGATGTATTGTATGCTCAAAAAATAATAAAAGGTGTAGTACTAGACACTATTGTAAACAATGTAATGTTGACCTATGTGTAGCCCCATGCTTCGAAATTTATCATACCAAAGAATAAAATTTATTGTAATATTCAAAAACTTGCCTTATTTCTTTATGATATGAATTAAATAAAACTATAATTTTGAATTGACTTTTCTAATTTTTCATTTATCAAAATAAAATTATGAACATTTAAAAATAATGTAATGAAAACATATATGTCTATGTTACCTATTCTGATTTACATTACAAGTAAAGCTGCCTGTAAAGTAAAACAAGCTTTCAGTGCTTTAAAGCTTTCCTCATTACACAAGAGCAAAACGGATTCGTTGTCAATGCACAGCAGAAACTATCGTGCGAACTATGAGTGCCGGCTGTGGGCAAGGTTTCGCGGCCAGTGAGTGCAGTACCGAAGTGGTTAAACATCATTGTTCTAAAAGCCTTAGTTAAAAGATATACATTGGTCTAATAGATTCTTTAAAAAGCCCAAATTTCTGCTGTCTCTAAGACCCCATTTGACTTGCATAATCTCATAGATTCATGGTAAACAGGTAGAAAAAATATTCCAAGCAAATGGAAACCAGAAGCCAGGAGTAGCAGATAAACCAGACTTTAAATGAACAACAGTTAAAAAAAAAGACAGAAAAGGTTATTATACAATGATAAAGGTATTATCTTTAGGTAATGTCTTCAGTATTATCTTCAGGTAATATCTTCAACAAGAAGATATTACAAACTTAAATATATATGCACCTAACACCAGAGCTCTTAGATTCATAAAACAAACTACTAGATCTAACACAATAAATAAACACTAATATTATACATTAATTTTGGGAGATTTCAACACTCCACTGATGGAACTAGACAGATCATTAAGGCAAAAGTCAAGAAAAAAACACTGGACTTAAATGAGACCCTAGAACAAATGGAACTAACAGACATTTACAGAACATTCTACACCAAAACTGAAGAATATACAAGGTCTGTCCAGAAAGTATCCAGCCATTGTTAATATAATGAGAATGGTTTGCATAACATCAATGTAAACTGGGATCCAAAGAGAGCAGACTGGAATGTGCATGTGTGAACAATGATGACTTCATGGTACTAATCAGTGGGGCGCTAGGTGGTGTTGAGGGAACATGTGTACTGTGTGGCCAACATATTCAAAATTACTGAGCAAGAAGAGCAATGAATCTACATCAAATTTTGCGTTAAGCTTAAACATTCCTCTGTGAAATCTAGTCAGATGATTGAGAAGGCTTTTAAAGATGATGCAATGAGTCCGTGCAGTGCAAATTAAAGTATGTCACAAATGCTTCAAAGATGGCCAAGAATATGTTGAAAATGATCCATGTTCTGCAAGGTCTGCAACAAGAAGAACAAGAGAATGTTGAACATGTATGAATTAAGTTAAGAGATGCTGGGAGAACTGTGTGAAGTCCCAAGGTGCCTACTTTGAAGGGGACTGAGGCATCATTGTCTTATGTACAATGTTTCTTGTATCTTATATCTTCTTCAATAAATATCTCTATTTTTCATATTACATGATGGAATACTTTCTATACAGACCTCATACATTCTTCTCATTAGCACATGAAACATTTTCCAAGATAGATCATATATTAGGACACAAAAAAGTATCAACAAATTAAAAATAATTGGAGTCACACCATGTATCTTCTCAGACCACAGTAGAATAAAACTAGAAGTGATTTCCAAGAAGAATTCCAAAAATGACAAAAAAAAAACACATGGAAATTAAATAACCTGCTGAAATTAAATAACCTAATGTTAACATTTTTTGATCAATGATGAAATTAAGATGAAAATTTAAAATATTTTCAAAATGAATGATAATGACACTAGCTGTCAAAATCTCTAGAATACAGTAAAAGCAGTGATAAGGGAGAAGGCAATAGCCCTAAACATCTATATCAAAAAGACAGAAAGATCACAAATTAACAGCCTAAAATGAAAATGACACCTCAAGGAGCTAGTGGAAAAATACAAAACTAGCAGAAGACAAGAAATATCAATGATCACAGCAGAATTAAATGAAATTAAAACAAACAAGCAAAACACAATACAAAGAATCAATAAAATGAAGAGTTAATTCTTTGATACAATACATAAAATTGATCTATTACTAGCTAGATTAACCAAGAAAAAGAGAGGATTCAAATAAGCTGAATCAGAAATGAAAAAGGATACGTTATAACTGATATCACAGAAATACAAAAGATCATCTGAGACTACTATGAACACCACTATGCACATAAACTAGAAAATCTAGAAAAGGATAAATTCCTGGAAGCACACAACCTCCTCTGGATATATTAATAATGAGGAGCAAAATTGAATCAGTAATTTAAAAACCTCTCAACTAAAAAGACCCCAGGACCGGATGGATTCACATCAAAATTCTACTAGACATTCAAAGAACAACTGGTATCAATTCTATTGAAATTGTTCCAAATGATCAAGAAGAAGGGAATCCTCCCTAACTCTTTCTACAATACCAGTATCACCCTGACACTAAAGCCACAAAAAAACCCAACAGAAAAAGAAAATAACAGACCAATATCTTTGATAAGCATAGATACAAAAATTCTCAACAAAATACTAGCAAAATTAATCCAAAACACATTAAAAAATTATTCACCACAATCAAATGGGTTTCATCCCAGCGATGAAAGGATGGTTTGACATTCACAAACAAATAAATGTAATTCACCACACAAAGATATTTATAAAACAAAAACCATATGATCATCTTGATAGATGCAGAAAAAGCATTTGAAAAAATCCAACATGCTTTCCTGACAAAAAATCTCAACAAACTAGGCATAGAAGGAACATGCCTCAAAATAGTAAAAGCTATATATAGAAAACCCACAGCTAACATCATATCAAATAGGAAAAAGTCGAAAGCATTCCCCCTAAGAACTGGAACAAGACAGGGATGCCCACTTTCACCATGTCTATTTAACAAAGAAAGAAGTGGCATCAAATTGGGAAAGAGAAACTCAAACTATCTCTGTTTCCCAATGATAAAATTTTATATCTAGAAAAGCCTAAAGACTATTCTAAAAGACTCCCAGAATTGATATGTGAATTCAGTAATGTCAGGTTACAAAATTAATGTACATAAATCAATAGCATTTCTACAAATTACTAACAACCAAGTTGGGAATCAAATCAAGAACTCAATTCCATTTACAATAGTTGCAAAAAAAATAAAATACCTTGAAATATACTTAAATAAGGAGGTGAAAGATCTCTATAAGGCAAACTATAAAACACTGATGAAAAAAATTGTAGATGACACAAATAAATGGAAGTGTATTCCATCCTTATGGACTGGAAGAATCAATATTGTTAAAATGTCCATACTGCCCAAAGTAATCTACAGATTCAGTGCAATTCCTATCAAAATACCAAAGCCATTTTTCGCACATTTAGCAAAAACAACCTAAAATTCATATGGAACCAGAAAAAGAACAAGAATAGCCAAAGCAATCCTAAGCAAAAAGAACAAATCTGGAGGCATATGTTAGTACATGTTGCATTACTATGAAGGAAACACCTGAGGCTGAGTAATTTATAAAGAAATTTATTTGGCTCACCATTCTGTAGGCCTTACGAGCATGATGGGAGCATCTGCTTCTGAGTGAGGTCTTCAGGGAGCTTCCAATCTACTTTGCAATCGAGGTAGAAGGCAAAGGAGGAACTGGCATGTCACATGGTAAGGGAGGTAGCAAGAAAGAGAAGAGGAGACACCAGGCTCTTTTACACAGCCAGCTTTCAAGTGCACTAATACAAGAAGAACCATTACCATGAAGAGGACACAAAGCTACTCAAGAAGGATCAGCCCCTATGGCGTAAACAGTTCCCACTAGGCCCCACCTCCAATACTGGGAATCAAATTTCAACATGAGATTTGGAGAGGATATATATCTAATCTGTATGAAAGCATCACATTACCCAACTTAAAATTACACTATAACGTGATAGTAATTAGAACAGCATGATGCTGGTATAAAAGTAAACACATAGACAAATGCAACAAAATAGAGAACCCAGAAATAAAGCCAAATATCTACAACCAACTGATCTTTTTTTTTTTTTTCTTTTGAGACAGAGTCTTACTCTGTTGCCTGGGCTAGAATGCTGTGGTGTCAGCCTAGCTCACAGCAACCTCAAACTACTGAGCTCAAGCAATCTTTCTGTCTCAGCCTCCTGAGTAGGTGGGACTACAGGCATGCACCACCATGCCAGGCTAGTTTTTTCTATATATTTTTAGTTGTCCAGCTAATTTCTTTCTATTTTTAGTAGAGATGGGGTCTCACTCTTGCTCAGGCTGATCTTGAACTCCTGATCTTGAGTGATCCTCCCACTTTGGCCTATCAGAGTGCTAGTATTACAGGCATGAGCCACCGCACCCGGCCCCAACTGATCTTTGACAAAGCAGACAAAAACATACAATGAGCAAAGGGCACCCTATACAATAAATGGGCTGGGAAAATTGTATAGCTTCAAGCATAAGAATGGAACTGGTTTCCTATCTCTCACCATATACAAAATTTACTCAAGATGGATTAAAGACTTACATATAAAGGTTCCAACCATAAAAATACTAGAAGAAAACTTGGAGAAAATTATCCTCAACATTGACCCAGGTAAAGAATTTATGACTAAGACCCCACATCAAATACAACAAAAACGAAAACAAATGAGATTTCATAAAACTAAAAATCTACCTTCTTCATGGATTGGGAGAATCAATATTGTTAAAATGTCATTATTACCTAAAGTCATCTACAGAATTAATGCAATCCCCATCAAAGTATCACCATCATTCTTCACAGATCTACAAAAAATAATTCTTCGCTTTGTATGGAACCAGAAAAAACTGCATATAGCCAAAGCAATCTTAAGTAAAAAGAACAAACTGGGAGGCATCAGTCTTCCTGACTTCAAGCTGTACTATAAAGCAATTATAGTTAAATCGGCCTGGACTGGCACAGGAACAGAAGCATTGATATTTGGAATAGGTCTGAAATTCCAGAGATGAAACCATCCGCATATGGTAACCTAATCTTTGATAAAGCAGACAAAAATATACATTGGGGAAAAGAATCTATCTTCAATAAATGGTGCTGGGAAAACTGGCTAGCTACATGCAGAAGATTGAATCAGGATCCCTACCTCTCACCTCTCACAAAAATCCACTCAAGATGGATAACAGAATTAAACCTAAGGCATGAAACCCTAAGAATCCTAGAAAAAGATGTTGGGAAAACCCTTTCTGACATTGGCCTAGGCAAAGAATTCTTGAAGAAGTCCCCAAAGCCATCACTGCAGCAACAAAAATAAACAAATGAGATCTGATCAAATTAAGAAGCTTCTGCTCAGCCAAAGAAACTATCATTAGAGCAAACAGACAATCTACAGAATGGGAGAAAATATTTGCGGTCTACACTTCTGATAAAGGTCTGATAACAAGAATCTATCCAGAACTTAAAACAACAAGAAAAAATCAAACAACCCCATCAAGAAATGGCAATAGAAATGAACAGAAACTTTTCCAAAGAAGACAGAATAATGGCCTGCAAACATAAAAAAATGCTCAACATCTCTAATCATTAGAGAAATGCAAATCAAAACCACAACGAGGCCTTTCCGTCTGGCGGCAGCCATCAGGTAAGCCAAGATGGGTGCATACAAGTATATCCAGGAGCTGTGGAGGAAGAAGCAATCTGATGTAATGCGCTTTCTTCCGAGGATTGCTGCTGGCAATACCGGCAGCTCTCTGCGCTCCACAGGGCTCCCCGCCCCACCC
>VBSM01003177.1:119452-136950 GCA_008086735.1 Cheirogaleus medius | reverse complement strand
TTGGATATATATAACAGAACAGGGATCAAAATACAAACTCATAAATCTTATCAAGAAAAAATAAATAAGCATTTCAATAAGACTTGTTATTTTAAACAAATAACATCACTTCTAAATTTGGTAAACACAGTAGTCATTTTAGAATATCTTGTTTAAAGGTATTAGCTAATTAGATCCTTCTAAAACATCACATTCCCAAACAAAACATCATAGGGCTTAAAGTGTCTCTGGTCCCCAAAGTTTGGGAGCAAAGGCCACTCACTATTCTCATAAAGGCTTGTTGAAAATCTACTGACATTAAAATTAATAGGATTAATAGGAGAAAGACTTAAAACTTATACATGGACACCTTCAGAATGAACACAAAGATGCAGGGGAAATTGTCCATTTTTTTATGTTTAAAGTATGTACAGCTGTGTAGAAATATGATTGGACAAAAAGAGTATAAGCTAATTCTAACAGGCCTAGTGACAGAACCAGCAAGGCTTTTTATATGTAGATTCTGCTTGGCCTCTTCAGTTTGCATTTTTCCTTTCTGGGTATAGAGCTGAGGACTGAACTCTGATCTTTTTCTTTTCATCAAAACTCCTTCCTAAGGAGGCCAGCTGAGTTAGGCTGACAAATTGTAAGGAGGCCAGCTGAGTCAGGCTGACAAATGGTAAATGCCCACTAAGCAGCTTTTGGTTTACTTCCCAAGCTGATTCCGGGATAGCATTAACATCATCTAAAAGATAAAAAGCCCCTATCTTAACTCAAGCATCCTAGCAGATGCCTATCTTAAACTTAAAACATTCTCCTGTCTGACCTCCCCAAGTGCTCACACCTTTATCTTAAATTAAGCATATCCTTTCTAGTCTTTTAGATAAAGCCTAACTCTCTCAGCCAATTGCCAGCCAAAAAATCTTTAAACCCACCTATAACCTGTAAGCACCCCCCTTCGAGATGCCCCACCTTTTTTGGGGCCAAACCAATGTATGCCTCTCATGTATTGATTTATGACTTTACCTGTAACCCCTGTCTCTCTGAAAATGTATAAAACCAAACTGTAACCCAGCCACAGCGAGTCCACTTGCCCAAGGCCTCTTGGCAGTGTCTCCGGGTCATGGTCCTCAATTTTGGCTCAGAATAAATCTCTTTACAATTATTTTACAGAGTTTGGCTTTTTCCATTGACAGGGCAAATCCCTTTCTGGTATGGGGTTTTACAGTAAAACAAAGTAAAAACAAAGTAGGTCAGATAATTACTTTATGGTCATTTTACATAGAATAATTTTAGGTTTTATGGCTAGCTTCAGGGAAGAATTGGCACAAGAGGCAGGCAAGGTCAGAAAATTTTGCCTCTGAAGCCTTTATTTTAAGTAAGTTTTTTGAATCCCATCAACATAAGATCACCTGGCTGTAGACTGAGGGGAAAAAAAACTTTCAGCACCAATTGTTAGCACCTCAAACAATGATACAAAGTGGTAACATGCTTTTTACATGAGGATCAAGATTAAGCTGTCTTAAAAAATCAATCTAAATAGTCTCAAAACAATTTTTAGTGTATACACTTGAGCACGTATATAGAGTAAGACTGCTTTGAGATTCTCATGGATTTTAACCATCATTCACTTTTTATCTTAAAATAAATCACTATATAAAAATTAATAATTTAGAAATTTTTTCTAGGCAAAACCTTTGTTACAGTAACATAACGTACACATAACCGGCCAGCTTGTAAAGAGTAGGTCAAAAATGGACAAGACCAAGGAAAAACTAAAGCTTCCAATTTAAGTTCTTTAACTACAACTTTTAGGACAACTTTGAATCCCTAACAGTACTGTTAATATTAGATGATAGAAACACCTTTTCTGTACCTCTCTACAGGCATTGAATTAGTAGAAGTAAACTATATCTGCAGTTAGGATTAAAAGACCAAAACAAAAATGTTTTTATAAACCATTGATGATTAAATTTGGTTTTTGCTCTATTTGATATTTTATTTATTCTAATTTGCTGACACTTAGCCACATTTGCATTTCTACCTTAAAGTTAAACACATAGGTATTTTTTTTGGTAACCTAGATTCAGTGATTATCATTTGACCAAATATTAAATTTACTTTACTTATAAAAAATCACACATTATTTTGTCTTCGGCTGAGTTTATATTTTTACAAACTTTATATCAAATCTTTACACCTCAAGAACATAAAAATGTCCAGTAAAACCCAGGCAAAAACAAATGTATGCTGACAACTTTGAAAGCATTTTTACTATTACTTTACTAATAACACATTTTTATTTTTTAAATAATAACACAGCTTATTTACCAAAGATTGCCAAATTCACGTGAAGCATTTGGGTTTAATTTATGAGTGCTACCTTAATTTTAAGCCAGTCCGGGACCATATAAACACAAACACATAATACATGGACAGACATAAAACATACCCAAACACATACACTCTCTCACACACATACATGCACACAAAGTTCTAATAAATTTTACCCTAGAACTTTAGCCATTAAATGGTAACACAAACTCACCAGTCTATAAAAGACAGCTGGATCCAAATTTCTTCTGATGAGACTGGAACTTGTGCACATGGCAAACTTTAGTTGCCCTGGTATGTAACCTAATTAGGCCTGTGGATCAAAGTTTTGGGTAAAGCAGTTTCCATGGCAGTTTGATTTTAAAAAAAACCTTTACCCCCTTTTTTTAAATTCAGTTCAAAATGAGTTTTCAATGTTAGCATTTTAGCTAGAACTGGCTGCAGGGTCTCCAGGTAGCCTTTCAATCATAAATACTGTGAACAATGAGTTATCTTAACATCAATAGAAAAAGTTAGCAGGTTTTAGAGTAGCCAGAAAGAAGAGAGAGAGATAGCTTGAGACATTTTAATAGTGGTAGGTCGACCATTTCAGCTCTGAATTTTCGTGATGTAATTTTACCCTTTTGTAAAAATTTGTGCACAAGAATTAGCTATAACCAGCTGGAACCCTAGAAAACCCGGCGTGCCTTTGAATCTCTTCATTTACAAAAATACTTGCAAGTAGAGGCACCACAAACCAACTGGGGTGCCCAAGAAAGAGTCATTCTCCTTGCCCTTCCTCGTTCTTAAATAATTTATTTCTCATTTTTTTTTCAAGGAACAGAACTGTGGTCTAGAGTTTGGTGTCATGGATCAGAGTGTGCTGGTGTGGGTGGGGCTCCTCAATGTTTCACCACTGAGTCGGTCCCACCCTCTTACGTGTCTCAGTTTCTCTCTTCGAGGGTCTAGTACCTCCGAGAGGCCTCAAAACGCTGAGTGATCAGCTCTTATATGCGTTTCCTGAAGGAGCCTTCTTTTAATTAATTTGTTGGGGGGTTCCCTGTGGGGCTACTCGCGCCTCGGGGAATCGCCCCAGGCAACTCCCAGTCAGGGCCCTGGTCACCCAGGGCTGCCTCAGGTCTGGGAGGAGTAAGCTGCCCCTTATCTTCAGAGCTGAGAAACTCAGTCTCTCATTTATCTACAAATAGGACAGTTGGGTTCCTTGCGCAAATGCGCAGACAGGCCAATTGAAATTAGTTTTGAGAGGAAAAAAGGCAACAGAGAAAGCCCTTTAGAATGTACCTCCAAACCTAAATTAGGATCCCAAACAACAATTCCTAGGAAAAGAACCAGCTCAGAATAAACCAAGATCATCAACCAAAAACGGGAGGTCGGGATCTCAGGATTTACCAGCTCCGCCAAAGGAGAAGCTCGGAGCCGGAGGGCCTAAAAGGGCAGAGCCGGTCCTGGCGCCGGGTTCGCGCTGCTCCTTAGGCGGTCCTGAGTCTTCTCCGAGATCCTGCCGACTACACCAAATTGACAATGGAAAAAAGCCAAACTCTGTAAAATAATTTTAAAGAGATTTATTCTGAGTCAAATTTGAGGACCATGACCCAGAGCCACTCCCAAGAGGCCTTGAGCTAGTGGACTCGATGTGGTTAGGTTACAGTTTGGTTTTTATACATTTCAGGGAAACAGGGGTTACAGGTAAAATCATAAATCAACATGTGGAAGGCATACATTGGTTTGGCCCAACAAGGTGGGACAACTCGAAGCAGGGGGGGGCGCTTACAGGTTATAGGTAGGTTTAAAGATTCTTTGGATTGCAATTGGTTAAAGACATGAAGCTTAAAGGCTTGGAATGTTTTAACATAAGAAACTGTTATCAGAGATAAGCCACCTGCAGGATTGTCTTGCATACCCTTAGGCCTGTTAATGGGTTACAAAGGATGTCTCCAAGAAGGGAGCGGGGCTTTCTGTCTTTTAGGTGATGTTAATGCTATACCGGAATCAGGTTGGGAAGTAAACCACACTTTATTTGGTTAACAAAAGCTGCTTAGTGGGAATTTACCATTTGTGAGCCTGACTCAGCTGGCTTCCTTTTTGAGCAAAAGAAAAAGATCAGAGTTCAGTCCTCAGTATGCTGACAGTTGCACATGTTGATGAAATAGATCAAGAAAGAATTAAATAAATGGAGAGACATACCATGTTCATGGATTGAGAGACTCAAGATAGTAAAACCATCACTTTTTCCAAACTCATCTATAGGTTTAATACAATTTATATAAAAATCTCATCAACGGTTTCATTAGAATAAGCATTGACAAACTTATTCTAAAATCTATTTCAAAAGACATAGGTCCTCATTTAAAAAATCTTAGAATAGAATAACAGAATGGGAAAAATCACTTTACCTTATATTGAGGCTTGTTACATAGCTACAGTAATCAAGACAGAGGTGTAGGCACATAGATTGATGACAGAGAACCTAGAAATAGACCTGCACAAACATACTCCACTGATTATTTTGACAAAGGTGCAAGAAGAATTCAATGGAGAGGAATAATCTTTGCAATAAATGGTGCTGGAGGAATTTGATACACAAAGGGAAAAAATGTAAAATTTGCCCCAAATTTCACATCTTAAGCAAAAAATTAATTGAAAATTGATCATAGACTTAAATGTAAAATATAAAACTATAAAATTTTAAATTCTAGTTCTAGAATATATAAAGTAGTGTTAAAACTCATCAGTAAAACAAAAAAGTTTAATCACAAATATTCAAAAACAGAACAGACATTTCACTGAGGATGATATACAAATGTCAAATCAACATATGAAAAGATGTGCAATTTTGTTATTAATCAGGAAATGCAAATTAAAGCCAAAATAAGATATTGCTACACACCTGTCATAATGTCTAAAGTAAAAAATAATAATGACAACACCAAATGCTTGTAAGATGTGAAAAACCTGGCTCCTTGGTATATTGTTGGAAGGCATATAAAATGGCTTTGTCTCTAAGAAAAACTGTCTGTCTCCATAAAACTAAACATGTAGTGACCATGTTACTCAGAAATTAAGTCTATACATTTATCGCAGAGAAAAACTTATGTTTACATAGAAGCTTATACACAATTGTTCATAGAAACTTTATTCATAGTCATTTAAAACTGGAAAACAAAAACCCAATACATGTCTTTCAATAGGTGAATAGTTAAGCAAACCATAGAACAACCATACCATGTAATACTGCTTATAAATAAAAAGGAATAATCTATTGACATACACAGAAACTTTAATGAATCTCCAGGGAATTATGTTAAATGGAAAAGTCAATCCCTAATGGTTATATAACGTATGATTCTATTTTGCAATATTCTTGAAATGACAAAATTATAAAACTGGGGGTGAGATTAGTAATTGACAGTGGTTAGGGACAGTGAGTGACAGGGGACATGCGAGTGATGTGGGTGTAGTTATACCTGCTTAACAAGAGTAGTCCTCATGGTATTGGAACTGCAGTATGTTAGCTACTGTGGTAGATACAGAAAACTACACAGGTGACAAAAGTAGGTGAAACACCCCCCTACACACACACACACATTCAAAAACATACATGCAAACTCTGTAAAATGTAAAGCTGAAAAAATATAAATGAGATCAGTGGATTTTATCAATGTCAATATCCTGCTTGTGATATTACACTATAGTTGTACAAAATATTGTCATGGGGAAACTTAGCAAGTGTACAAAAGAGCTCTGTATTTTTTTACAACTATATGTGAATCTACAATTATCACAATAAAATTTTTGAAGTGTTGTAGATTGTGAAACTCATTTAGACAAACAAATTAGCAGACTGGCAAAATAAGTATGAAGGATTCTACAAAATAAGTGGGATATAATGTGCTGCAAGCAAATTCCAATAGCTCCAATAAAGCATAAAATAAGCAGAATATATTTAAGACTATTGTCTTAAATATAGGTGTTTGTATGATTGGTTTAAACTATTAATATTTCTATTTAACTATAGGTATATATTCTTACATATAATTTGCTTTCATATCTTGAAATGCAATGAATGTAATCATTATTATCACCTACAAATAGAACTATACAGATTATGTATTCAATAAATCTTTAATAACATGTGATTAAATACATGGAAAATGACATTTATTATAGGTGCCATTAACTTAATGACTTGCATCTTTAACCAAAATAATAAATCATTCCATTCTCATAGAGAATAAAAATAATTATTGTCTCTTTAGTGGACTCCATATAACATTGAGTGTTCTGCATCTGAGAACAAAATAGCTCTGAAAAACACAAACATCACTCTCTTAATGATTGAGTGATGAATACTAAATAATTCTGGTGAAGGAAAATTAAGCCTCTTATTTCTACTTTGTATTTATGTTTACAGTGGCCCGGTCCTGGTGTTCTTATCTTGAACTCACAGGCGTCTTAATTTTTGTAGGCCTGGATTCAGGCACCTGAGGGATGGCCTTGGGCACACTGAGCACTTGAAGGAGGGTTAGGTGAAAGGAGATGGTGCTATTGAGGACCCATTGACATGGGTGGGGACAGTGCAGAGTTGGTGGAAGGACTGGTTTGTGCTACAGATACTGGCTGAGGCAGGGCTATGCTCTGGGCCACTCCTGTGTCCATGTAGGCAGATGAAATTATGATTGGGTGGTCTAGAAGCCTAGGCTAGTGGAGGGACCAGGTTGCTGCTGTAGATTCAAGGTCTGGAGGCGGGGAGTCCTCTATATACCTGTGTGCATTTTTGGTGGAAAATTTTAAGAACAAAGGTACGGGGGATGGGATTCCTGAGGGTGGCATCTTGTGCGGGTAGGGAAGTGGCCAAGTCATTGCCTAGTGCACCTGTGCATGAGTGAGCAGGGATCCCGTGGTGGCAGCAGGGTGTGGGGAGTGAGTCTTCCCTCAGAACTCCTTTTGTCTGTGTCCTCAGTCCCCCTGATGCTGGGAGGAGATATAGACTCACAGGACAATCTGCAATGTGACAGCCTGTGTGCAGGACTCCCTGAGGCCCTCAGAAGCTCCCTCCAGCCCAGGCCCCTACTGACCCACCCTGGGTGAGAGTCACAGGTGCCCATTTGTCTTCAGCTCTGCCAGGTTAGTCACTGAAGACACTCAGCCTAAGTGTCAGAAGCATTAGCACAACAAACTACTCCCCTTTCTTTTGGTCTCTCAGGACATATCATTAGGAATTATTACAGCATGAGTATGTAATAGTTTCATCCCAGCTTTGTTTGTAAGTGAGCAAATGGGCAAGAGTGGAACATGGTTCAATAATGTATGATGGGAATGAACGGAAGCCTTAAAAAACATGGCATGATTTATACGTGATGATATACAAAGGAAGTTATGACCCATGTTAAGTAATAAAGCAGATTATAACTACATTAAGAGAACAGATTCTGTTTTTCTTACTTAGTTTCTGTGTATGTGTTTTTTATGGATTGTGGGTACCACATGTCCACCCACCTTCAGGTACATATATTTTCCCCCTTTTTAAAAATGCATTGCTTAAGCACTTTAAAATTGAAAGAAATCTATTTTTCAATATACTTTGAAAGCATTGAACCTTTCAAAATATTGTCTAAGCTGTTTTATACTCAACACAAAACTGATTTTAATACTTATGTTATAAACAATTTTTTTTTCCTGTAAGCTGTGTTCAAAAATTTTTTATCTAAAGGATTTTTAGAAATGTTTAGCCCAAATGAGTGCCCACAATATGGCAAATGTATGGGAGATTTCAAATGAAAAGAAAATCACAGAACTCACACTTGTACATTTTGAGGAAAACCTCATAGTTACAATAAGGTAGAATTGACATGGAGGCAGATGTCATTGAAATAGAAACAAAGAAATAGATGAGCAGAGCTCAATTGTGGTTTGCTCCAGGCACATTAGAGAGGAAGGAGCTGAAAGTTGAAACTCAATGACAAATGTAGTTAAGAACTATAAATTTAGTTGCCTCAAAAAGGCCTCACTGAGAATTAGGAATCTTTAGTAATTAACTGATGGAGATCAGCTGAATAGTTATAAAAAGAGTAAGCAGAAAGATGTAAATTTAATTTCTTATAGGATTAAAATGTTGACTGTCTTAACTAAAGGAACTACTAATGCTGATGACTCCAATGGTCAACATATTCTTATCATTACTGTTATCTCAGCTACTCTACATGAAACATTTTAACCCCCAAACGGAACGCTACTTTTGGCTTTCAACCTACTCTCAACAATGAAATAGATCATCTATTATTATTTCTTTTTCCTACAAATGAGAGCACTGAGGCCCAGAGAGCCTGTGTAAATTGTCAAGGTAACTGTGATTTTGAGGATGATTTCCAGGCCCTAACTCAATCCCACTTTTCTCCCTGTTCAATAGCCCATCTATCTTTTTTTATTATTATTATTTATTCACTAATTCATTTATTCTATACATATTTATCAATCTCATTGGATGTGCCAGGAACTGCACCCCAGCCACAGTTGAGAACGAGACTGAATGGGACCATGGGGGGCTTGCAGTGTCACGGGAGAGGCTCAGATTAATCAAATAATCACAGAAATAAATATGGCATGGCAGCAGTTGTGAAAGAGTGAAATGTGGCATGTGCTACAATGTATCCGTCCATCAGAACTGATTCCACATCCCCCATCCTCTTCCCACTAAGTTTTAGAAATTGGGGCCTAGTGAGAGAACCCAAGCAAGTTATGGTATGTGTCTGGGCCTGTTTCCCCATCCGAAAAGAATGGGCATAACAGTTGCTATTTCATAGGGATGTTATAAAGATTAAATGGGTTCTTAAACTAGATAAAAGAGTGCCTGGCACAATTTAAGTGAACATTCATTTGCTTTATTATTCCCCCTTCTAGGCCTCAGCCCTCCTCTTTAAAGTGCAGGAGTAAATAGGGCCTTCTACAGAGGGCCACAACGAAGAGTGAACAAGTAATTATTGCATTAATAGTTACGGCTAACATTTCTCCAGCACCTCCTTCACACCAGGCACTACCTAACGTTCGCAACAACTCTGTTATGCTCATTTTACAGATGTTGAAATTGAGGCCCCAAAAAGGTGCAATGATTTGCTCAAGCACTCAAGACCAGTTGGGTTTTGAAGCAGTTGGAGGTTAGGGGGTGAGGGAGGTTCCAGGCTGGGCCATGAGGGCATCTGGGTGGGAATGACCCTGCCCTTCATGCCCCCCCAACCCCCAGGAAGCTGGATGCCTTCATCTATGACACAGCCATGCTCAACTACATGGCCTGCAAGGATGAGGCTGCAAAGCTCGTCACCATCGACTCTGGCAAGGTCTTTACCACAAGGGCTACAGCGTCGCCCTGCACAACGGCTTTCTCTGGCAGCGACACCTGGAACTGGCGCTGCTGCAGTTCCTGGGGAACAGTGCAGCTGTGCACAGGGCTTTTGCACCGCAGAGCGGAGGGCAAGACCCCTGGGTCCTGGGGAAGGAGGTGGATGAAGACACCATGGTCTGAGAAAGGAAGGTGCTGTGGACCTAGACCCCCACATCAGAAGGGAGGGTCCTCAGAGGATACTTAAAAGGGTGACCTCTGATCCCCTCCCCCAGACGAGATAGAGATGCTGGAGCGCCTGTTGGTCTCTGGGATCTGCCACAGTGACAAAATCGACGTGATGCACAGCAAGCTGGACATGAACAACATGGCAGGTGTCTTCTACATGCTCCTGGTGGCCATGGGCCTCTCCCTGCGGGTCTTCCCCTGGGAGCAGCGGTGCACTGGCGACTGCGGCATAGCCTGGGGCCCGCCCACCGCGTGTATTTCCCGCGGGCCTTCCCCGAGGTATGAGGGAAAAAGAGAGGCAGAAGAGGGGGGAGACACAGGCAAAGACCAGCAGAGACGGGGAGACAGAGGTAGAGACGGGGAGAGAGCAGGAAGACGCAGCATAGGCGCGGGAGATACAGGCTGGGATGGGTGGAAATGAAAGGGAGGCGCGGGAGAGGAGGGAGGATCTGAGGCAAGGCAGGCGTCCGGGCATCCCGCGCTGACCCCGCCCTACCACCCCCAGGCCCGTGGGGTATGTACAGCTGCTGCAGCGCGGCAGCCTCTGCCCTGCCCCGCGTACCCCGCGGCGCGGCCGGCGCCAGGTCCCGCGACCTTCGTGTCCCGCGAGCCGGCTGCGGTGGACCGCTGGCGCCGGGCTAAGGCCGAAGGCCGACGGCTTCTACCATCACTACCGCCCCATGGAGCAGCAGGGCTTGGGCCTGGGAGAGGCGCGGGGCGCGGCCGGGTGCCTGCCGTCCCCTCCTGGAGAAGTCTCCACCCTCGTCTTTCATGATCTCGCCGGACCAAGAGCCAGCCCAGTCCGCAGCCTCCGCTCTCGGACCACCCCTCCGCTGCCGAGCCTTCGAAGATGAAAGGCTGGCGGCGCCCGCCCGCGCTCGGACCTGGAGAGCCAGACACCTCCGTGCCGCGCCGCCCGCTCCCCTGCCGTTACCTCGACCTCGAGCCGTCGCCGCCGGACTTGGAGGACTCGGAGAGCCTGGGCCGCACGTCGCTTGTCGGCCAGGAACTCTGGTGGTTCGCAACCTTTCCCACCGGGTCACCGAGATCCCCCGGCCGCCTCCCGGCGGCTTCTGGTTGATGAACAAGCTCGGGGGCTGGCGCGCCAGCAGCTGGGACTGTCCGCCCCAGCGCAGCTGTCCAGCCGCCGGGCACTGCCGCCCCACTGCGCCAGCCCGGTGCCGCTGGCTCCGCTGCCGCCACCTCAGCTGCTCGCACTAGAGCCCGGACCGTGGCTGCTGGGCGCTCCGCCCGCGCGCACCTCGCGCTCAGCTCCAGGACCCCAGCTCCTGCCCAGCGCGGCGCCGGCGCGCTTGCTCCCCGCGCCCTCCCGCCACGCTCGCAGGTGCCCGCGCGCCGCGCCCCACCGGAGACACCAGGGTGCGAATCTGGGCACCCGCAGCGGCTCGGCGCACTTCTCCAGCCTCGAGTCCGAGGTACCACGCAGCCCTGGAGCGCAGGACATGGCTCGCGAGGGGTGAGCGGAGAGGACAGGTCCCGCGTGGGTCGGGAAGGAAAGGAATAGAAGTGTCTGGAGCATCGTCTGGGGCGCCCTGCTTTGGGGAAACCAAAGTGGCTTTGGTCCCCAGATCTCACCTAGCCTAAGAACGAGGGGGCGGGTAGCTCAAAGCCCACCGGACCTTTTAAAGAACCCGACAAGGTATTTTTAATGTCACCAGATGAAGTGGGAGGGGGTCACGCCACACCCGACCCCCAACACACGCCCGGACCTGGCCTCTAGATAGCTACGCAGCTCAGCTCCCTGGCCCAGCCACGCCTCCAGGGAAGCCCGTTTTCAACCTTTCATCCACCCGGACTCAAAACTCTGTGCGAGATGCCTTTGCCAAACTATTACCCCAGACATTGGCCCTGCCACACAGAAACCCTTGACCCCAGACTGACTTCTGACTCCTGAAATGGCCATCTGACCCCCAGCCTGTGACACTTGACCCGACCAGCTGTGACCCTGACCCCAGACTGTGATCTGACCAGACTGTCGCTCTTGATAGCAAACTGTGACAGCCCCTCCTCCTCCTTTTCCACCGTGGGTCGTTGACCTAGGACATGTCCCCAACGGAAGCCCCGCCTTCTCCTGCCCCATGGTGACCCCAACCTCCCTCAAGCCAAAACTTCCCACCCTGCCACACCTCCCTACCACGCCCCAGGTGCCACCAGCCACATGCTCTCCAAATCCAACCCTATTTGCGACCCTTTGGTCATGACCCAGCAAACTCCCAAAGCCTCCTCTTGCCAGATCTCTAGTAGGGTCTGGAAGTTTCTTGTGGAGGGGAGCGCCTGGGAGTCCACACTTCCACCAACCTCTCTTCCCACGCTCCCATTCCACATTGCAGTTTTTGGAGTAACCCATGTTTTTATGCCTCCTCAGTCCAAGCCTGAACTCCATGTCTGTATTTTAGCGTCCCCCTTCCCCAACTTCTCTGAGGAAACAGTAACTGAGAAACTCCTACAGGGGAAGAGGAGACAGAAGGAGAATTAGGGAGACAACAGAGACTCTGAAAGGAGGTAAGAGACAAAGACCAAGAAAGAGGTGGTGGGAAGAGACCCTGAGAAGAGAGAAATTGAGATGGGCCAGGATAGGCAGAGACCCCAAGAGAGTGGCTAGAGAAATCCCGTTACAAAACATTTTAGGATCAAATCTAGGGTCCTATTTCCTATGGCTACAAGCAACAATGCTTGCTAGGTTCTTAATAATACTGCTCATGCAAGCAAGAAGAGTATGTAACATAGCCCAGCCAGTCCACATTATCTTGAATGCTGTTGATCTCACCAATGAGAATCTATTTCTAACGTTTCATTATGTCAATTAGCCAAACCTCTGGTGCTGATGGGTGATTAAGAGAGGCAAAGCACTTGTAATAGGTGCCTCCAGAGGGCGGACTTTCTGACTAAGTGCTGGCTGACCAGAGCTGCAATGTGAATGCCTAGCTAGGCAATTGACTGCCCCTAGAGGGTAAATTCAAGCAATATACACATAATATCCAGCCTGTCTACACTAAAGCATTCTGAAATAAATTAAAGCCACCATAACAGAGGGAGCAGAAGCCCCCCCCATCTATCTTGTCACCTTCCTAGACATAATTCTATTATAGAACTACCTACACCTTCAATCTCCATCACATCATAATTTTATGTCATGACTTCTTAGAACAGTGCGTGGCATATATACAGCTACAAGAGTGCTATAACATTATCAGAAGGTGTTCCCAAAGGAAGAAATAAGAGTAACATTATTTCTATTTGTGGATGATATGATAGTACACCTGGAAACCAAAAGGATCAACAAATAACATTCAGCACAATGGTAGGATATAAAATAAACATTTATAAAATAAATATGAAAACCAATGATGTACCACAGTGAGATACCACTTCATACCCATTAGGATGGCTTTTATTGTTGCAGCCCAACCTGATTCATTGCCTGCTGCTCAGGAGGAAGCCAATACACTGAGACAGCAGGTGTCACACTGGAGAAAGAGTTAAATATCTCAGGCACCATGGGAGGAGATGGGAGGAATTTCTCAAATGCTTCTCCCTGAGAATTTGGGAGAAAGAGTTTTTAAAGATAGTTTGGTGGACCTGTACTAGCCATTAAATTAGTACTAATTGATCAACAGTAAGGTGCTCACATAGTAGTAATACTCACTGGGTGCCAGTCAGGTAGGGGGGTTGGGGGTAGGGGGTCGAGAGGGTGGTGTTAATGGAAACGGGGCACACTGTATGGGGGAAGGAGACGCTTGTACCTCTGGCTTGAGCGAGGCAAATGCATTTCATGTAACCAAAATGTTTGTACCCCCATAATATCCTAAATTTAAAAAAATATTATTAATAATAAAAATAGATAGTTTGGTGGGCAAAGGGCTAGATTGACTGTAGATAATTTCATAGCATCAGGGACCAAAAACTGTCATCTTGTGCTGAGTCAGTTTCTAGGTTGTGAGACCAGTTGAATTGGTTCCTTGGTATGGGCCATTGGTCTGGTTGGGTCAGTTGGTCCACCAGAATGCAGGGTCTGAAAGATATCCCAAAGACCAGGCTTAGGTTTTACAAGGGTAATGTTATCTATGAGAGCAACAAAGAAAGCTAAGAATCTCTGTGACCATCAGCTATATGACTCCTGAGTAGTAAGCAATTATAGGAAAGAAAGCTAGGCACACACACACACACACACACACACAATACCTGTACCTTTTCAGAGCTGAGTTGTTCAGGCTCCTACCATTGTTCCCACTTTATGGCCTTTCATTAATTTTATGAAGGACAATTTCATTATTAAAAAGAATAGCAGGTGTTCTAGAGTATGTGGAGAGATCGGAACGTTTTTACTGCTGGTGTGAATGTAAAATGGAAACAGTGCCACTAGGGAAACAGTGCAGGTTTCCTTAAAAATATCAAATGTATGTTTTATGTTTAGAACATAGAACTATATGATCCAGCAATTCTATTCCTGAATATATATCCCAAAGAACTGAAGGCAGGGGTTTGGAGACATGTTTTTAAACTCATATTCATAGTAGCACTATTCATAAAATGAAGGAGAAATGTCTCTGGGTGCCTGTATGGAGTTATGGTGATGGCATATTGTGGAGTGAAAAAAGCAAGGTGAGAAAATGCTGAATGCCATTTTATATGTAAGATAGGAACATTAGGTCCAAGTGAATGTTATGCATATCAAAAAAAAAGTAAATTAAAAAGCAAATACTAAAACTAAAAGCGAATTCAAATGCATGAAAATAATTATATATCATATTGATAATATGATATATTATCATATATTTTCCCACACAGAGAAAAGTTTAGTTGTCATGTCTTTAAAGTGCAGCACTCTGATGGGATATCCTTAGTGGAGTGTATTTGATTTCCAACAGACATTCAAAATGAAATAATTTCTAGGTTTTAGAAACTAATGCAAACCATATATATATATATATATATATATATAGCTTCCAATGGGTTCCTATTCTGTGGTACTACCTGAAATCAAAACTGAGCAAAAGACAACTTGAAGTTAATCTCAAGTGTCAAAATAGATATAGAAATCATAATAAAATATTGCATAGAATCTAGAATTTTATTAAAAAGAATACATTGTGTGTGCATATATATGATTAAAATGCAAACATACTTGAAGATATACACCTGTTGTTCTATTTATGAACTAAAATAAAATCATAAAAGCCCTCCCAGCAGACCATCTTGGCCAAGGGACCCTGAGAAACATTACAGCTGAGTTGCCAGCCATGAGGAAAAAGGAGGTCAAGCACCTTGGCACGCCCCTCCCTTTTGGAGTTACTATTTGTAACAGTAAGATACTAAACCATTAACAGGTCTAAGGTCATGCAAGACAAAGCTTAAACCACCCCTGAAGGCCGTCAATTTACTTAACAGATCACTTGAGTTTCCATTAATGTCAGCTATGTCTCTGATTAAGACATCCTTATCTCAAGTTAAGACATTCCAAGCCTTTAGACAAAGCTTCATCTCTTTAACCAACTACAAATCAAAGAATCATTAAACCACCTATAATCTGTAAGCCCTTCCCTTTAAGATGTCCCACCTTTTTGGGCCAAAACCAATGTTCACCTTCCATATTTTGACCTGTGATCTTATATGTAATTCCTGTCCCCATGAATGTATAAAGCCAAACTGTAACTTGGCTACTGCTGACACATTTTCTCAGAATGTCTTGAGGTCATGTGCTCCAGGCTGGTCACATACATTTGGCTCAGAATAAACATCTCCAAATTATTTTATACAGTTTGAGATTTTTTTCCATTAACATATTTAATTACTTTATCATTCTCCATGATTGTGGAAACAGTATTATCTAAGCAGATAAATATCTCTATATCTGTATACCTATGTATATCTATATCTGTCTCTATATATGATCTCTCTATCACTTATTATCCATTCATAGGATATATGAAAAAGAATGCACTTGAAATGAATGGGAGTATGTAATAAAAATGCATTTGATATATATGAGTCAGATTATTACACAATAGTTTACCAAGAATTTTACATCCATTTAGAAAATTTAAAAAAAAGATTATTGTTTCAAATCTTTCAGATAATTAAAAAGAATATGTTAAAGAAATTTGTGGTTAGAATTATTAGCTGACAATAAGCAAGACTGTGTTCATTTGCATGGAGAAGGGAAGCCCTATTTAAACCTGATTAAGCCTTTTCCTTTATCTGCATTGTTTTGTAAAATTGGAAAGGAAATGAAAACCAGCAACAAAGAGAAGAAAACAAACAACACTGAAAAGGAAACAAACTGTAAATAATTAATTTTTTGGAACTCCTAAACCAGCTTTATATATAAAATGTTTTAATTGTGTTAAATTTCTTTGTCTTCTTCGTATATAAGCATTAACTTAACTTTTAATTTTGGAGCACTGGAGTTTGTGCATCCTGGAATGGCTACTCCCAGGTTTTTCACATGAATAAACTCTTTTAAATGGGATTCTGACCCTTTTGATTATTTCAAGTTGACATATCTGATGACCCAGATGGAATCCCAGAGTGGACTTTTGCCTTGACTTCTGCTTCTTCATGATACTGTGCTCAGTACTGGCAGGACTGTTTTCATCCAACTGACTTTTCCCAAAGTTAGCAGGAGCCCTTGCCAGGGAATTCCTGGGTTCTGAATCTTCATAGCCTAGGTGAGATTCAGACTCAAGAGGCTTGATTCCATGTTCAACAGGGTTGTAACTGAAGTTCTGCTGCTTTTAGGTAGGGGCTTTATTTGTTATTTCTCTATGAATTCTGCTGTTTGCAGAGTGAGGAACCCTGGAGTATACTGTGCTCTTTGTGTGTTTCTGTTGAGTTCCTCTATCCATGCTTGGAGAAGGCTATAGACAACGAGTAGATGGGAGACACTGGAATTCCAATGTCCAAGGATTTCAACCCTTCAGATGTCTCACATTGGCCTTTGTTTCTTTTGTCAGTCTTGATATATGGCCCCAGGGTCTGAAGTTGCCAGGGCTTCTTTGGTTGCATACACTGCTTATTTTTCTTATTTGAGCCCAAGGGCTGTGGGACAGGGCCCCACCCAACACTTCACTGGGTACCCTCTTATCTTGACCATGTGTCCTAAGACCTCACAATTCTTCCACATTCCCTGTGGGTTGAGAATTAGGGAGGTTAGTGAATCAGCATTGATCACAGGCAGGTTTTAAAAGTTAATGTTGGGACAGTTTTTTTGTTTGTTTGTTTGGTTGGTTGGTTTTTTTAGTGTTTTTGGATTTGATTTTTTAGAAAAGGACACAGAAAAGTGGCTCATTAGGTGTATGGAAACTCATGATGCAACAATCATAATGGTTGCATAATAAATAAATAAACCATAAATGGTTGCAGACCATTTTAAATAGAAACACAAGGAAAAAGGACCAAAATATGTAAGAATGATGATAATGATCCGGCTGAATTTATTGACTCAGATTGTGGATGATGAATAAATTCTACAAAACACAGTGGAACTCCAAGGATGACTGAGGTGAAGTAGAGGGGAAGTTTTCCTCGCCAGCTGGACTTTTTGCCACTTCTGGTGTCGCGCGCCCCTCGCCAGCAAGGACCACGCAACACTTGGAGTTCTTCT
>VBSM01003177.1:97637-119352 GCA_008086735.1 Cheirogaleus medius | reverse complement strand
CACCCGGAACTAGGCGCCATCTTGTAATGGCGGAACACCGCGCCCCACATTCTGGAATCAGCACTTACTTAGGTTAGCATTGGTTCTAACCAATTCAAAGCAATCACATTTGATCTAATCATCTCCCTCACTTTCAAGATGGGAAAGGATATTTTATTTTGTTTTTACTTTTCCCTTGCATTTTTATTTTGTCACATATGTGTGTATCTAATACAATCCAATATAATTTAATATTGATCATTTATCTATGTATATAATTTTTAACACTATATATTATTTTCTTCATGTGCAAAATATATACGTGTCAATATATGTCAGTTTAATTCTGCATCTTGAAATCTGGGCAAGGTCTTAAATACTTCTGGGTGAGAATTGAGCCAGAAATGAGATGAGATGAGTCCCCTGTATTCCTGCCCCTGTGCCCCCTGGCTTTGATATCCTGCTTTAGGACACTGTGACAAGACCCCCCAAAATTCTCCCCTTATCTGTTTCTACGTCCCCAGTGCAATTCAACCTGAAACTTTCCCTATTGAGGCTACGATGAGTGGCAGAAGGGAGAAATGTCTTTAGCCACATGTGCTTATAAAAGGCAGATTCAGAAGAACCACCTACACTCTGATACTGGATGTGTAGGAGAGGGAACTTGTCACTTGGGCTTGAACATGGATTTGGGAACTGAAGACCCAGATCCCTACTGTCCCTCCATCCAATGCCCCACTGACCAGCCCCCATTCCAACAGATCTGCTTTACAGAAAAAGGCCCAGATAAAGAGGAGAAATCATTTAAAGGAATAGGCAAGACACTCTATTCCCTTTCCAGTGAGAACCACATCTAAAGGCAAGGTAAGGCCTTGGGTTCCTCATATGGAGTCTGGAAGAAGGGTGGAGTCAGGAATACTGAGTGTGTCTTTTGTAGTGTTTTGTTCTGAGATTGGAGATGGTAAATGGCTTGTAGCCATCAGGGGCTTTGAGAAATGCAGCAATAATCCCCTGGAACTGTATTCCTTCTCTTCACTTTTGACACTGGCTGAACAGCCTCAGTTGAGGGAATGACCCACAAATATGCATCACAGATAGACTATGGGGCTCTGTGCTTCATGAAAGTTGGGTCACCTCATCTTCCTTCTGCACTAGGATTAGAGCCCAATGCAAATGAAAAGGAGAATTCTAAGAAAATAAGCTCAGAGCCAGAAACAGCACTGCTAGATCAAGTAAGTTTTGACTCTTCCAGGTGAAGAGGGACAGGGGATGGATTAACAAAGTCTCCCCTGGCAAGGGAACTGGGAGGTCTTTGGCAGCCAGGGCCTCTCAATTACTGGACTCTGGAGAATGGAGGAGAACCAATTTTTGGTGACAACTTCAGCTCCTGATTATCCAGGAAGCACTAGGGCTTCTAAGGTGTTCATTTGGAGACACTTATTCCAACTTTCATTTTACCCACAAAAATCAGGGTCCAGCTCAGATGTGAAGAACTCTAGGAAAAGGAAAATCAGTTCCAAGGGCAGTTTCCAAGTTAGACCAGCAGGTAGAATTTTGCTTTTTTGCCCCAAAAGGTGAAACAGGTAATTTATAGAAGGCTTGGGCAGAAAGAGGGTTTCTCAGTGGCTGAGAGGAGTTTAGCACCCTGCATCCAGAGAGCATTCAGGAGGGGTTCAGCCTTGCTTCCTTAGGGAGAATGAGGGGTCAGGAAGGAGGAAGAGAGACAAGTGGGGTTCACCTGAAGGTGCATGGGGAGGCTCCAGAATGAGCATCCTTGGGAACTGTTCTGGTGAGCCTCTCACTCACATGTTTCCTGCAGAGTACCGTCTAGAAGATGAGCCCAGCTTGACTTTGGAAAAGAAACCAAGTGCCCCTGACATTGTACACAGCAGTGAAATTGAGGAGACCTGTGATGCCTGTGGTAGGGGTCCTCTGAGGGCCCACACTGGGTGCAGCAAGTGTCCCAGATCTCTCTTTCCAGGAGATCACCTGCTGCCACTTCAGAAAAGACTGGTGGCCTCCCTCCATGCTATGTCTGGGGCCATTTATCAAGGCATAACCTGGGTGGGCACAGCAGGTACATTTTTCACTGATCTGGGAGCAGCTCTCTGAGCTCACCCCTGCAGGGGCCTGTGAGCACAGTAGTGCAGATGTTTGCCATGGCCACACATGCGGCCTTTGTCTTCCCTGCTGAGGGCTGGCTCACTACACTGTCTGATCCTAGGCATGCAGCCCTGGGTGGAGAAGCTCACAGCTCCTCCTGGGAGGGAGATGGGCTCACCCCTTCCCCAGACAGGAGAGAACAGCCTGTCAGCGGATCAGATAAGGCTTGAGCTGGGGGCTCCCTGATCCTATTCAGCACAGGATGCAGCTCTGGAAGCAAGAACAATGACTTGCTCTTCTCAGATTCTTCCAGATGACCAGCAATAACAATTTTGGACACACTGTTAATAAATGACAGGAACAGGGGAGGTCCTAGTACAGGAACTTGAGCAATATAATCAGAAAGTTAAACTCTGAGTTTCCTTGGAGGGCTAAGATTACTGACAAATCTTATAATTCCTGTAAGACAGTTGATGTCTTTTGGATGTTTTATGACAGTCATGCAATTCTTTATTATTATAAATATATTAAGGTTTAATTATTGATATGTGTTTATAAATTAATATTATAAAGAGTAGGAAAAGTGAATACATATTGATATCCTCCTTCTTTAATTCAGAAAAAGATTTAGATCTTCACTCTCCCATTCCCAGTCAATAAGGAGGACTCATATCCACTAACCTTTAATAGCATTCTCTAGGGAGAAATGTTTACATTTTTTCAGTTTGATGAAGTCATGGTGAAATCACCATGTCATCATTGTTTACTTTTCATTTTCTTTTTTTTCTTATTTTTGAGACAGAGTCTCACTCTATTGCTTGGACTAGAGTGCCATGGCATCAGCCCAGCTCACAGCAACCTGAACATCCTGGGCTCAAGCAATCCTACTGTCTCAGCCACCCAAGTAGCGGGGACGACAGGTGTGTGCCACCATGCCTGGCTAATTTTTTCTATTTTTAGTTGCCTGGCTAATTTCTTTCTATTTTTAGTAGAAATGGGATCTCCCTCTTGCTGAGGCTGGATTCGAACTCCTGACTTCAAGCAATCTTCCAGCCTCAAGCCTCCCAGAATGCTAGATTACAGGCGTGAGGCACCACACCCAGCCTTTTCGTTTCCTTTATGTAAAAATCTCAGACAAGGTATTAGAAATGCTTATTGATAATATGTATGCTCTCTATGCTTTTCAGATTGGTCACTAACAAAAAGAAAAAAAGATATTCCCTACCTGGATCATATTATTTCCCTAATTTTAAACTTTCTTCTAGTTAGTATGTTTCAGTTGATGTTATTTTATTGCATGATATTAAATCTAATATAGGTATTGTTATTTATGTTACATATTGTTATATTTTATTCACATTTTTATTGGCATTTGACACTGGGATCTTACAATATTTCATCATATAAATGTAATTAATTTGTATGCAGGAAAAATAAATGTATTTGGCTTTTTTTGTTCTCTACCTAATAATTTCCATATTACAGAGAATGACATAAATATTAATGTTTTGAGTATTTTAGATAATTATGCATTTTATCCTTATGAAATTTATTTTAACTGCATGTGATGGTTACAGGTCTGATTTGTCTTCACTTCTTCATCCCCATTATGATCTCCCCAGAATCCACAGCTCTTGTTGTAGTTGGGGGATAGCAGTTTATCATTTCAGTAAATGGGGGAAATTCAATGATGATATGCTACAAATCAGTTTGATACCAGAATATACCTTCAAATACAAGTGCCTATATGTGCAAAAAAAATAAAATTTAAAATTTTTAGGCTGGGCATGGTGGCTTACACCTATAATCCTAGCACTCTGAGAGGCCACAGTGGGAGGATCACTTGAGATCAAGAGTTTGAGAGCAGGCTGAGCAAGAGTGCGATCCCATCTCTACCAAAAATAAAAAAAAATTATCTGGGTGTGCTAATGTGCACCTGTAGTCTCAGTGACTCAGGAGGCTGAGGCGGGAAGATCATTTGAGCCCAGGAGTTTGAGGTTGCTGTGAGCTAGGCTGATGTCACCGCAGTCTAGCCCTGGGCAACGGGGTAAGAATCTGTCTCCAAAAAAAAAAAAAAAAAGTTATATAACTGTGGACTTTCCAACAAGGTGTGAACTAAAATAAAATCTTAAGCTTCCCCAGCTGATCGAATGGACACCCCCTTGATCAAGATATTAAAAATAGTAAGCTAGAATTTTGTATACTAATATGAACAGTTGCCAATAATCTATAGCTTGGAAAACAGTAAATTAGAAAACAATGTAGAATAATATAATTAATGTTAAAACACTTGTGATTTATAAATTTATACAAAGTATCCACAAGAATAAACAACAACCTGTTAACAATAGTTTCATCTATGAATGAAGTGAGTTTGGAGGAATGGGGAGACTTTCACTTTATAAACATCTGCATAATTTGACTTATTTTACAGTATGTATTCCTTTAAAATTAGAAAAAGAAGTAAAAGAAAGTGTTTTTACTATTTGGTAGGTGGGCAATAATTGCATTGTCATCAATATTTGTAGCATATGTTAGTTCACAGTACAAACCTGTGAAAGCCCAGAGGAAGAACTGTCACAATGAAATTACACCTGCAAAAAGTAAGTGAATTATCATTGCATGATAACAAATGTTCAAGGTGAAAACTGGTCAGGATCTACCACTGCTCCAGGTCACGCAATAAACCCAGCACCTGCCAAGAGGAAAGGAAAAGACAGGGAAGGCCAAGCTCCAGCTACTTCCCTCCCCAACCCCGCCCCTATTTGTGCAAGTTTCCTATTATTAAATAGAAAATAGACTCAGAATGAAACATGTACTCTTGGGGATGCAGGCAGAGAGACACAGAATAGAACACAAGGTAACTGTACACACCTTAGAGACAGAGCTCCAGGTTAAGATTCAAAATGCACCGTGAACTTGTGTAAAGTTAAGATAGTTACTCAACCTCTCTCAGTGTCAGTTTTATCACCTGTTAAATCAAGATTACATGCCTACTTGATCAAGTTGATTTGAGGGTTAAACTCACTAAGGTATTTAAATGTGCCTTCTATGAAAAGTGTTCCCATTGTTAACAAAGTAGTACCAGGCTTCAAAACACACAAAAGGAATGATGTCAATGAGACCAAAGACTAGATGCCCAGTTTCCTAAGCAGCCTCAGCAGCATCAAAATGAGATCAAGTAACTAGAATTGTTCACAGCTCCACTGGAGTAGATGAACAGGGGCTACAACAAGATAAGCAGTGGCCAGTGTACAGTGACTTAGGTAGGGAGGGTCGAATCCCTAGACTCTGTGACACACAGTTACACAACTGGCTCCTGGGAAACGACTGCAACACACCAGGCAACCCAGCAGATACTCCCAGGAATGGGAAAGCAGAGGAGGGTCAGAGCCACAAAATCTAAACAGAAGACACCAAACCAAAGGAGCACCCAGCTCTGAGAACAGCAGCTGTGGCTGCATCAGGACTGACCTTCTGAGACAGTGCTGTGGGGACAGCTGAGAGCACAGTGCTTTGGAGCCACACACCCAACAGCAGTGCATCTGAACAGAGATCACAGACCTCCTCTCCAGAAATTCCCCTTTCATACGATGGATAGTCTTACGTTACAACATCCCCATCTAACACTTGTGGGATGTTGGAAACTCCCACTTCGAAAGGGCATAGGAAGGAGTAGAAAGACAATACTGAGGGGCGGGGAGGGCTGTGTGCCCTTCACCACACAGGCTGTCTGCACGAGCTTTATTAAGACAAGAGAGAAGCCGTAGGAGTGTCCCGTGGTCTCCCTCTCATCATGCCAGGCTTATACATGGCACAACGGTTATTTCCCTTTCTTTACAAAAGTGCTGATGAACTCACATGTAATTATTCCTAAAGGAGTAAATTCTTCACAGGCTAATAGGGTCCAATTTTCACAATCAGGTTTTTCAGTTCTTTTGATAGTAACCCACATTCAAAAATCACAAATGAAAGCTATTGGAATCTGTACTATAAACGAGATCTTATTTCCTGAAGATTAATCACCAAGTTTTTACAGATTACATATAACAACATGAAAGCTGGCACCATCTGGGAATCAAAAAGAAAAAAATCTGTCCTTGAAGGAGGTTACTGCAGGCTGAAGTGCTCCTGGAAGTTTCCTTCGTCTAGACAGAAAAATTCAACAGAACAAGCCCCAGGAGTTAAGGCACATCCCTGACTGCTGTGGGTGATGAGCTTTACATCCAAAGCAGAGACATAAAACGAGACAGGTTTCCAATGTCCGTCAAATGCTCCAGACCTTGAAAGTCGCTTCCCCAAAGCTGAAACACCATCTGTTCTCAGGAATCAGGTCACTATCTGTGTCTCTGAGATGCTGGCCAGTCAAGGCTGAGTTGAGATGAGGGTGATCACTTTCAAGCATAAAAAGTTTAAATCATGATCATTTCCAGGTTGATCTTGGAGACCCTGTCCACATAAATGGGTTGGTGAAAGTGTTCCACCACACATGCCTGAGAATTGAGGTTTTTCCTTCTGCTATTAGCAGTTCCTGGGTAACCCAATAATTACCCTCCCTCATGCCTCACCTTTCACATCGGCAAAAAAGGCATCAGTGAGGGTGACATTTCCACAAAGGCACAGCCCATGTCACCCCCTGCAAAGCTCTGAAGTTGTGGAGGTGGAAGGTGGACAGAAGGGGCGGGGAGGACAAGTATAACCATGGCAACCCTGACTAAACTGAGAGAGCCCCTGGGTTCCTAGCTGGTCTGTGAAGACTCAAACTTCAGGCAAGACACGTCAGAAGCTGGCATCTCCTGAACATGTGGTGTCACAATTATGGGGATGAGACGGGTGGCCCTGATATCTATGCTCATTCCCCACAGACAGGAGAGGTGTTAGAACGGCCAGGTTTCCATCAGCCAGGCAAAACTGCTCTGGCCATGCACGTAGGGTGGGCGCAAGGAGGTGCATTCGCAGGGCATACAGGGCATTGTAATCCTTTACCAGCCCTCAGCCCTTTGGTTGCAGGGCTGCAGGACTACAATCCCAGCATGCATCGGGCTCGGAGGTGGTGCAGCCCTGGAGGGAGTGGTAGGGAGGTGCGTGCCTCTCCGGGTATTCTGGGAGTTGTAGTCTCGTCTGCGCTCCCAACCCTTTGGTTGCAAGGCTTCGGGACTACAATCCCATCATGTGTCAGGCTCCGGAGCGGTGCTCTGCTCTGGAGAGAGGGGTTGGGTAGAAGGCAGCTCCTTGGTGGCTCTGTGCCAGGGCTTCAAGACTGAGTCCAGGGAGGGACAAGAGGGGACAGTCCAGCCGGGGCAGTGAGGGGGGTGTGGAGCTGCAAAGTACACTTCGCATTTGCCTTATCCTGGCAGGTCTCCTCCTGGCTCCACCTTCTGTTGCGCAGCTTCTTTTTCTTCCAACCCACGCCCAGCGGTCTTTCCAGAGCATCTGCCTACTCTAGCCCACAGAGCCGCCTGCTTTCCTAAACTGCTGTGGGAACTGGCGGACGCCTGAGACGCTGTGCTGTGCTGCTGACCCTGCCTTCTCCAGGCAGGGCACTGGTTCATCCGCTTCTAGGGGAAATCAATCACCTGACCTGCCTATGGCTGGTTCCCAGGACTTGGGTGTTCTAATTAGGACCTCTTGGCCATAAATGACATAAGCCAACAGTACCCAAAGTGCCCCATGGTCCTTCCCAAAACATTAGCAAAGTGTGTACTCAGGTAATAATACATTGTCTGCATTTTTGACCTGAGTAAGTCACCCTTGGAAATTCTTTTGATATCCCTTTTTAAATATCCCGTTGGAAGCACTTTTAATAATTTACTATTGGAACTTAACAGTGATCATTTTCTTAATTTTTCTTAATTTTTCCATTTAGCTTCTCAGATTAAGTACTACACTACTACAAGCTTCTGAAATTGTATTGGGCACAGCCTCAATTCTGTGCAGGGAGGATGTACAAGACCAGAATATCCATTGCACATCTTTCTAGAGCATCAATTTTACTGCAGGATTTGAAAGAAACAAATTTAAGTGGTTTCCAAGGTGGGAAATTAAAACTTTAAAACAAGGCTGGAAAGTCATCTTCTTTAAATAACTGTCAGTAATCTATGCCTGATATGTCAGACTTTCTTCTAGAAAAAAAACCTGTAAAGATAACCTATTTTCCGTAATTATAAATAGTAAAATTGAAAATCATAGCAAGTCAATCAAAAATCCTGCCCTGTGCACACCTATATTCCCAGCTACTTGGGAGGCTGAGGCAAGAGGATTACTTAAGCCCAGAAGTTGGAGGCTGCATTGATCTATCATCACACCACTGCACTTCAGCCAGGCTGACAGAATGAGACTCCACCTAAAAGAAAAGAAAAAAAAGAAAAGAAAACTCTGCCCAGCCAGTTTCCTAAATCACAATATGCCCTTGGTATGGTTTCATTTGTACTTTTTTTTGGCGGGGGGTAGGGGGGACGTTATTGACATTTTGGCTATTAACAGTGTATGTTTTTAACAAATTTGTGGAAGTTTTTGGCTATTAGTTGTTGATTTACTTTTGTACTCCATTTACTTTTTCTATCTCTCCCCTCTCTCCTCTCTCAGACTCCATCATTCTGTAGGTCTCTAAGGCTCTATTAATTTTTTCACTCTTCAGATAATTGGATAATGTCTATTGCTTTGTCTTCTTTTTCTAATCTGTGGATAAGCTCAAAAATATTTTTTTCTTTTTATTATCTTTTTCTTTGATTCTTTTTTATAGTCTCTATTTCTCTACGGAGGTTTCACATCTGTTAAATCATTATGAGAATATTTTTTTTTACTCCTATAAACATATATATAGTAGCTGTTTTCAAATCCTTGTCTGCTGAGTACAGCTTCGTGGACATCTTGGGATAGCTTCTACTGCCTGCTTGTTGTCATGTGTATGGATTACATTTTCATGTTTTTCACATGTCTCATGAATTTT
This sequence comes from Cheirogaleus medius, assembly GCA_008086735.1. Lineage (NCBI taxonomy): Eukaryota > Metazoa > Chordata > Mammalia > Primates > Cheirogaleidae > Cheirogaleus > Cheirogaleus medius. The sequence goes on along the minus strand of VBSM01003177.1, from coordinate 110,321 downwards.
AAAATTGTGACTATTAACTATAAATGATAGTTATAGAGACACTCTGGGTTTTGTTATAATACTTTTAAGAGTATTATTATTTTTTGAAGAGGAAGTTAACTTGGCTGTATTCAAATTTTAATACCTATATTCCCTACACGGGGCACAGATGAAATACTCTAGTGCTTATGCATACATATGTCATATTATTTATAATAATTTAGATGCATTTTTCTATACAATGATATAGAATATTTTAAGCTTTTATCATTTTTGTCTGTGAGAGTGGTAATTCAACAAGCTACTCCACCATTACTGAAAGCCAGAACCTCATATTTCTTTGCTTTTTCTATTTATTCCTTTATATAAATGAAATTCTATGCCACATATACTTTTACACCTACTCTCTTTTACACAACATTATATTTTTCATATTCATCCATGCTATTGCAGATAGCTACAGTTTTACATTGAAATTTCTTTCATTGTGGTAATCACAATGGTGGTTGTGGTCAGTACCACCACTGACCGGGGTCCCAACTTCTGGAGTCTCTATGCTTGTCTAGTTCCCCAGCGAAGCCCAGCCATGCTGGGAGGGGCAGGGTATAGTGGGAGGCCTAGTTGAGTGGCTTCTTCCTGCCCCAGCCCCACTGGAATTTCTCTGCCCACAAGAGACCACTGTAAAGGCTTCACAATCCTAAGGAAGGGAGTTCGCAAAGAACTGTCTCTTCTTCCACTCAGAAAGTGGTCACCCAAGGTGCTATCTGGGACTAATAAGACAAGGTAACTGGTGATGACACTTTGCTTCCTCATTTACATGGAAGGCTCTGAGGTCTGGTCAGGAAGAAATGCATGAGTCTCTCAGATCCTTTTCTTAAGCCACCTGGAACACATGTCACTGCTAACTGATCACTGGGCTAAGAATCCTGACTGTGATTGACTAGCAGTGTCTACAGAGGGGCAGAGTGGAGAGTCACACCAAAAACATGTCTGTACGCAGTATGCCCCCTGGATGGAATTCAAAGCTGGGCAGCCTATATGCCCAACTGGCCCATGGAATGGCCATCCCCATCCCTAGTTTAGGCACCCAGCCCAGCCCCATGCAGTACAGACAGATGCAGCAGAATGGGTTTGGCTTCCTGAGTAATTGTTGGGCTAATTTGGTATAGGAAGTAAGCGCCCTACCATATCTACCCAACAGCCTGGAGAAAGCTATGTGTCAATAGGATGGACTAGAATTGGAGCCAGAGAACTGGTAATTCTGCCAGTTCATCACCCCTGCTGAACATCCCAGCTGTCATCAGCACATCACATTACCAGGGCCTCCTGTCTCCACACTTCTGACCTGTCCACAAACATATCTCTCTTCCTGTTAGCCCAGATTAGACATGACTGGTGATTTGTATTTTTAAAGTAAACTTTCAGTGAGAAGGTAAAACACACACTCATGCCTGTTCCAGTACCTCTTTCAACCTTGCCGTTTTCTCTGCCCCCCAAATACTTGCTCCCCATCTGGCCTCCACTTTTCACTGATGAGCAGACTCTGTTTAGTGTGCTTTCTTTGGGGAAGACTTTTTAAATTTCTGGAACTTTTTCTTTAGAGAGGAAAAAGAAGGAAGAATAAGTTTGTGCATAATGGGGACTTATGCAAGTTCAATTATCATTTATTTGAGAATCAAAGAGATTCAAATTGCCTGACTGAGTTCCACTGGGCTCCTCTGAACTCTAAGATCACCATAGTACTAGACAGAGAGCTTTGTGGAGTCTAAGTACCTCCCTCTTGGATGCTAATATACCATGTTGACTTCTAACTAACCCCAGGTCTGGGAATGTCTCTCAGATTTTTACTTTATCAACTGTTCCTTGTATAAGAGTACACACTACCATAAATACTGTCCTTAGGTCAAAACAACCTTGATGTTATGACACAAATTACAGGCTATGATGTACATAACATTGGCATTTTTGTCTTTTCCTGGAAGATCAACTTTAATTGTTCTCCACATGAATATGTATACTCTTTTCATATAGTCTACAAGCCCTTTATCTGGGGTGTAACAGCATGGAGATCAATTTGTCTTGTTGCCACCCATGACCATGCACCTATCCACAAATTCCATAATAAATCACCCTCTACTGACAAATTGGATTTGTCTGCTTCTTCTTTGGTTTTCTGGCTCCTTCTGCATTTGAGCATAACATTGCATTTATGGACATTTTACAAAACAACAGATGAGCTAGTCAGGACAATTACAGTAACCAAAGTATGGGCAAGAAGAAGTACTGGAGTGAAAAGTCTGGAGTGTTACTTCTCATCTATTTGGGGTGGTGTTGCCCATTTGTAAGATGCATGCCAACTACTGAGTACAGGGATGCCCCTAAAATTCCAGAGGGGCTAAAGAACTTGTCAGTAGAAAACTACAATACCCCTAAGGTAAGGAAGATCACCATGTGGCATTGACAGTGGATTGGCCATTACTAGGAGCTTTGTAAGTAGTCATAGAAGCCAGTTATCGGCTGAGATGAAGGTACAAAAGCTAGATGAACAATTACTATTAGAAAAAGATATGAAAACCTCTACATCCATGTTACCAGTTAGCTTTGTGGATAAGTTTGAAACTGAAAAGATGCAGTTGGAAAATCTATCCTGCTGTTTTGTGCAGCTTGAAGGGTGGACGCTGCCTTAGCCTAAAGTGTAAGCATGTCCATCTTTGTTCAACAATTTGAAGGATAAGAAAATTATATAATTACTTTAACTGAATAGGCAGCAAGTAAAAGGACAGGATTTCCATGGGGGGATTCTGCACCCTGGAGACATGAGATTTGTGAGAAATAAATTTAACGTACAATAGAGAAACTAAATTTGCTTTGAGAATTTGTACAGTCTAGTTTGATTGTAAATCATCAAATCTTGTGAAATTATGTTTTGATCCATTATTTCCATTTTCTTCTGAAGACAGGTACCCAAACACACACACACATGCATTTCTTCCTCTATAGTTCTCTTACACAAAGTTTGTTTTTAGCTCAATATACTGTATAGTGCATTCAATATAAATCTAAACAAATCATCTCTATCTGTTAAATTGGCCCAGGAAAGGGCCATGTGCAAAGAAAACTATTGGGTAAAATTTTATGAATGGTGATTTCAGATTTAAAGGTAAGACTTTGAATTATGCTTTCATATAATCTTTATTAGAACCATATCAACATATATCATACATATACAACCTTTCAGATAGGAGTTACGTTCATTTTACTCTGATATCTGTGAAGATGTTTTTATTTCTATTACATCAAATAACATTCAAGGTTTCTATGTCCTCTATCACATCAAATAATATTCAAGACTTCTATTTGATTCTACTGTAAAGATATGTCAGTATTTTAACTAACTGGCCAGTTTTTTCCTACTTAAGGAGCAATTGATAAAATGATTTTGAAAACTTGGAATGTTTCTCTCTTACTTTAATACAGAAGAAAAAAACTAGATTACATACTGTATACTTACCTGCATCATTGTTTTATGACTCAAACACAAAAAGTAACTTTCTTTACATTTTCTTAATATATTTTACATTTGCCAGTAAACTTTCAGGGAAAAATTGATATTAATCAGATTCACTTAATATTGAATGACCCCCTCATAGCTCTGATCCAAAAATAACAGATCACATATTTTTATATAAACATTAAGAATGAAAGCATTCTTAATGCTTAGCATCAACTAATTTGGGAATTACATTAATATTTGCGTTTGAAAAATTTCAAATACTGTCAATACAAAGTATCCATGGAATATAATTGTACCTGTCTAAACATCAATATTCTTGCTCTTTTGAAAAATATGATCAGATAAATTATCTAAGTGCTGTGACTTCACATCATTCTCTGCAATAAATACTTTGGGTTAGTGTAAGGTCTGAAAGCGTGCTTTAGTTGTCACTTGTATGAATCCCCTGATGCACTTATATTTAAGTTTTTATTAAATACTTCCATGCATTTATTGCACCAGTAAAGTTTGTTTTTCTATGAACTCTCTGGTGATTTCTAAGTTGTATATTTGGGATAAAACTCTTTTCACATATATTATATCTATAGGGGTTCTGTAGTATGTATTCTCTGATGTTGAGTAAGGTGTGAATTACAGTAAAAGATTTTGTCACAGTCTTTACATTTGTAGGGTTTCTCTCCAGTATGAATTCCCTGATGTTGTTTAAGGCTTGAAGACTGTGTAAAGGATATGCCACATTCTTCACATTTGTAAGGTTTCTCCCCAGTATGAATTTTCCGATGTCGTCTAAGATTTGAAAAATGAGTGAAGGCTTTGCCACATTCTTTACATTTGTAGGGTTTCTCTCCAGTATGAATAATCTGATGTTGAGTAAAGTATGAACTATGTCTAAAGGATTTACCACATTCTTTACATTTGTAGGGTTTCTCTTCAGTATGAATTTTCTGATGTCGTCTAAGATTTGAAAACCGAGTGAAGGCTTTGCCACATTCTTTACATTTGTGAGGTTTCTCTCCAGTATGTACTACCTGATGTATTCTAAGGCTAGCTGACTGAGTAAAGGATATGCAACATTCTTCACATTTGTAGGGTTTTTCTCCAGTATGAATTCTCTGATGTCTTCTAAGGCTTGCCAGCCGGGTAAAGGATATACCACATTCTTCACATTTGTAAGGTTTCTCTCCTGTATGGATTCCCTGATGTAGTCTAAGGCTTGCTGACTGGGTAAAGGATATGCCACATTCCTCACATTTGTAGGGTTTCTTTCCAGTATGAACTACCTGATGTATTCTAAGGCTTGCTGACTGGGTAAAAGCTTTGCCACATTCTTCACATTTGTAGGGTTTTTCTCCAGTATGAATTCTCTGATGTTTAGTAAGGTATGAACTATGGCTAAAGGATTTACCACATTCTTCACATTTATAGGGTTTCTCTCCAGTATGAACTACCTGATGTTTTCTAAGGCTTGCTGACTCAGTAAATGATATGCCACATTCTTCACACTTGTAGGGTTTTTCTCCAGTATGAACTACTTGATGTCTTCTGAGGCTTGCCAACCGGGTAAAGAATATGCCACATGCTTCACATTTGTAGGGTTTCTCTCCAGTATGAATTTTCTGATGTCGTCTAAGATTTGAAAACCGAGTAAAGGCTTTGCCACATTCTTCACATTTGAAGGCTTTTTCTCCAGTATGAACTACCTGATGTATTCTAAGCCTTGCTGACTGGGTAAAGGATATGCCACATTCTTCACATTTGTACAGTTTTTCTCCAGTATGAATTCTCTGATGTTGTTGAAGGATTGAATACTGAGTAAAGGCTTTGCCACATTCCTTACATATGTAGTATTCATACTCAGTATAAATGTTCTGATGTTCAAGCTGTGAACTCTGGTTAAAGGATTTGCCATATTCTTTACACCTATGGAGGTTTTCTTCAGTATGGATTATGTTATGTTTTCTTAGATTGGATGACTGATTAAAGACTTTCTCACATTTATAAGGTCTGTGTGAGTATTCTCCAATATGAATTCCCTTATTTTGAGAATGTTTCCCTGACTGGACAAAAGCTTTTTCACATTCATTACACTTGTAGGAACACTCTTGAATATGGATATCCTCATGGCTAATAAACTTTAAGCATTGATGAAAGACTTTCTCACATTTTTTACATTTATATTGGATCTCTGGATATTGAGCTTTCTGATATTTCCTAGAACATAAGACTTGGTTCAAGGATTTTTCAGGTTTATTGCATTGATAAATTCTCTCATCAACATGAATATCTTGGTAATTATTTAGGGTGGAGTTTTGGATAAAGGACATTGAAGTTTTATTGGATATATAAAGTTCTTCCCAATTATCTAGTCCCTGATGTTGATTAAGCAATGATGATTGGGTAAACACTTTATCATACTGATCACAGTTGTAGATTTTGGCAGCTGATGGTATTATTGGTTTGTGGAAGAATAATAAGAGTTTAACAATGGGCTCATCAAATTGGTAACATTTAGAAATATTTTCTTTAATTTTAAATCTCGAGTCATCAGAAATATTTGACTGAACACTGAATCCAATCTTACATCCAAAGTCTTGGGCTTCTCTGGGGCTTTCAAAACACTGGTTATTGCTTCCTCTAACAGGTAGTGCTGAAAAGAAATGCAGATAGAGTGTAAATGACATGCCGAGTCCAGTGAGAACAATGATGAATAACTATTATAGCAACAGAGAAACAGCAGAACATATGGAATTCATTATGGTGGGTAAAGATTAAGGGCTTTTAACAAGAAATAGACAAACCATTTTAGTGGGAAAATATACAGAGTACTCCAGAGAAGACACATCCTGCCAGCAGTTTGGAGAAGTGCTCTGGATGTGTAGTATGGCTGTATGGAGCTAAATTTTTCCTGAACATTCTCTAAAGGATGAAATAGGTAGTTATTTTTTAAATGACACAAATCTCATTAAAAATGAAAATATATCAAAGAAACGAAGAAACATAGTCCAATAAAAGGACAAAAATATTCAAGTGACCCTAAAGAAGTGAAGATCTATAAAGTAATGTTAAAAATACTTAAAATATCTGTCTTAAAGATGCCCTATCAGCTGAATAACACACACAACTAAATAAAAGGAGGAAAGCAATACATAAAGAAAATGAGATTATTTGCAAACATATTAAAACTACAACAAACACACACACACACACAAAAGTATGGAACTGAAAAATAAAATAACTGAATTTAAAGATTCACTAGAGAGGGTCAACATTAAACTTGATATAGCAGAAAAAACAGCAAGCTTGATAACAGGCCATTTGAAATTATAGTCAAGAGAGCAAAAAGAAAAAAATGAAGAAAAGTGAAGAGAACCTGAGGGACATATTATCATCAAGCATGCCAAAATATTCCTAATGGGAGTTCTATAATGAAAGAAGAGAGAAAAATGAGTAGAGAGCTTAACTGAAGAAATAATATCTGAGAATTTTCTAAATTTGAGAGAGAAAATAGCATAAAATTTAAAGAAGCTCAACCTACTCTAACTAGGAACAACAAAAAGAGACCCAAACAAGACACAGTATAATTAAAAATTTTAAAGTTACAAAGAGAATCTTGAAATCAGCAAAAACAAAACAAACAAACAAACAAAGTACTTGGCATGTACAAGGGTACTCCTATAAAATGATCAACAGGTTTTTTAGCAAAAAAAAAACTCGCAGGCCACAAAAGGTGTCGTATGATATATTCAAAGTGCTGAAAAAAGGACAACTACCAACCAAGAACACTATTTCTGGCAAAACTGTCCTTTAAAAATTAGTTAAAAATAAAAAATTTCAAATATCAAGAAATCTTAAAAAATATATACTCAAGAGACATACCCTACACAAATTCTAAAGACAGTCAATTCTTCACATTGAAATGTAAAATATTAGCCACATGGTGATGTGAATATATAAAGTTCTATGCAAAATGTAATTATATGCATATATAATTTGGTATTCTGTGTTATCATAATGATGGTAAAATACTTTTATTAATAATTCTGCTATAGATTTGAAAAGACAAACCCTTAAATAACCATAAATTTGTGTTAATGGGTACACAATATAAAAATATATAATTTGTGGCATCAACAGAATGAAATTGGGGATAAAAAAAGGCAGGGAGTTTGAAAGGAATTAATGTTTTCAGCTTAAAATTGTTTGATGTAACTTTCAGAAGTTTTATTTAATATCTATGGTAACCACAAAGAAAATATCTATAGTAGATACACATCTCAATGCTCCTGGGGTTTACAGAAAAAAAAAATTAATAGGAGTGTAGTTGATACATGAAAAGAAATAAGAAAGGAATCAAAACATGTCACTACAAAAATCAACAAAACACAAATAAAGACAGTAAAAGAAAACAAGAACAAAATATCTATAAGACTTACAGAAATAAATAAAATGCAATAGTCACTCCCTTTCAGTATATACTTTCCATATAAATAAATTAAATCAGTCATATTTTGTCTGAATAAATTCAAGAAATAAGATCCAAGTCTATACTTTCTACAAAAGACTCAATTTAGATGTAAGAACACATACGGACTGAAAGGAAAAGAATTGAAAAATGGTAGTGAATGCAATGTCAAATATTCTCACACTGAAAAAATATGTTACATCAAAAATTATCACAAGGGACAACAAAAGACATTATATAATGACAAAAGAGTCCATTGATTAGGAAGCTATCACAAGTATTGATACATATACACTGACCATCACAGCTCCAAAATATATCAAGCAACCTTTATAGAACTGACTCAAGAATCAGAGAGCAGCACAACAATAGCAGGATAATTTGATACCACACTTTAAATAATGAAAAGAAATAAACAGGCAAAATAACAAAAAGGAAACAGAAGACTTGAACAACCCTACAAATTAATTATACTTGAACTTATACTGAACTCCCCACTCAACAGTAATAGAATAAACACTATTCTTAAGCACACATGACACATTATACCAGACGGACAATCTGGTAAGCCACAAAAAAATTCTCAACGAATTTAAACATATAGAAATCACACAAAATATTATTTCTGACTATAATAGAATAAAACTAGAGGTATAAACCAAAAGAAAAGTCACATGTCCACAACTATGTGGAAATTAAACAACAAAAACAAAAACTCTTGAAAACACTTTTGTTCAAGAGCTAAAAGACTTAATATTGTTAATATGTCAATGCTACCCAAAGTGATCTACAGATTTTATGAAATCTCTATCAAAATGCCAATGGAAGTTTTTGCACAAGTGTTAAAATATTCTAAAATTCTTATGGAATCTCAAAGGATCAAAAATGTTTAATTTCAAAGGATCAAACAAACAATATTGGAATAGAAAAATAAAGTTAGAGGCATCATACTTTCTGATTTCAAAACATATTACAAAAGCTACAGTATTAAAAACAGTGTGGTACTTGCATAAAGACAGACAGATGATGAAACAGATTAGAAAGCCTCTGTAAATGCTCATGTATATAGTCAACTTATGCTCAGCAAGGGTTCAAAAATATCACATTGAGGAAACAACAGTATCTTCACAAAATAAAGTTAGGAATACTGGAAATCCAAATTGGACAAATTGAAGTTGGACCTTACCTTGCAGTATATACAAACAAGAACTCACATGGACAGACTTGTTCTTTGTATCTTTTCTACAAAATTTTGAAATTTCTTTTTTCATTTACCATTATTGTACAGAAATGCTATTTTTAATGTTGATTTGGTATTCCAAAACTTTACATATTTTTTAATAATTCCAACAGTTTATTTTGTGTGGTGTAGTCTTAAGGTATTTTTAAATATGAGATTCTTTGTCTACAAACAAGGACAGTTTTTCTTCATACTTTCCAATTTGAATGACTTTAATTCTTTCTCTTTTCTAATTGCAATAATACAGCCTTTTGAAGCTAAGAAAATCTTGACATTTTCAAATGAAGGAACAACATCAATGTTGTAAAGTATTGTGTGAATTACTGAAATAAAAAGTAAATATTTAGGATTAAATTATACCATCATTTAAATATAATCTAAGAAAAATGGATATAAATTTGAATGATCCCTTGTTGCCTGCGATAAACTTGAACTTAAAACAAAACATTTTAATAAATATGTGATGCCCACTAGTAATTTGATTTACTTCTTATATAACATGTAAATTTAGCATTTTATTTCAGAACTTTTGAATCTAACAAGCATGGACAAATTGATATATAACATTTCAGAAAGTGAAACATATAGGAGAGTGTGATAATCAAAATGACATAATAGGAGGTCTCCCACTCATACCCCCAACAACATAATGTGATAGCCATGCCCAAACAAGGGAGGCTTTATGGGAGTTTTGGGATCCAGGTCAGAGTCTGTGGTACCTTGGTGGAGCCCAAGATTGAAAAGGATGATTTTGAGAGAGCTGGACGTAGTGGCAGACTTGCCAATAGTAGTCCTGGCAACAGAATAAAAAATGACCACATCCCACTATAGACTTAGCTATAGCCCATTTAACCTTGGTTGTGCCACTAGCACCATCAGCAAAGGTACACAGGAAGATTCATATCCACCTGTGTCTCAGATACACAGGTCTGCAGACCGTGGTCCTATCTTTGGCAACTGAATCAACCTAGAACCCAATCTTTTCACTTCTCAGCCATTGTGTGTGAAATCCTGCCTTCACAGAGATTATCAGGGAGAAACATCCATCTGTGTTCCTGAAAGTAGAACCACCAATATTGATCTGGAAGTTGATCTTGAAGTGGCACTGAAACCTTTCCTCAGCCACAGTCCAGGACTAATTTTGCTCAATCTGACATATGTCTGGAAGCACACATATTTATTTCCATAGAGGGAGGCCTGCTAACAAAAATCTTATTGTGAATCTTAAAATTGCCTTGTTAACCAGCTCCAGTCCATGTCAGCCAAAGTCTAGAAGCAGTCCTACTCACCCAAAAAATGGGAAAGAGACAATGACATGGACCCAGAGACAGACCTGGAGACACTGCTGTCAGCTGTGTATCCTACAGAAACCCTATACATCAGTTCCAGCCCCTCTCAGCTGTAATCATGGGTCAGTCCTGCTCATTCAAGGACATGTCTCATGACTGAGTGACAGCACTCCCAGGGACCCAGCAGGAGCCACACCTGTCCACACATGTCATAACAGTATTGCATTTGCAGAAACAACTGCAGTTTCTTGTCTCAGCACTAGTCCTACTTATCAAGATCTTGAAAACATTTAGTCTTCCCATGGAATAGCCAGGATTCACGACTGTTTGATGTCTTGATAACAAGGCTGCCAACCAAGGAATCCATTGCAGACCTAGTAACAGTCATATGATTTGACTCCAACCTCACTTAACTACAATCCCAGAAAAAATCTCATCAGGCCAGGTACCCAATAGGAGAAGGTACTTATCTCCCAAAACTTGTTTATAATACCTGGAAGAGGTGTTTGCTCCTTCAGATTCAAAGATAGAATCCAAGGATATACAGACCATAAAGAATCAGGCAGATATAATCACCAATAAAAGAAACTAATAAAGCTGCAGTAATCATCTCTAAAAAAATGAAGATCTAAGAATGACAAAGAATTCATCTCAGTGAGATACAAAAGAACACAGATAGATAACTTAAAAAATCATAAGACAATGCATAATGAAATGAGAATTTTAATAGAGAAATACAAAAGATAAAAAAAAATCCTGCAGCTGAAATACACAATGGCAGAACTGAAAAATGTACTAGATAGCTTTTAGAGGAGACTCAATTATTTAGAATAAAATGTCAGCAAACTCAAAGAAAGATCATTTGAAAGTAGCCAGTAACAACAACAAAAAAATGAAAGAGTAAAGAAAGATATAGGTCTGAGAGTGCATCATTAAGTGAACAAATACATGCATTTTTGAATAGCAAAGGAGGGATAAAGAGAAAAAAGATTATTTAAAATTTAGTGTCTTAAAACTGCCCAAATCTAGAAAACACATGTGGACATTCAGTTTCATTAAATTCAAAATATCTAAAGCAGGGATACATTATAATTGGAAAAACACAAAGACAAAAATGACAAGATTGAAAATAGCAAGAGATCAGAGTCTTCAAATATAATAGAACTTTTATAAAATTAGCAGATTGTTTTCAGCAGAAACCTTGGAGGCCAGATGGAAGTGAGGCCATATATTCACAGTGCTAACGGAAGAAAAAAAAAAAAACCCTGACAACTAAACAGACTATATCTGAAAAATCTGTCCTGTAGAAATGAAGAAGAGATCAAGACCTTCCCATACAAAAAATTTGAAGAAATTCATCACTACTACACCTGTCTTACAAGAAATGCTGAAGGGAATCCTTCAACATGACATGTAACTAACAATATGAAAATATATAAAAGTATAAATCTCACTGGAGACAGCACAATGGAAAATTCAGAATACTCTAATACTGTAATGATGATGCATAAATCACTTTTAACTCTAGAATAAAAACTACAAAATGACACTATTAAAAAAGATGACTAAAATAATTTAATAGATACACAATACAAAACGGTGTAAAGTGTAACATAAATAGTACAAAATCTGTTGAATTTTTTCTATACAAAGAAGTTAATTTGTTATCTTAAGGTAGACCTAAGCTGAACTGTTATAAGTATCAAGTGTTGTATGTAAGTCTTATAACATAGTAACACTAGAAAAATAATTGAAATAACACCAGGAAAATACAGGGAAAAAAAGAGAGAAAGTAATTAAAGCATATACCAACAATAAAAACAAATCAAAAAAGTTAAAAAACAGGGGAGAGGGGCAAAGAAAGTTAAAAAACAAGAGGAAATAGTATTAATAGAGAAACAAAACACTATAAAATGGATAGAATAAATAAAATTACAAGAGATAGTCCTTACTTCAGAAAAATACTTCACATATAAAGAGACTAAATTGTCCAATGAAAAGACATTGCTACAGACTGATTGTTGTCTCTAAAATTTATGGTAAAATCTAATTGCCATATGGTAGAATTAAGAAGTGGGACTAGGCTGGGTAGGTGTCTTATACCTGTAATCCTAGCACTCTGGGAGGCCAAGACAAGAGGATTGCTTGAGGTCAGGAGTTTGAGACCGGCCTAAGCAAGAGTGAGATACCCCTCTCTACC
>VBSM01003177.1:70963-90902 GCA_008086735.1 Cheirogaleus medius | reverse complement strand
AAATGTGGTATATGTATACCATGGAGTACTATTCAGCTTCAAGAAACAATGGTGCTATAGCACCTCTTGTATATTCCTGTTTACAGCTGGAACCCATTCTACTAAGTGAAGTATCTCAAGAATAGAAAAACAAGCACCACATGTACTCACCAGCAAATTGGTATTAACGGATCAACACCTTAGTGGATATATAGGAATAACATTTGTCGGGTGTCGGGCGGTGGGAGAAGGGAGGAGGGGATGGGTATATACAAACATAATGAGTGAGATGTGCAACGTTTAGGGGATGGTCATGCTTGAGGCTCTGCCTCAAGGTGGGAGGGGGGGCATGGGTAATGTACATAATCATAATATTTGTACCCCCATGATATGCTGAAATAAATAAATAAATAAATAAATAACACATTGACCATGTAGCCATAGGCAGAGTTCTTAAGGTCCAGGTATTCCCATTCCTCAAGAGAGAATTCTACAGTTACATAACTGAATGTCAACAGTCCCTGAAAATAAATAAATAAATAAATAAACAAATGAATAAATGGCCAAGGGCAGAGTTCTTAATTTGACCCAAGATAAAATGAGAGAGTTAAGAGTATTGGCTCTGACAAATATGAGTGACCTGAATTACACAAGAATATACATTTTAACACACTAATATTCTTTAAGGCAGTCTCTACCTCTGTGGAAGGAGAATGATATAACATCCACAAAATTAGTGTAGATACTATGCTTATATAGAATATAAAATATAAAACTAAAGCATCATCACAGGAATATACATTTTCGAGTGCTATATTTACATCATACAGAATCACTTGTGTCTATTCCTCAGACGGAAAGTCATAGTGAGTGAGAAGCACATTTCTCAAATTTCACTGGGTACAACAATGAAGCGCAGATCTTGTAATAATGCAGATGCTGATTCAGGAGATCTGGGTGATGCCTGAGATTCTGCATTTCTAACAAGCTCACTGTGATGCCAAGGCCTCAGGTCTAAAAGCCACACTTCTGAACAGCAGAGGTAGAACACTGAGGGAGGAATTTATGGCTGACACAGAATTGAGAGTTTCATGAAATATACAAATTATAACAACAGCAAGAATAGCAGCATCCCTTTTGAACATTTACTGTATACTAGATGACATTCTGGCAGTTTTTCATATATTAATGCTTAAGACCACAAAAATAATTTATAAGAAAAATAACGGTATTCTTATTTTATGATAACATTTTGCCAATTATCCAGTAAAGAGTAGAGCTTGGGTTTTACCCCAATTTATCTGACTGAGAATTTATCTCAAAAGGCCAATATACAGAGATAACCCCAACAGAATGTTCAAGGCAGATTTCTTAACTGAGAAGAATAATGAAAACAAGTTAAGAAGACAGCAACACAAAATTGATAAAATAATGTTACATTTTATGCACACGAATAAATAGAAATGATAACTGAATATACATTAAATGTGATAGAGTAGAACATTTTTGTATAAAGAAATATATTTTATTGTAAAAAAATTATAGATCTCTGTTGATGATTTTTAGACAAACTATGGAGACCACCACACACAATAATATAAACTAAAATAAGAGCTATTGTTCCAGAGCCTTTTTTTCAATTTGTTTCATTTATTCTATGTGCCCTGCTACATTTTCAAGTTTTAAGATGCTTTTTTTTTATTATTTATTTGTTAATTCTTCTTCCTTTTCTCTGAAAATACAGAGAAGGTATAAAGAAACATATGTTTGTGACATGAGAAGAAAATAAAAAATAAAATAGAAATGTACAAAACTGAGACTTGTTTTAAATCTACCAATGTCAAAAGCAGTATCTCCAGTCAACAAATATGTGAGCCTTTATTCTCCAAAGCAAGCTATGAGGAAGTAGAAACTAAAAAGAAGGGAGTTTTTGCATTATATGTGATTGTTTAAACACACCACTCAGTAAATTCCCCCAAGATAGCATTAATGACAAATAGAAAATGAACAAACTTCATAGTGAAGGAATATTACAGAGAACACCTTAACCAAGTGAATAAAGCTACCATCAGGTATAACAGGGCAAATTGGTATGAGGTGTCAATGAACACAGATGGAACCGTAATTACCACAGTAATTGAGTGGTATGAGTGGGAAAAATTAAATCATAATCTGAATCTAATCACAGAAAACAGACTTTGTGGGGGAGGGCACAGGCGATGGTGTGTCTTCAAATTGGCCATGTGATCTTAACCGGAAGCCTGGGCTGAGAACCACTTAGCTAAGTAAGTCTTGTCTCTCGAGCTTCAATGTGCATATAAATTTTGGGGGATTGCAGGCCCTACATTAAGCAATGTGGTTCAGCAGGTTTGGAAGGGGTCTATGAATTAGCTTCTATAACAAGTCCCTCTTAATGGGGATGATGCTCTCCCTAGACCCATCATCAGTAGCACTCAGCTAGAGACAGCAGGCACAGCACAGAGAGTCTCTTACACCCAACACTCTTATCACGACACAAATACTATCCTGAAAGTTCACATTCCTTGCTGGCCAATTCAAGTTTACAGAAGGCTGAAGAAGGCAGCAATGTCTGGGTGAGTCTACATTTGTAAAACAACATGTACACATGTGTTAATGCAGTGTTTACTGAGCAAGTGCCATGTGCTCACAAGTATGTCACAGAGCTCTGTGCTGGGAACATATAGTATGTGAGCTGATCTTCACAATAATACTCTGGGAGTCAGATGCTAAATGTCCCCAAATTCCAAGCAGGATTCAGATGAAATACCTGGTCTTTGTATTTCTTTTTTATCCCCTATCACTTGACTTTAAAAAGAAAATATATAAAAGCTAAATACAGACAGATAGGAGCAATACAGAAAAGGGTGAAGTGTAGTTCAGAAGGATTTTTTATTGTTGTGTTTATATTTACCTTTTTATAACTTATAGAACTACAGGTTGCTAGGTGAGATGTCTCCAGAAACACAGGTTTTAATGAGAAAAAAATTAAGGCCCCCAAAGATACAGTCCTTTATTTCCATTTACCTGCTTTTGTGTTTTAAAACTTGTGAGCACTAGATTTTGAAAGACAGCAGGAGCAGTCACCCAAAAGTCTAATTTCTTCTAGTCAGTTCTGTGAGGGGAGATTCAGCATGGGGCAGACTTGGACCAGGCTCAGAAAAGGGTGGATCTGGGCGGGACTGGTACAGGGAGCAGACCTGAGGCTTCTCATCTCTATGCTGCTGGTTTGTTTTCTGTTCCACCTTTCTAAGCCTGCCAAAGAGAAATTTCACTCCCAGAGTTTGTTTGATTTTATTTATATATTTTATTATTATTATTATTATTTGAGACAGTCTCACTCTGTTGCCCTGGGTAAAGTGCAGTGGAGTCATTATAGCTCACTGCAACCTCAAACTCTTGGGCTCAAATGATTCTTTTGCCTCAGCCTCCCAAGTAGCTGGGACTACAGGCACACACCATGACACTCAGCTAATTTTTCCATTTTTAGTAGAGACATTTTTTCCCTCTTGCTCAGGCTGGTCTTGAACTCCTTAGCTAAACAATCCTCCCATCTCCCAGAGTGCTAGGATTATAGGTGTGAGCCACCATACCTGGCCTGATTTTAATTTTTTAAGCCCTATTCCTATCTATTTTGTAACATACAATGACAAGCAATTTAACCCAAACTCACAGGGTTTTCTAGAAAAAATTATATTATAACCTTAATATTTATTCTTAACAAGGGAATAGCAATACAAATAATAATCATAATAATAACTCTTCTATCCATGAATTGCCCTTCAGTGGTGACATCAGCGCTCAGAACAACATAAGGGACATGGTACAAATGAAGCCCAAGTCCCCTGTACACCTGCCTTCTTGGTACTGAATGAAAGATTCTAACTGTAACCACTGATACATTGTTTCTAGACTGAAAGTTTCTAGACATTAAAGACCATGACTGCTTCCTCTGGTTTTCTCATGACCAGACAAAATGAAGGCAATTAATTTATCCATCAGTTTGCATCTCCAGACCTCCTGTTTGTTCTTCATGCAAGTACCAAGACACTTGGAGCAACTCCCATCTGAGCACCAACCAAGGAGATTTCTTCTGTGAGGGGAGAAACAGCCCAGATCACTGATTTTTCTCCCTCTGAAATGGAATTTGAACTAAATCCTGTTGTCTGTCTGTGCCCATTCTGCACAGGATATCCCCAAAATATCAAAGTCTACAAGGTCCTGGTAAGAGAGTTCCTAGCAACATTAGGCTGATGGCCCCATGGTGGCCCCGGCAGGAGAAACTCAGGCTGCCTGTGGGTCAGAAGAGAGAGTAAACCTTCCCGGGTGAAGCAGCTGACCCTGGATCAGCTGTGTGCTATTACCTATTCATGATCAGCTAACTCTGGGGTAAGAGGAAGGACAAGAATGCCCTAATGCCCAGTACCACCGTGTACAGGCAGGTACTGTTGTGGTCAGGGCAATGGATATCTTGTGGCCCTGCCCTCTGGCTGCTCAGGCACTTGTTTACACTTATAGATTCTGCCATCAGATTCTGTTCACACCAGAAACTCCTCACACAACTACAGCAGTTCACTGGCCAAGATCAAAAAAATTCAGAAGTCCCCACTCCAAAAATGGGGCTTTAAGATATCTATGTTGATCTCTTCTTAATACAGAAAATGTCTCCACTAGATTTTCTGTATATCCTCCGTTCAACATCTGGGCCTGTCTTGTGAATCCCAGGTGGGCACCAGATATTATAAGCAGGTGTCAGGTGGGATCAACCTGGCTCTGTATTCTTGGGTGTTATATTGAGGGGAGGGAAGCTGGAGGAAAGATACCCTCATGGAAAAGACCTAAGGCATCCTAAAGAAGCCGAGGACTTGGATTTAAATTTTGGAGCTAAAAATTTAGTTCTTAGAGAGGCTGGGGACTTACAGATGCCTTCTGTATATCCATGAACATTTGTGCAAAAGGAAAAGAAAGAAGTTGAGGTTCTAAGGCCTACTCAATACACATGTGCAAGCCTGGTTGAGTTTTGGGGCCCATTAACTCTGACTTGGTTTCAAATTCTGAAGATGTCAAATTTACTGAAAAAAAGAGCAGGATGACTGATTGCTGCCTGTGAAGTTATTTTTTGTAGAAATCTGATCTAGAAAAGACTGTAGATCCCAAATAGGCAGAGAGATAATTCTGCTTATAGATTTTTGCAGCAGAGTACAATTCACTGCACAATTGTGGGTTGTGACTGGAAGCCCCATAGGAAAAGTGAAACCTGATGGGCACCATATATGTTCATATCATGTCTGGAAACTCTGGACAGCCTTTCAGAAATATAATAAGCAAGAAAATCATCTCCAGACCCAGAAAAACTATCTACAATGGTAGAGCAGAAAGAAAACTGTGTTATTATACAATTAAACCAGCATGGGATGTGAAGGACAGGCAATCTAAGAGATTCCAAAAATAAAGAAAAGTTGCCATAATTAGTCTTTATTTATTTATTTTTTGAGACAGAGTCTCACTCTGTTGCCCGGGGTTGAGTGCCATGGTGTCAGCCTAGCTCACAGCAAACTCAAACTCCTGGCCTCAAGCAATCCTCCTGCCTCAGCCTCCCAAGTAGCTGGGACTACAGGCATGTGGCACCATGCCGGCTAATTTTTTATATATATATTTTTAGTTGTCCAGCTAATTTTCTTTCTATTTTTAGTAGAGACGGGGTCTCACTCTTGTTGAGCCTAGTCTCGAATTCCTGAGCTCAAGTGATCCTGCCGCCTTGGCCTCCCAGAGTGCTAGGATTATAGACATGAGCCACTGCACCTGCCCCCCATAATTAGTCTTTAAGTAGAAGACCTGACAGCACCATTTATCTTATAAAGTACATCCTAAATTAATCTGGCAATTGGGGAGGCTCTCTCTGTTTTGGTTATATTCCAAGAAAATTTGAATTGGCTATATTCAAAGAAAAAACATACTTCTCTTGTCTTCATGACAAGATTCAGATTTGCAGCTTGGAGCCAGGTGCCTGCTGAAGGTAGGCTCCTACTTTCCTACAAAAACTGTTGCATAGGGCTCAATCTGCCTGGATATTTAAATTTCAAAGCAATAGTTCCCAGGTCCTGCAGAAAGGATATTCTTTAGTCAAAAAGAATGACAAAAGCCCTATTTAGCTGTTAAAATAATTTATATATATTTTGAAGAGGCATAGAAAAAATTTCAATATAAAAGTTTAGTAAATTAAACACTTCAAGAAAAAGGAAGGGGCCAAAACCTCTTCCCTCATTTTCAACTTTGAGAATTAAGTCTTGTAATTCTAATCTACATTTGATTTGCTCTTACCTCAGCTAGATCTAGGGCCATGGTCTTGAACTTATAGACATCTAAATTCCAGAAGGTGCTATATTCAAGCATCAGAGGGGTGGCCTTGGGCACACTGAGTGGACAAAAAAGATTTTTAGGGAAAAATAGGCAGAACAGAGAAGGTGCTATCAAGGATCCATGGATGTGAGACAGTGCAGCATTATTGGAAAGACTGGTTTTTGCTACATATACAAGCCAGGTGGGGCTATGTCTTATTCCTGTGTCCATGTAGGAGATGAGATTAAGACAGGGTGGTCCAGAGCCTAGATTGGTGGAGGGATCAGTTCCTGCTACAGACTCAGTGTCAGGATGGGAAGAATACAGGAGTCATCTTGGTCCTTGTATGGGTTTTTCGTGGGCAACTGTAACAGCAAATGTGCTGTGGGTGCAATTCCTAAGCGTGGACCCTTGTCCTGAAAGGGGCATGGTCATGTTATTACCTAGCGCACGTGTGTGAGTGGACAGAAATCACATGGTGGCAGGAGGGTGTGAGGAACACATTTCCTCTGTGTCCTGAGAAAAGAAAAATACCTCAGAATTTTTGGAGCTATGTGAGGCATGCAAAATTGATCAGGCCCAGACAGACATGACTATGTGACTTATGTCAATCTCTTAACCCATGCCTGGGGGCAACTGTTTAAAGACATTTTGTTCCTGACTAGCTGCCTCATCCATTATCTTCATGTTTTTAGAAACTGTGATAAACAAAACAAAATACAGCCAATCAATAGCTTATGTAACTTTAATGTAAATTATTTGTGAACAACTTAGAAACTGCCTCTCCTTTTTTCCCCTTAAAACCCCTTTTGTAACTGCTGCTAATGGGAGTTTATATTCAGGGCAACTTGAATCTATGCTCCTGGGTGGCCATCCTCAACCTTTATACATCAATACTCTCTTTAAATTAGATTCTGACCTTTTTGATTATTTTAGGTTGATAGTCATCAGTCCCAGCTGTAAAAAGACATGGAATCACATGATAATTTGTGGCATAACAGCCCATGTGCAGGAGGAGAAAGCCTCCCTTCCTGAGACACCCAGAGACTCCTTCCAGACAAGGTCCTCTCTGACCCACACTGGGTGAGATTCACAGGCATCCATGTGTCCTAATTTCCCCAGATATCCTTCATTAGAGACACAAATACAGTCTCTTTGCTTTGGGTTCCTCCCAGGGTATATAATCAGGAATTATCACAGCATGAGCATTAAGGTGTTTTCATCAGAGCCTTGTTTGAAAATGAACAAATGTGCAACAGTGGAGCCTGGCACCATAATGTGTGGTGGACATGGATGGAAGTCCTTAACATTGATGCCATGATGCATATGTGATGATACACAAGGATGTCATGATCCATGTAATGTGATAAGACAGATTAGAGCAGCATTTAAAAATCTAATTCTGTTGTTTTTCCTTAGTTTGTGTGCATATGTTTTCTGTGACCTGTAGTAAAATATACGTCCTTCTAAATTATTTATATTTTCTTGCTTTTTAAAAGTATATTAAGATAAATTGAAAAATCCATTTTTCAAATGTACTTTGAGAGCACTGAATCTTTTAAGATGATAACTAAATTGTTTCTTACTTAACACACAATTGTAATTTAATAATTTATCTTATAAACAATTTTTTCTTATTGACTGTAGTTTAAAATTTTTTATGTAACATATTTTTTAGAAATGATTAGTGTAATAGCATGCCCACAATATGGTAAACATGTGGGACATTCCAAATAAGAATATAATGACAAAATTTATAGATTTTAGATTATATATTAGCTGAGCAAGGAAGTGTATGTATGGTGGCAAATACCTCTTTTTGTGGATACATAAATACTTTCCGTGATTCACAAATTCATCTACGAAAAACTAGAAAAGAAGTCACTTGGCTACAAGTTTCTAAAGAAGAACTTGAGTTTAATTTTTCTTTATGATGTTTTTAGTTGGCTCCCTAATGGAATAGGTTTTTGTTGCTGTTTGGTGTACAAATTATCATTTTATAATCCTTATGTGCATTATATTTTTACTATTCCAATTACTAATGCTATGTGTCTTTCATTGTTTTGCTTCTCCCAGGAAAATTAAAGTCATGGTATTCTAAAGACTAGAGAAGGAAGATAAAAGAAGTGACAGCAGCTATATACATCAGTGACTTGACTGAAGTTTCTTTTTTGCCACTCTGTGCTGCCATTCCAATTTGGTTTGGGGGCATTCATAAAATTCCTCACTGAGACATATCCTCTTTCCCCACCACCTGACATGGGACAGGATTATCTTGGAATGAGCCTACACAGGGCTGGGGGACAACTTGACACTCACACTTTAATCATCAATGCTTTCAAACAGAAGAATTTTTATCAAAAGGGGAAACTGAGAAAGAAAAGATACTTTTTTTTTGGGAAATGCAAGCCTCTTCTAAATTGTCAGGCCCAGACAGCCACAGGAATAAGCCAGCAGTCAGGTCCCACTCCGCTTCTCCACCCTTGAGCTAAGTAATAATCTCTTGCAGTTGCTTGCTATGTGGACTCCAAACTTACAGACACCACAACTTGCTATAAATTAACAATGCTGCATCCTCAACACCATAACTTATACCCTATAGTGCAACAATGTACAGACAATCACTTATTAATGCTTGAATAAACCAATAACAATTCTTGACAAACAACATTTTTATTGGCCCAATCCTTTTCTCCCTTTTTTGCCATTAAAATCATGCTTATAATAAAGACCAAATGGAGCTCCTATCCAAGATTACTTGGGTCTGAGTCTTTCAGGCAGTTATAAACACTTAAAAAATATATTTTGTGCCTTTGTTTCTTTCTTTAGTTTACAAATTTATAAAGTGATAGCACTTGAGAACAAAATCAAGAATGACATTATCAGCAACATCAAAAAATAAACTTGAAACAACTCAAGTCCTAAAATCAATGGAATGGGGGAGTAGATTGCCCACACTCAGGCAGCAGCCTGTGTGCCACAGAATGAGGCACAGAAATCATAACAAAACCTTTTCAACAAAATGTTAATGGCATATTAATAGTAACACTGAGTTACTGAAAACTCAAAAGAGGCAAAACAGGAAAACACCGTTTTATGATAAATAGATGGTTAAGCTACAAAGACTAAAGAATCAGGAGTGTGGTGACCTGTAGGGAGACAAACCAGAATTTCTCAGTACTTATTTATTCACCTGGATAGTGAGTCCATGTGGGATTATATTATTTTTTCAACTCAGCATAAAACAATAACTTACTTTAAAAATGAGTTTTGGGCCAGGTGCAGTGGCTCACACCTGTAATCCTAGCACTCTGGGAGGCCGAGGTGGGAGGATCACTTGAGGTCAGGAGTTCGAGACCAGCCTGAGCAAGAGTGAGACCCCATATCTACTAAAAATACAAAGAAATTAGCTGGACAACTAAAAATATATAGAAAAAATTAGCCAGGTACGGTGGCACATGCCTGTAGTCCCAACTACTCCGGAGGCTGAGGCCGGAGTTTGAGGTTGCTATGAGCTAGGCTGATACCACAGCACTCTAGCCCGGGGAACAGAGCAAGACTCTGTCTCCAAAAAAAAAAAAAAATGGTTTTGCTTCTTCAGACCATATCACTCACGACACTCATATTTTCAACCAAGAAAATAAAAAGCTTAAACTCAAATCATAAAATTCTTAAATACTTTGGAAAACAGGAATTACATGGCAAAAAAGATTTTATAAAGTGCTCCTTCCATGGCTGGTGTGAGCAGGCTGGGAAACCTGCCGTGGAGGCTTCCCAGGAAGAACTAACTGGGCCTCCAATGACCTCCTGTGGCAGGCTCAACATTGGCCTTAGCTTGGAGTCACTGGCCTCAGGCCTTTGCTTTTTGGTCAGAGTTATTTACATAATTTTATATAAGAAAAACACAGTATTTAAAGATGGCAGCAAAATCACTCAAATTCAGTGTTTATGTTTATAGAACAAAAGGAAATTCTAAGGGGGAAAAATTCAAACCCTAAGTGTTTTTCCTCTGCTCTCATACCAGAACAATCAACACAGAAGATTTCTGTGACCAAAAGTGAGAGGACTTCTCCCTATCAACAAGCAACAAATCAATTTTGCAGGAGACACCAGCTGAGTGTCCTCAAACCCAGTTCAACTCCAACATTATCTACCTGGAGATGGGGGATGGGGCATAGAGTGTTCATGTCCTTGCTAGAGTCAACACCTTCCAGGAAACTCCATGTGTTCAGCTACCTGGAAGCTCCCCAAACCCCATCCTTTTGGGTTTTTATGTAAACTTCATTTCATCCACATAATTAATTAAACCATAAGTCATTGGTTATCAACTTAACCTTAAGCTCCTCTCTCCTCCCTAGAGGTTGGGGGAGGAACTGAAAATTCCATCCCTCTGGGCATGTGGCTCATTCCCTTGGCAACCAGCATCCCATCCAGTGGTTTCTATGGGCTTTCCAAAAATCCTCTTATTAACATAAGTCAAGTGCTTTAAAGACCATGTTGTAAATATTAATAACAAAAGACTATCTTTCACCTTTACTGGTCAGGAGCTACCTCAGAAACCAAGGACAAAATACCAAATAATCTAACAAAGGATATTTTTACTGCCCTAGTCACTTAGGAAATAAAACATACAGGAGCTGAGATTAAGAAATCATGGGGAAAAAAATCAAAATATATTTATCACAACATCACAGAAATTATAAGGCACTAAAATGTCATACCTCAACAGAAAAAGCAAACATATCTATCCCTTTCAGGCAATAAACAGCCCACTTAATTATTATTTGCATTATAACAAATCATTTAGTAAATACATTTATGAGTTGCCAGATCCTGTCTCATAGGATTGATCATTAAACTTCAACATCCAGACAACAGTATACAAAACAGAGTTATCCAATGTCACAAATTCTCCACACTGCAAAAAAGAGAGGAATGGTCGTTCTGGTGAATCTTTGTCATTCACCAATTTTTCTGCCCTACTTTCTTATAGAAATATATCCATTCATCTGCAACCAAAATGGAAGACAGATTTTTTCCAATTTTCTTTCCTAGGCAGCATTCACAAAGCTAAGCTCTGGAACGCCAAAATTACCTCCAAATAAAGACATACCTGAGAAAGTTACTACATTCACTATGGGAAGAAAAATGGTAAATAAGAATTTTTAACAAGTTGAATATATGACCAGATTTTTTAATGAGATCTATGTTTTTCATTCCTCTCTGAAAATAT
Organism: Cheirogaleus medius; assembly: GCA_008086735.1. NCBI lineage: Eukaryota > Metazoa > Chordata > Mammalia > Primates > Cheirogaleidae > Cheirogaleus > Cheirogaleus medius. Next base: position 79,333 of record VBSM01003177.1, on the reverse strand, counting down.
TTTATCTTGCAAGCTCTACTGCTAAAATTCATTTTACAGTTAAAGAAAAACTGAAGGGAAAATAAGTCAACAAATCTTTTCTAGGTGACAAACCCACAGAAGGGGAAGTGCTGACAGAAACACTGGCACATGTGACTCAAGTGTCAATTCAGGCCATCCTATCACTTGGCAAATCTGCCCACCCATCCTGCTAATTGAAGTACTAGATAACCCTTCTCCCAGGAGACACTGCACTGTGCCCAGCTTTGTGCCTGAAATGCATTTTGCTTTGCAGGTTCTTGCACCACCTCACTGGGGTCTGTTTTCTTTATCCTTTGAGGTAGTTTTTCCCTCTTCCCAAGTGTGAGAAAATCCAGAAAGCCAGAATCATTTTTGTCTTTTTTCATCAATAACAGCATCCAATTGGCATGTTTCCAAGAAATGAAAACTGGGGTTGGGGGAAGAAAATCTTCGTGTCTCAAGTAGTTAAGCTTTTTAGATGAAGGATACACCAGGAGATTCCTCTCAGCCCCCAGGCATCCTGATGCTCTCCTGACAGGCCCCAGCCCCAGACCTCAGGCTGTCCACTGGGAGAAGACTCAGGGGCTGATACTCACTAGACACTCCAAGAGACAAGGCCACTGTGGGCATTCTGGGTCATCTCCACACAGTTATGAAACCCAGGACCAAGAAAAGACAGGAGGGTGGCGGAGGACACTTCGCCCTATAAAATTTCTATAGAGAAACCTCAACCCAAAGACAGTCTGTGCCTAGGGAAGATAAAAGGAGAGGCACAAAGAATCATTATAACAGAGTGTCAAGTGAATATTCTCTGATTTCCTCATGTGAAATGTTCAGAAACACAAATATTTATTTTTTCTTTTTATTTATTGATTTTTTTGAGACACAATCATGCTCTGTCACCCAGGCTAGAGTGCTGTGGCATCAGCCCAGCTCACAGCAACCTCAAACTCCTGGGCTCAAGCAATCCTCCTGCCTCAGCCTCCTGAGTAGCTGGGACTACAGGCCCGTACCACTACACCGGGCTTATTTTTTCTATTTTTAGTAGAGATGGGGTTTCACTCTTGTTTGGGCTGGTCTGGAACCTTTGACCTCAAGCGATCCTCCTGCCTCCTGCTGAGGCCTCCCAGAGTGCAAGGATTACAGGCCTGAGCCACTACACCCAGTGCCACCCACTGCTCTGTGAAAAATGATAAACAATTAAAATATTCTGTCTCTTTAAAAGTACAATAAAGGACAAATAGTGGATAATGTGAATTGGTGAGTGGAAGTTCATATTTGGGAATGCAGGGGATTTTACTGCAGGCCCTAGGAGAGTTATGCTGGGGGAACAGGGTAGTGGATTTGAGATTCTGCTTGCCATACATTTGGAAAGTGCAGGGAGGAACAAGTCCTTCTGTGGAGTGTTAAAATAACTAAAGAGTTGGCAGTTACACTGAACTGACACTTGTGCCCTAACTTCTTACCTAAGGATACCGAAATCTAACTGAAATGCAGCTTTCGAAAATTACCAACTTGGAAACAACATTTAGGCTTAACTAACTACAAACTACCAATTAACCTCTGATTTCATAATCAGAAGACAGCCACCATCATATTCCAAAAAAGGCGACTACAAAACTATAACCAATCAGTTACTGAATTTGGTTTGCTTCCTTATGCTCCTTATAAAAGCCTTTCCGTCAAGCTGCTCCTGTGGATCCCCAAACGCAAACCATGGCTGGGAGCTTCCTGACTCACGAGTCGCTGTTTGCTCTAGTAAACTCTTTAACGTTTTAATGGCGTTTTAGTTTAATTTTTAACAGGGGAAAGGACAGACTGGGGACCCCATAAACCCCACCGCAGAGTGGGGATTCTCGCCTGACAACCCTCACATCTTTACCGCACGATCTGAGGGGACACCCGCGGCGCTGCGGGCGCGCAGCTACCCCAGAGGCCTTTCAGCCGAGCGAGGTCACGCGTGGACAGGACAGGATGCTCAGGGTGCTGGCTGCCGTTCTAGCCGCCACCCTGCGGCCCTAGGGGTCCGAGGGCCGAGCTGCACCAGCTGGGACTCGGGTTTGCAGACTCCCGAGCTGACACCGGGTGCCCTGGGACCCGCCACACCCGGTTCCAGCCGGCTCCAGCCCCCAGGACAGCCAGCCCCACACACTTACCATGTCCCAGCCTCCGTGTTGTCCCTGCATACTCCTTACAGATCTTGCAGTACCTGCAGGTCACAGCACGACAGAGGTTGTGGTAAGACACGTGGAACATTCAGAGCGAAAGAGAAGGAGCAGGGAACACGGATGAAGCTTGGCGGGCTGACGCCAGAGACAAAGGCCAGTGTCAAATTGTGGATGACGCCCTTCCCCCCCCACTGCGAGCCTGATTGGACAGTTCCCAGCCCGGCACTCTTGATTGGACGGGGCCCCAGACCCTTCCCTTAAGCCCCTGAGTAACAGATGATGGGATCCCACACATTCAAAGCTGCAACCACTGTGTTTCCTCTCCCCTCAGGGACCTGGCACTGCCTGGAGAACATTTGCATTTAACCTTGTATATTATGTCATATCCATTGTGAATAATACATATAACATTCAAAATTGAAACCTAAAATGACTTTAAAATTTCAGGTTCTGTAGCCGGTCGTGGTGGCTCATGCCTGTAATCCTAGCACTTTGGGAGGCTGAGGCAGGAGAATCGCTAAAGGTCAGGAGTTCGAGACCAGCCTGAGCAAGAGCAAGACCCTCGTCTCTACTAAAAAATAGAAAGAAATTAATTGGTCAACTAAAAATATATAGAAAAAATTAGCCAGGTATGGTGGCACATGCCTGTAGTCCAGCTACTCGGGAGGCTGAGGCAGAAGGATTGCTCAAGCCCAAGACTTTGAGGTTGCTATGAGCTAGGCTGACACCACGGCACTCTAGCCCAGGTAACAGAGTGAGACTCTGTCTCAAAAAAAAAAAAAAAAAAATTTCAGGTTCTGGGTCAGGCATGGTGGCTCGTGCTTCCTAGCACTTTGGAAGGTCAAAGGAAGAAGATGACTTGAGGCCAAGAGTTTGAGACCACCCTTGGCAAGATAGTGAGACACCATCACTACAAAAAATTTTAAAAAGCAAGTCATGGTATTGCATGCCTGTGTTCTTAGCTACTCAGGAGGCCAAGGAAGGAGAATTGCTTGAGCCTATAAGTTGGAAGCTGCAGTGAGCTATGATCAGGCCACTATACTCCAGTCTGGGAATCAGAACAAGACCCTGTCTCTAAAATAAATAAATAAACAAATCAGATCTTATAAAATTTCTGACCTCTGTTTTTTTAAGGAGGAAGCCTGAGTTTTGAAAAGGGAGGCAATCCTCTCAGGCAGCAGTGCCTACTAGAACTAAAGTAGGAGCCACGTGTGTCATTTTAAATTTTTTAGTGGCAACATAAAAGAAAACAAGCATGTGAAACTAATTGTAATAATTTATTTAACACAATATATCCAAAATACTATTTCAATATGTGGTTAAGATCATATTATTAATAAAATGTTTTTTGGTACTAAATCTTTCAAAGCCCCTCTGTATTTTAAGCTTCCAGAACACCCCAATTAAGATAGAACATTTGGATGCATATGCCTGAATTTTCCACCTTTAATTATATTATATATGTTTAGTGGGTCCAAGGAATGTCTGCCTCTTTCTTTCCTATAATTGCTTATCATTTATTGATTAGTATTTTCCTAATTTCACTGTGGATTACAAAATAGCAGTTTTCTAATTGTATTATGTCCTCTGCATATAGTAATTCTTATTCTTATATTAAAAGTTGTATTTTCTCATGAGCTATTCATTAACTCAAAACTAACTTATCAGGGGCGGGCGCGGTGGCTCATGCCTGTAATCCTAGCACTCTGCGAGGCTGAGGGGGGAGGATCAAGGTCCTCTCTGAGATCAAGGAAAGGAAAGGAAAGATAAAAGCTTGATTTTTTTATTTTTTAACCACTGTGATAACAATGATGAAGTGGCCCCAGCAAACAAGGAAAACATATAAATGATATTTTTTCTAACTTTATTTTTTGTGTATTTGATAGGATTCTATACACTGCAGTTATATCTATTTTTGAGTTCAAATTGCCCCATCTCAGGTCAGTGAGAGACCCTTCACATTGTCTCCTGTGTCCTTGTGTCATGAGACCATATGTTTTGAAAGTTTTTATTTGTTTGTTTTTTGTTTTTTTCCTGAAACAAACACACATGCATCCTTCCTTTTGCCTTTTATATAACTTGCAAATAGATTTCCTGTTTGGTATATTCTTTTTTTAACTTGACTTACAGTGTTTCCAACCATGCACAATATCCTGGTTTTTTATTGTGAACTTTATCAATCTTTCATTAACATTTCTTGATTTGAGTCACAGGCCAGATTTATCCTCACACCTTGTAGAAATATTACCAATGTTTTCTTCTATAATAGTATTTGTATGTTTTCAGTTTTTTACCATTTATATTCCTCCTTTATTTGTCCTTTATCTTACTCTAGCCCTAGAAGAATAAATACATTTCAACTTCTTTATAGGAATATCCAGTTCTCAAACACTAAGTATTGATAAAGCATCCTCCTTTGTAGCTTTTATCGTGTAACGTCTTTTATACACTGCGGTGGAATTCTGAATTTTATACTTTCCCAGTCTGCTTGCCTATTTTTGCATCAACACCATACTGCTTTAATTATACAATGTTTTAATGTCATGTAAGACCAAAAACCATCACTGTGTTTCTTTCTTAGGGATTTTGGATATTCCCATGTTTGTTTTTCCATGTGCACTTTGCAAAATCATTGCTTGCTTTAAAGAAACTGACAGAATCTATTACAAAATCAAATACAATGTTGAAGTTAGCTTAAGGATATTATTCAGAATATTATTAGGCTGGGCGTGGTGACTCAAGCCTGTAATCCTAGCACTCTGGGAGGCCGAGGCAGGCAGATCTTTGGGCTCAGGAGTTCGAGACCAGTCTGAGCAAGAGCCAGATCCTGTCTCTACTAAAAATAGAAATAAATTAGCTGGACAACTAAAAATATATAGAAAAATGTAGCCAGGCATGGTGGCACATGCTTGTAGTCCCAGCTACTCGAGAGGCTGAGGAAGGATTGCTTGAGCCCAGGAGTTTGAGGTTGCTGTGAGCTAGGCTGACGCCATGGCACTCTAGTCCAGGCAACAGAGCGAGACTCTGTCTCAAAAAAAAAAAAAAAAGTATATTATTGAGTTTTTCTATTCCATTTGTTTAAGTCTTCAGTCATATATTTCAGGAATGCTTTATTATTCTGCTCATGTAGACTTTGCACATTTTTCATTCGATTTGTTCTAGGTCATTTTGTTTTACTTTTAAAAATTTACTTTCTAATTTTTCATCATATCCTTCTCACATTTTATTCATAAATGATCATGAATGATGCATAGAAAGGCTACTGTGTATGTTTATCAATGTTATATTGTGTTTGTTTACTGAACTATTTTTTGTATTTAGGTTATTTTAAGCAATTACTTTGTGTTTCCAGATATATAATCATATCAACTGCAAGTTAGCCTTACATATTGGCTTTTATTTCTTCTGTCATATTCTAATGCCTTGGATAAAGCTCAATGCAAATTTAACAAATACTATATGCAATATTGTGCTTTTCAGTATTGTTTCTTAAAACAGTGGGAATGTCTCTCATGTTTTCCATTAGTATGAAAAAGAAGATTTTGTCAAGTTTAAAAAGATCTATTGATGCCTGATTGTGACATTTTTAAATTATCAGTCATGCAGGTTAATTCTGCTAAGTAGATATTTTTGCATCTACGACTATAATTATGTGATTGTTCTATTGTTCTCTATTAAAATAATGAATCCTATCACTGAATTTCCTAATATTGAATGAATTACAGAAATAACTGAATTTTGCTATTATATATTGTTTTTAATAATCAATTGGGATTTGTTTTCTAGTATTATATCTTACATATTTGTATGTGTAGGCAGAGATGAGATTTTTCTGTAACAGTCTATTTTGTACAACATTTGGAAGTTTTTGGTATCAATGTTTCATCTGATTTCTGTAATTTATTTGGAAGTAGTACTTCCATTGTAATGTTGTCAAATTGAGTTAAAGGTATTGATTTAAGGGATATTTAAAATGACTGTAGAATTCCTTTATTTAGATACTTTATCCTGGATCTGTATTTGTTATAAACTTTTCTGCTCCTATGAATATTATATCATTTAGTCTTCCTTCCTAAACAAGGTATATTGGTAAAGAATATTTTTCTAGAAAATTTCCATATCCTTTGATTTTCCAAATCAATGGGTAAATTAAGTTGTGCTAATTATTCTTTAACGAGTCTAGTATAAATTTATAATGTTATGTTTAATCTTCTACATCTAACCCATTGATGCATCCTTGTCATTTTCTTTATGTCAACTCATTATCCTCCCAGAACTGTAAATAAAGGGGCATCTGAGAAGCCCAAGAGTTAACTAAGTTTTAAATTTTCAGTAAAAACCCTTCTCAGGGAAGCACCTGGTGCGGCGCACAGCACCTGCTCCACTGCCAGGCCCTCCGGGTGGGACCTCAGCCCTTCTCCACAAGACGCGCTGTCTGCCTCCAAGGATCACGGAAAAAGAAGAGCCTCTTCCAAAGACTCCAAGGGTGTCCTTGGAGACGCCGATTAAGAACCTGCAGTTGGGCAGGTGCTGACGCCTCCGGCCGCCCGCTGTGAGACCCAGCACTGCTACTGCAGACTCGCCGCCGCGGTGGCCGCCGCCCAGCTCCCCTTTTCTACCTAATTCCCTTTTCATCGACTCCTTTTCTGCCGAAGCCGGCGCGGGCCGCCCTGACTGGCCTGTAGGATGGTTCTCCTGCGTCCGCAGCAGGCGTCTCGCTCACAAAGAGCCGGCTGAGCGCAGAGCACGGTCGCGTGGCCAGAGACTTGAGACCACACCCCAGGGACCACCCCCGGCCCGCCGCCCTTTCCCGCAAGACTGCAGCGTCATTTCTGTCCTTGGTACTCAGGAGCCCCTTGGAGGGCCTGGGGAGGGCGAAGGACCTCCGAGCATCTCTTCTCTTCGCAGCCATCCCGCGAGGCCGCACAGATTGTGCCGCCCTGGAGAGGTAAGGCCCCCTGTGAGCATGCAGTGGTGCCCAGATGAACCGAGGTGAGACTCCAGGCCCAACACTGCCATCTCGCCCTTGCCGTGAGTGCGCAAGTAAGACATTGTTCCATCCTGACTTGACCTTCACCGAGATGGCCGCCCTGCATTGCTCGTGCGCTGCGCGTGCTCAGGGACACAGTCCCTGATCTTAGGATGTTCCTGTGGCCTCCGTTGTGTCTTACGTTACTATGCGCAGTACTGGCTCCGGTGTTTGTCCTGTAACACAGACTACACTTTACAAAGGCAAGTTTTTAAGATTTTTACAGTTGAGTCATGGACCCCCAAAAAGCCTGCTCGGTGTTAGTGGACCCCAAGTAAAAGCCCATTCTGCAAGGACTTAACGGGATCTGGATGGGTTAACTACAAGCAGAAGTGTCTGAAATCTCCCACCATGTGGCCTTACCCCAGGGAAGGCAGTAGCATTTATTGCATGATTGTTAACCAGAAGGAAACACTGGGGACCCGAGAGGCTGTGTGACTGGCAATTTGTAATCGTAGAGCCTGAGTTAAACCTGGATTGTGGGTCTCCCTGGTTGGAAAGTCTGTGCCATTTCCTCTCTGACAGCAGAGGATTAGCAGGACTTTTCCGGACTCAATGTGTGGCGTTGGTGAGGGAGGGGACAACTGGGGGGAAGGGTGCTTTCTCGTGGACAGAAAATAAGATTATAAACCACAAGGGCCTTGAGGTTATTCACACTCTGTCTAATTCTGCTTCCAGGAACCCATCAATGGGACTCAGTCAGAGATACAGTCAAAGTTTTTAAATTCAAGGTTGTTTATTTCAGCTTTATTTATAAAAGCAAAAATTGGAAACAACCTGGATAACTTAAAGGGTGGAGATGATTGAAAAACTATAATGCATACCTCTGTGCAGCCACCAAAATCTATGTTGTCAATGGCAGGAGAAATTGCTCACCAGGTAGTGTTAAGTGAAAAAAAGGACATAAAACTATATTCAATATATCAATTTTGTGTGAAACAAAAGTTGTTAAGAATGATTCTATCTGGCTACAGGAATCAGTAGTGATTTGCAATGTTTTCCAAAATCTCTGCAATGAAATTTTGTAGAGAACTTATGAAATTTTCTAGTGCACATTTTAATGTGTTAAAAATAAATGTGTGTAGTGATGAATCTATAGTCTGGATCCCAATATCAAAAAGAAAATGTTCTGGCCGGGCGCGGTGGCTCACGCCTGTAATCCTAGCACTCTGG
>VBSM01003177.1:10918-22275 GCA_008086735.1 Cheirogaleus medius | reverse complement strand
CTCACTCTTGCTCAGGCTGGTCTCGAACTCCTGAGCTCAAACGATCCACCCGCCGCAGCCTCCCAAAGTGCTAGGATTACAGGCGTGAGCCACCGCGCCCGCCCTGTTATTTTTCTTTTTCAGAGTTTTCTTGGCTATTCTTAATTGTGTCTTCATCTATAAGATTTTTTGTTGTTGTTGCAATAACATGCCTATCTCCAATAACTAATAGTATCTCTCTTGGAGCCAATTGAATTTATGAATTACCTTAAGCATAATTGATGTTGAAAATATTGAATTTTTCTACATAAAAACATGACATTATTTTCCATTTGTTTATATCTGCATTTATTTTAGGAACTTTTTATGATTTTTCTCTTATGCTATGCACATTTTATTAGATTCATTATGCAGTTTATTTTATTTTACCCTATTACAAAGTAAATGCAGGCACGAGAAAATTTTAAAGAGTTTATTTGAGTAAGAAGCAATTCTGCCTGCAGTCATGGCCAGCTCCTTCTTAAACGTGCTCTGGAAGGGCGCAGAGTGTCTGGGCCAGTGCAGCGCCAGCAGCACGTCCCGGCCCTGCTCTCCCATCCAGGCCGCCAGGCTGGCTGCGCCCGCAGTCTGTGGCTCTAGGGGCTCAGCTTAGGCAGTTCCTCAGGCTCAGGGCAGCCATGGCGTACCAGACGCTGGGCCAGGCCCGCCTAGTGGGAACCGAGGTGTGGGGGCCGGGACGGCGGTCCACGGCCTGCAGCGCCCTTGGGCCACCTCGGGGCTGCAGTGGTCGAGCTACTGCCTGCTGCAAGGGGACGTCCTGGGCGCCGCTGCAGCTGCCAAGCCTCTCCGGGACTAACTGAGCTTGACTCCAGCGGTGCCCTTGAGGTTGACACAGCCGCGCAGGGAGCACCAGGTCACGGCGCAGGGAGCATCAGATCATGGCCAGGGCATGCGGGGCAGATCACACAGGGAGCACAATGTGCCAACGCTGCAGCTGTGTCCGTCCTCAAATTTTATTTACTTTTAGTTACCATGTCCTACACAAAACGGTACTTTGTTAGAAACACAGATTCTCTAGCGAAAACTAAACCCAGTCTGTCAAAACTTGGATTTTTAACCACATTTCCAGGTTATTCTTATGGACATTAATGATTGTTAAGTGGATTATATCAATTCTCAGGTCCACTACAAACAGGAATCACCTACTGAAATTTGTTGCCCTGACTCAGACATATCAATTTACTGGATCTTGTCTGAAGCCTGAGTAGAGAAGTGTTCAAAAGTTTTCAGTAAAGTCTAATATTTAAAAACCACGGGAGGGCAAGAACAGAGTTAATGCTTTAGTTAGCTGCTCCCCCCCCCTTCTCTAACTTGTGAGGAAATGGACCTGGAAGAAAAAAAAATGTGAGAGCTTCCCAGGTCGTGGGACTGTGTAAGGAGGGGCAGATGAGTAGCTCCTTCCTTCTGTTGAGCTTTTGTTCCGGAGAGCTTCTCCATCTCTCTGCACTTCCTCCTTAAAAGATGGTGTTCATTAGCTGGATTCAATCATTCCCCAGTATCTACATCTATCAAAACCTTACATTGGGGCCGAGTGCGGGTGGCTCACGCCTGTAATCCTAGCACTCTGGGAGGCCAAGGTGGGTGGATCGTTCAAGCTCAGGAGTTTGAGACCAGCCTGAGCAAGAGGGAGAGTCTGTCTCTACTAAAAATAGAAAGAAATTAGCTGGACAAGTAAAAATATATAGAAAAAGTTAGCTGGGCAGGGTGGCGCATGCCTGTAGTTCCAGCTACTCGGGAGGCTGAAGCAGAAGGATCGCTTGAGCCCAGGAGTTTGAGGTTGCTGTGACCCAGGCTGATGCCATGGCACTCTAGCCCGGGCAACAGAGTGAGACTCTGTTTCAAAAAAGAAAAAAGAACTTACTTTGTACCCCATAAATATAAACAATGATTATTGGTCAATTTAAAATAAAAAATGTGGGATGGGAGTTCTGAGGCTACTTCTGGTTAGTTCTCATGAACTGTAAGTGGGATAAGTAAAGATGAATTGGTATACTCCAGGTGGTACATCCACATCTACTTTAATAAATAGAGTTGTTTTAAATTAGTATTGCTCCTGGGGTACATATGAAACAGTTTCTTTGAAACCCAGTTAACATCCCACTGATACCCACCAAGAAGCTTTGGGTAAAAGAACACAAGCCTTAAACTGCAAGATCCAGGAGGATCCTCCCAGCCTTCTTGTCCTAAGACTTGCTACAAGTTGGAAACTTCTTAGAGCATTTGCGTCGTACTCCTAAGGACCCCATACTTTGAGGAATGCTTATTATAAATGGTGACTTCAGATTCAACCCCCCAAAAAGTTGCATTAACTTGCTTTGGCTGAGATCTAGGAATGGTAAATTTAGTATATATCCCAGATGTTTCTAAAACAGCTGATCTGAAGAAACATTCTGAGAAAAACCCAAACAGAAATTTCAGGCCAAGGACCCACCCATTGTCCATGGTTAGTGCTGAAATAAGAGTTGTGTTTTTTTGAGATAATTCATCTCATTCTGTTCTCCTAACAGTCTCTTAACCCCTGTATAGACATGAAACTGTTGAAAGTCAGGAAAAGAAGGCCCCAAAGTAATGGTCATCTCTGAACTTTGGTGTCCCAGAGTTGCTTAGAAAACCACGCTCTGCCTACACTTTCTGCATCTTTAAGCCCATGAGAATGTAGCTTTCACTGAACCTGAGTATGAGTGACTCTTGAATGGCTCTCTGGGATTTAGGGAAAAGTTAAAATTAAACACCACAGCACTGACCACTACAAAGTCTCTTACATTATTCAATCCTCTTTTCAAGGCTTTTCTCATCTTCTACAGGCTTTTGGGTGACATGGCCCACTGACTACCGTGTCTTTTTCTTAGGAAGAACTAAATAGATGTGTTCAACACTTCTTTTAGAATTTGGATTTATTTTTCACACATAATACTTGGTCTTGGTGCTTAGTCAGAAATAATGTTCTGTCATCCCCTGAGTCCCAGTTCTTATGGCTTCTCTTTCTTCTATCTTCCTTGAGTGCTGTTATCAAGGTTTGCAGTGCCTGGCAGGTGTATCCTAAGTGAGAGAGACGGAGAGAGGCAAAATGGTCAGCAGCCTCCCAGGATATGAAAGAGATCCTAACACTATAAGCAAGCTGAGTGAGAGAGATGGTCTTACTCTTGCTGAATTGGATACTGAGAGTAGCAAGAGGTCTTAGAGGGGCAAATATTCAGCCTATAATAGCTCAAGTGAGATGATGGACAACACCCACCTACCAACATCTCTAGTGCCCTCCTATCTGGAGGAATTTTATGTAGTTCTGAGGCCTATTCTGATGACCACTCAAGAACCTCAACTTGCCATTCTTTATTATATCTAGGGGTGAAAAGTTTGGAGAGGTTTGACATTCTATAGTAGAGAGCAGATGGAACAGAGAGAGGTGAATCTGTGACTGGTCAGGAACCTCTTTATGGCAAGAGAACAGGAAGGTGTGTGAATGGGTGATGCAACATCTGCCTGAAGTTCTCAGTGAATCAAAGCTGATGGAAGTGGTGCCTGTTATCCTTCCTTAAGTGGAAGGTGTGGGAGAGGCTTCTTATCTCTAACAGAAGCACTGGGAGCATTGTGAATCTGTTTCCTGGGCAGGAAGAGAGGCTGGAGTATGACCTGGCTATGCAAAGTGACCATAAGCCTGGGAATTCTACCTGATCCACTCCTGTTATCTCCTCCTGACTTCTCATTCCTTCACCCTTCCCTAACCCATAGGCTTGGACACTAGGTGGAATCTGAACTCAGATTAAGAGTATCAGATATTCTTTCCCCCGCATCTCTGTGGATATCTTGTACCAGACAAATCCCTCTTTCAAGTATTTTGTATTTCTAATGCTACTGTAATTGAGATTTTTAAAAAATAATTTTTATTTTTTATAACTAGTAAATAGAAAGATAATTGATTTTTGTATGTTGATCTTGTATTCTGTAAACTTATTGAGCTCCTCTATTAGTTTTAGGATTTTTATAGATTCTATCAGATTTAATAGATATGTGTATGTATATGGTTATTATATATATATTTTTCAGTTGAGAAATAAAAACATATGTATTTATGATGTACATTGTTTTAAAATATGTATACATTATAAAATAGCTGATTTGAGCTAATTAACAAATTATTATCACACATATTTATCATTTCTTTGTGGTGACAACACTTAAAATCTACTCTCAGTGATTTTCAAGAATACAATACAGTATTATTAACTATAGTCCATAGTTCCCATGTTGTGCCATAGATCTCTTGAATGTATTCCTTCTATCAAACTGAATATTTGTAGCATTTGACCAACATCCCCCCTAATCCCTCTCTCTGATTCCCAGGAACATTCTCTTCCAATTCTATGAGTTCAACTTTCTAAAATTTCAAATATGAGTGAGATCATGTGGCATTTGCCTTTTTGTATTTGACTTATTTCACTTAACAAGATCTCCTCTAGCCCATTCATGTTGTAACAAATGGCAGAATTTTCTTTCTTTTTATGGGTGAATAATATTCCATTCTACATTACATTTTCTTTATTCGTCTATCCACTGCAGGATATTTATGTTGTTTTCATACCTTGGCTATTGTGAATAATGCTGTGATATACATGGGAATGCAGATATCTTTTCAAGATACTGATTTTATTTCCTTTGGATACATGCCCAGAAATGGGATCACTGAATCATATCTAGTTTTAATCTTTAAATTTCTTATTTTTTGATTTTACCTTTTGCAATATTTTGAGGAAAGTTAAATTATAATTTTTAAGGACCACTATACTCTTTTCCGTAATAGCTATATAAATTTACATTCCCACCAACAGTATGCAAGTCTTCCCTTTTCTCCATATCCTTGCCAATAGGTGTTATCTTTTGACTTTCTAGTAATGGCCATCCTAAGAGATATAAATTCATATCTCATTGTAATTTTGATTTTCATTTTTCTTATTAGTGATGTTGAGCACCTTTTTATGTACAGTTTCACCATTTTTATGTCTTCATTGCAAACATGACAGTGGTGTTACTTCAAGGCTACTGAAGTCAAATATTTTCAACACAGAATTTGTTCCCACTTAGAAACAGTTATTATTTCCTTTAAGAAGTGATTGGTTTTGTTTGCATATTTATTTTCATCTATATAACACTTAGAGTAAAAGTCATTATTATTATAGATTTACATGCAATTAATGACTGAATATTCAACTCTTAAAAAATGTTGATGTTATTCTCATGACTGATGAGTAACCTTAGGCAAGGACAGGGAAGGTTACTCATTTAACTCCCATCCCAGTAAGTTGTCTGAATCAGAATTTAAACCAGGTTGTTTGGATGTCAAAAAATAATTCTTACTCAGAATACTACACTAACAAGTTTATATGTTTTTTTAATCCAGAAGTGAGATTACAGTGGTGTCAAACCACAAATATCTTTGCAGAATACTACTGTGAACTAAACAATGCATTGGACATGTGAATAAAAGATAAAACACTGCATGATACTGAATAAAATATTATTGATTATAATCATATTATGATTTTAAAAATAATAAATGGAACAATAGTTAATGTAATTATTATCATTTATTTATTTTTTTTTTTTTGAGACAGAGTCTCACTCTGTTGCCCGGGCTAGAATGAGTGCAGTAGCGTCAGCCTCGCTCACAGCAACCTCAAACTCCTGGGCTCGAGCAATCCTCCTGCCTCAGCCTCCCCAGTAGCTGGGACTACAGGCATGCGCCACTATGCCCGGCTCATTTTTTCTATATATTTTTAGTTGGCCAATTAATTACTTTCTATTTATAGTAGAGACGGGGTCTCGCTCTTGCTCAGGCTGGTTTTGAACTCCTGAGCTCGAGCGATCCGCCCACCTTGGCCTCCCAGAGAGCTAGGATTACAGGCGTGAGCCACCGCGCCCGGCCTAATGTAATTATTAATAATATAAGATTATATTAATTATTATTCAATATAAGATAAATACATAAAGATCCCTCTCTAAGGCATGGAAATAAGTGCACTGAATAATTATTGGAGAGATTCATAGTGAGACTAGAGATGACATTGCAATATTTTTAAGCAGAAAGTTTTGAAGACTTTGAGGTTTTCTTCTGCTATACGAAACCCCAAGTCACAATGTAACATTTTCCTTAAATGTGCCTTCCATTATTTCAACACAGAAAACAATATCATCATCATAATTAACAACAGAGTTTTTAGAGATCTACTCATTGCCACTTAGACACATGGTTTCTGTATAGCAGTTGATCTTGCATTATAGTCTTACTTAATTATAATTACAAACATGGAGATTTTGTACCAATATTTTTATTTTTCTGAAAATAGTGTCTGCATTTAAGTAGAGGAGATTAATTTCAGAATAACAATCATAGAGAATTTAAGTATCAGCTGAAATTTACTAAGATAAAACATCCACTTCCATTTTTATGGATTAAATGATATTACGAGAAGATAGCCTATTTCCAAGAGTTCAGCCCTCGGCTCAGGAATTGTTTTTTTACCCTTCGTATATTTGGTACTTGGCGCATTTAAATCCAGAAGAATTCCCTTTCTAGACATGAACGTTTATCCAGAATCCTGATAAGCTTCCTTCCCTTACAAACTTTGCCTCTAAAACCGAAACCTAAAATAATCACCTCAACAGAGCGTGGTAACCAAAATAGCATGGTACTGGCATAAAAACAGGCACATAGATCAATGGAACAGCATAGAGAACCCAGAAATAAATTCAAGCATCTATAGTGAAATTATATTTGACAATGATTCCAAGAACATAGAATGGGGAAAGAACAGTCTCTTCAATAAAAGGGTCTTAGAAAATTAGACCCATATGTAGAAGAATGAAACTAGAGCCATATCTCTTGTTATATACAAAAATCAAATTAAAATGAATTAATGATTTAAATCTAAGACCTGAAACTATGGAACTACTAAAATAAAACTTCGGGGAAACAATTCAGGACATTGGTCTGGGCAAGGACATCTTGGATAATACCCGCAAAGCACAGGCAATCAAAGCAAAATTGGACAAACAGGAACACATCATGCTAAAAAGCTTCCAGACAGCAAAGGAAAAAAATCAATAAACACAATTGATAACCCACAGAATGGGAGAAAATATTTACAAATTACACATCTGGCCAGAGATTAATAATTAGAATATATTAGAAACTCCAACTCAATAAGAAAAAAATTAAATAATCTGATTAAAAATGGGTGTAGTATCAAAATAGACGTTTTTCAAAAAGAGCCAGAAGTTATGTGGAAAAAAATGCTCAAAATCGTAAATCATCAGAAATGCAAATCAAAACTACAATGAGATACCCTCTCAACCCCATTTAAAATGGCTGTTATCAAAACTATAGGTGGTAAGGAATGCAGGTGATGATGTTGACAAAGGGGAACCCTCATACACTGTTGATGGGAATGTAAATTAATGCAATCACAATGGAGAACAGTATGGAGGTTTCTCAAAAAACTGAAAATAGTACTACCATGTGACCCAAAAAGCCCACTTCTGGGTACATATCCAAAGGAGGGGAACTCAGTATATGGAAAGATATCTATAATCCCATGTTTATTACATCACTATTCACAATAGCCAAGATTTGGAATCAACCTAACTGTCCATCAATGGATGAATGGGTAAAGAAATTGTGGTACGTATACACAATGGATTATTATATAGCCACAAAAAAGAATAACATACTGCCATTTGCAAAAACATGGATGAAACTGAAGCACATTATGTTAAATAATATAAGCCAAGCACAGAAAGACAAATCTCAGATATTCTCACTCATAAGTGACAGCTAAATATTAAAACAATTGATCTTATGGAGACAAAGAGTAGAATGTAGGTAATCAGAGGCTGGAAAGAGTAGCAGGGAGGGGAAATAAAGTGGAGATGGTTAATGGGTGCAAAACTACAGTTAGATAATTAGAGTTAACAATATTTGATAGCACAGCAAAGTAACTATAATCAACAATAAGGTAGGGTATACTTTAGAATAAGTAAAAGAGTGGAATTGCAATATTCCTAATGCAAAGAAATGATAAGTGCCTGAGATGGTAGATACCTAAATTACCCCAATTTGATTAACTCACATTGTATACCTGTGTCAAAACTTCATACATAGCCTACAAATATATACATCTATTGGGTACCCATAATAATTTTTTTTAAAACCCTAAAGCTTCAGTGGGTGGGGATGGGGAACTCTAAATCCACTTTCATTGTTCTCACAACTTTAGGGAAATATGAATAACAAACCCAAAATAAATGATTTTAAGTAAATTCATTTTTCCATTTTTCCATTCCTGAAAGTGCTGTTTTAATAGATATCATAAAGTTAATTTAACAAGAAATTTTTGAAACCCTGTTGTGGAAAAAAAATTTAAAAATAAACTAAAATATTCACCTGACTCCTTCCTGCTTTCAGGATGATGGTCTCAGTGTGAGAGTTTGGGCAGTTAGCGTGCATGTGGAAGGGAAGCAGAAAAATCCTGAGCTGTGACCTCACCTCCCCATAGAACTGCAATTATCATTTCATCTATAGTGAAAATGACAGTGGAACAGAGACTATTTCTGAAAATCTCTATCTTTGCCATGAATCCCCCAAATAATTGCTAGTTCCTAATCAGCATCTACAAAAAGAACATTAAAGTGTTTGGGAGAGGCTCTTCTTTTTCCATGATCCATGGAGGCAGACAGAGTCTCATGCAGAAGAGAGCAGGAAATGCTGATGCCTTATGTGGGAGCGACTGACAGCGAAGAATGTGTTATACACTTTATTATGTGCATCCCTGAGAAGATCCTTTACCCAAAATTTAACACTTTGTTAATTCTTGAATTACCAAGGTGCCCCTTTGTTTAAGTTATAGAAAGGAAAATGAGATGACAGAAAAAAACTAAGAAGAATGCTTCAATGGATTAGATGCAGAAGATTGAACATCATAAATTAGTACCATAAATTTATACTAAGATTATTAAAGAATAATTAGCACAATCAACATACATTGATTTCAAAACTAGATGATATGGATATTTTCTAGGAAAATATTCTTTACCAATATGGACCCAGTTTAGACTCAAAGACTAAACAGAATAAAATCTATAGGAGCAGAAAAGTTTATAAAAGAGGCTCTCATAAATAAATTTCCAGGATCAATTTTTTTAGCAGGGGGATTCTATAGCCATTTTAAATCAATGCTTCTAACTCAATTCAAGACCATTACAATGGAAGGAGTACTTCCAAATAAATTATGAAAATTAAATGGAGCATTGGTACTCAAAATTTATAAATTTTGTACAAAATAGACTATTACAGAAAAATCTCATCCCTGTCTATACATGAAATATATAAGATAAAATAGTAGTATCAAACAAATCCTAACTGATTGTTAAAAACAATATATACTGACAAAATGCAGTTTATGGATGATACTTAAGAGTAATTCAATATTAGGAAATCTACGATAATATTCATCACTTTCATGGAGATAAATAGAACAGTAACATGATTGTGTTCATAGACACAAAATGTCCATTTAGCAGAATTAAACATACTATCCTGTTTATTTCAAACCATCAAAATGAGGAATCAATCGATCTTTTCAAAATTGACAAATAGTCTTTTGTTTGTTTGAGACAGAGACTGTTGTTCTGAGTAGAGTGCTGTGGCATCAGCCTAGCTCACAGCAACCTCAAACTCCTGGGTACAAGGGATCCTCCTGCCTCAGTGTCCCAAGTAGCTGGGACGTCAGGCACACACCATGATGCCCAGCTAATTTTTCTATTTTTATTGGAGATGGGGGGTCTCGCTTTTGCTCAGGCTGGTCTCAAACTCCTGGCCTCAGGTGATCCTCCTGCCTTGTCCTCCCAGAGTGCTAGGATTACAGGCATGAGCCACTGCACCCAGCCATGACAAAATGGTCTTTTTCATACTCATGGAAAACATGAGGGACATTACTACCATTTTTAGAAACAATACTAAAAAGCAAAACATTACCTATAGTATTCATTAAATTTGCAGTAAGCTTTATCCAAGGCAATTGAAGGTAGAAAAAGAAAGGGAAATAAATATGTAAGACTCACTTTGCACATGATATGATTATATATCTGGAAGCAGAAAGGAATTGGTAGAAAAAAGCCTAATACAAAAATAGTTCAGAAGACTAATACAACATTAATGTACAACACAGTAGGCTTTCTAAATATAATTCACAATCATTCATGAATACAGTGTTAGAAGAATACAATAAAAAGTATAACATATATTTTTAAAAATAAAATTACTTAGGAACAAATCTAAAAATTTGTGACATCTATATCAGCTAAAAAATAAAGAATTCCTGTAATATATGAATGAAGACTTAAACAAATGAAAAGTTACATCTTGTTTTTGGATAGAAAAACTCAATAATATAAAGAAGTCATGTATTCTTAAGCTAACTTCAACATTTTGTTTGATGTCATAATTGATTCTGTCAGTTTTTATTTCAGCTAGCAATGATTCTCCAAAGTGCACATGGAAGAGAAAACATACAAGAATAGACACAATCCTTCAGAAAGAAACACAGTGAGGGTGTCTGTCCTATTATAAATTAAAACACATTAAAATATTCTGTAAGTAAAGGAGTATGGTAATGATGCAAAAATAGGCAAACAGACCAGGGCAGTAGAAAAGTCAGAAATCTATCAAAATACGTAAGAGAAAATATGCAATAAAAACTGTGGAGGAGGCACCTTTATTAATACTTTGTGTTTAGAAACTGGATATCTCTTAAGAAAAGATGAAAATAGATTCATCCTTCACATGCTATGGTAAGGCAAATGACAAAGGAGAAATCTAAATGCCAAAAAGTGGAAAACATACAAATAGTAGAAGAAAACATTGATAAATATTTTTACGAGCTGTGAAAAATATGGCATATGACTCAAACCCAGAAATGTTAATAAAAGCAAAGATTGATAAAGTACACAATATAAAGCCAAAATATTGTACATTCTAGGAAGCACCATAAGTCAAGAAAAAGGAAAATGCCCAAGGTGACATCTCTTTGCAACTTATATAACAAAGGGAAGCATGTTTGTTTGCACTGGAAAACAAGAAAGCTCTCAAAACATATAGTTTCATGGCACAAAGACAAAGGAAGCTATGTAAAAGTTCCCTTGCTGATTTAAGATAAGACAATTTGAGCTCAAAAATAGACTTAAATGGCAGTACATAAAATTCTATAAAAACATAAACAACAGGCCGGGCGCGGTGGCTCACGCCTGTAATCCTAGCACTCTGGGAG